>CM072514.1:69736210-69898710 GCA_036898135.1 Oncomelania hupensis | reverse complement strand
ATAAGTGAAGTTAGATATGTCTGATATAGTCAGTATAGTCAATAGTGTCGTATATAATTATTTTTGCTGTGTTTTACAAGTGTTTTGTTCTCTTGTATAGTATAAGTATACAATTTAGTCTACCTTCGGTACAGAAAACAAGGTGCTATGTTTGACAGGTGTATGTTTAGAATGGAATATCATTATTATTTCAATAAAGCCAACTTTTTGTGCGAAGTGCTGTATTTGACAAGTTGTGTTTTCAAATACAAACGAGCAGGATTCAGGGCAGGCGAAGTAGGCCTACCACTTAACAGATTTTCAACCTCAGAATAATCTGCCAGAAATACCTAAAGCACCAACATCTATATCATTTGTTTGTAGACTTCAAGAAGGCGTTTGACCAAGTCTGGCATGCAGCCCTGTGGGCAACCATGAGAGTGTACAACATCAGCCCTAAAATTATTGAAGTCATCAAAAACCTGTATGACAGGGCTACCAGTGCAGTCCTCCATAACAGCGCCATCGGAAACTGGTTCAGAACAACAATCGATGTGCGTCAAGGATGCCTACTCTCTCCAACACTCATCATCTTCCTAGAGCGCATTATGTCAGGTGCCCTTGCAGATCACGAAGGCACAGTCAGCATAGGGGGTAGAGCAATCTCCAACCTTCGTTTTGCGGATAACATTGATGGATTGGCTGGAGAGGAACAAGAACTTGAACAGCTGGTACAGAGGCTTGACACCACCTCCAGAGCCTATGAAATTTCCATAAGTGCAGAGTAGTCCAAAATGATGACCAACAACACTAATGGCATCAACACGGACATCAAAGTTCAAGGCCAATCCCTCAACACAGTGCATAGCTTCAAATATTTAGGAGCCATTGTATCAGACAATGCGTCCCGACAGGAAGTCCTCTCCAGGATCGCACAAACAACTGCTGCCCTGGCAAGATTGAATCATGAAGCCCATTTGAAAAAAAAAGGACCATCAGTCTGCATTCCAAGGTAAGATTGCTGCGATCCCTTGTCATCTCCATCTTCCTATACGCTTGCAAAACATGGACCCTCACAGCACATCTACAACGAAGAATACAAAGAATGGAGATGAGGTGCTACAGAAGACTTCTGGGCATTTCTTATACACAGCACATCACCAACGACGAAGTCCGACCAAAGCCTCTTTGGTCCGACAGACCATGACACAAGTCATTGGACATCACGATGACCTGCTCACAGTGGTGGCAAAGACCATTCTGCAAGGCACGGTGCAAGGAGGTAGAAGAAGAGGGAGACCAAAAAGGTGGGATGAAAACATTCTAAAATGGACTGATTTGACACTGAGCGAGGCCGTGAGGGTTGCTGAGGACAGAGAAAGATGGAGTACGCTGGTTAAACGTTCATCGGTGGTGCCCCTAGGACCTCCGAGTTACGGGATAGGATAGGTTTTTAAATATGCAAGATATCTTAAACTCTGTACAAAGTGCTTTGTTTAACAAGTTGTAAGTACAATAATTATAACTTAACTTGTGGACGAGTTCTATGTATAACAACTGTGTTTATTATACAATATATCTTAACTTCTGTACAGAGTGATATGTTTGACAATTGTGTGTGTTACGTGTGAGACGCGCACGATAGTATGTGTGAGACGCGCACGATAGATCCGATCGTTTTGTTTTGCAAAGCATGCAATAATAGAGTGTATTTACCTTTGATTTGATTTTGCGTTGTAGTTGGAAGAAGCTTTGTATAATGTTGATAATTTTCGTTGGTCGATATTATTGGAGAATTTTCTAGGGTTGCTTGTTTACTATCAATCGAAGCGTGTTGATAAATCTAGTGGTAGCTTCGAGATGTTCTAACCTAAATAAGGTTATATGACGTAAGACAGAGACAGCGTGAAGACAGAGAATTAGAAGAGCGGCGTGAAGAAAGAGAAGAGCGGCGGCAAGAAAAAGAAGAGCAATGCAGGCGTGAAGAAAGAGAAGATGAGAAGATGAGCCTCAGTTCCAGCTAGAAATGGCGCGCATCTAGCAACAGCAGAACGCGCCACATGTTATCAGCGACAACAAGGCTCCAAAATTGCCAGCGTTCGTCGACGGGAAGGACCAGATCGAAAGTTATCTGGCGAGATTCGAAAGGTTCGCTGAAAGCTCTAACTGGCAACCTCAAGACTGGGCGATTCGACTCAGTGCACTTCTGACGGGGCAAGCACTCGAAGTTTACACCAGGCTGTCGAGCAATGACGCCAAAAACTACGACGTCTTGAAAAGAGGCCCTATTGCATTGCTATAGCTTTACAGAGAAGGGCTACCATAAACGCTGTGACCGTCCAGAACATGCCTGTTTCCAAGAACGCGTCGAAAATCATGAAGTGACTGTCCTAAGAGACTCAGGCTGCAATGGGATCATCATCAGAGAAGGTCTAATCGCTAAAGAACAGTTCACCGGCGATTCTAAATGGACACTCATGGCCGACAGCAAATGTGTGAGAGTGCCAATTGCGAAGATTCAAGTCAGCACCCCTTTTGTCTTGCCTCCTCCTGCAGGTGGAAGTAGAGGTGGAATGGAGTATGTGGAACAAAGTACGTCGAACATGGAACGAAGTACGTAGAACCTGGAACGAAGTACGTAGAACGTGGATCGAAGACGGAGCAACAGAAGCGGAGGTAGTGGTACAAAGACAGGTAGATCAAACGTAGTAGTAGCAGAACTAGGAGTAGCAGAAATACTAGGCCCAATCTGGTCAACAAATAAATCGTCTTACTAAGCTACCATCAACAAATTAAACAATACATGAGAAATAGCTCCTTCCGCCGTCCGCCATCTTGACCTGTTTATTTATGCATCATAACATTTCATAATCCTTCTATAATTTGTATTAACATCCCATGAACATGATTATTTAAACAAATACAAATGCATATTATAATTCAATTTCTAATCAACAATCTTGATTCATCCTCTCTCTCACCACATCTCTTCCATATCATAATATATAATACATCGTCACCCTTGATCTAATTTCTATCACCCCTTAATCACTTTCATCACCCCTCTGTTTCTCATATTATCATGTATACTTCATCGCCACCCACCCTTGACCTCATTTTGGCAACAACATCAACATTATTCCTTGTTACATCTTCATCAAGAAAGTCATAAAAATTGCTATTTATCAAAATATCCCCTTTCCCCCTCATCCTTCATCATTCATTCACGTACGCATGCTCAGAGTGTATAGCCACTAAAGGAACAAGAATACTGGGTACCAATTCACCTTCAGTTTCCCGGCCTGTGAAGATACAGACACACCAACACCACAATACAACACAACACAACATAACACTGTCTGTAGAAAGTAGGTGGTTCGTTACTGTCTTATTATGATACTCAGGGATGTTGCTAGGAACTTTTTTCTTCGGCGATTTGGCCGAAACAGCCGTGAAACTTTCGGCTTTTTACAGAAAGTTTCGGCTCTCTCTTCCAAAGCAGTCTCACAAGTTTTTTGACTAGATTCACTACGTTAACGTGCACCCTCCACCTCCATATATTAAAGGTGTTCTGTGGATGCATATCTTTGTAATAAAACATGATTTTAATAGTAGAATAAGAACATTGAAAAGAAATTTTATTTTCTTAAATTTTAGACACACAAAACCAATAAAAAGTTTAGACTGTCCCTTGACAAAATACAATACTGTCAGAGTTTCTGGGTTTAACCTTAGTAATTATCGAATCCTCACCTAAACTGCAAACGTACAGCGCAGGAATATCGAAAAAATGGACAAAATTGAGCCGATTCACCCGTGAAAACTTCGGCTCGGCGAGCCGACATGACGGACAGTTTATCGGCTTTTTAATAAAAATTTCGGCTAAAAGCCGAAGATCCGACCCAAACGACATCCCTGGATACTAGGTCACCCTAGCACTTGCGAAAAGCTAGGTCTTGCGAGGTCTCTAACACAAGAGCACACGCCCTTATGACATCACTCAACACAAAGATCACACAGCACTGTGGCAGCAAAAGTCCTCCTCAATTACTATAAATTTACTTTCCTATAATAATTGTCACAACACATTGGTCATTCTTGTCTGTATTAAGGCAAACACAAAACACAACCCTTAGAAAACGGAACCTACACTAATCCTATGATAGTGGTAGTCACAGTCTTGCTAATTGTCGTCTAACCACAAAGACTACCACCCCAACTCTGCCGCTTAACCGCTTTTCCCAGAGCTCCGTTCAACTTATAATAGCTATTGAGCACGTGAAAAAACTAATTCCTGACATATACTACCATTCCAAAACACGATTCAGACTTCGCACATCGCACTCTCAGAGATATGAAACTATGTACTATGTACAACCTGACACAGCATAAAGTTAGCTTGCGTCAAAACTCGTGTCGTCGCACATACATTTCCTTATAACTATTAGTTCAAATTAAGAAACAAACAAAAGAAAAAAAATAACCATTTCAACTTCACCTGTGAAGAACGAAGTACTTATAAATGTCATTTTGCATCTTACAGAAAGTTGAAGTTGGGCCTCCAGCCCCTACCATCTCCACCCTTCCCCACTTCCCATAAAAAAACTATAAAAAAAAAAAAAGATTAAATAATAAAATCAAAATTAAAACAAATTAATAAATAACTCCCCCGCCATCTCACTTCCCATTCCAAAATAATGAAATAAATAAATAAGAAATATTTATTGAAACTAATAATGCTTAATTAAATAAATTAGGTACAAAGAATAAAAAAAAATTGCTAGACTAATTGTTAGAAGTTAAAATAACAAAAAAATTAGAAGAAATTGAATAATTCATGACCTCTAATTAAATCTATGAACATTAAGCTCAATGACCAATCAGAATGTTCTTCTGGATATACAGTACTTGAGATTGACATAGGTAGCTTTAATTTATTTAATCTAATGAGTAAAGGCTGAAAATGGTTATTATTTTGTTGACATTCAAATATTAAGTGATTTACATTCAAAATGCTACCACAATTACAAAGTACTGGAGGATTTATGAAACCAGCATGCCAAGCTGTGAAATAAACTATTTATATGAAATAGATATAACATTTTTTGATACTAGTGAATTATCCAAGTAATGTTTTTCAATGACCTCTTGCTTGTATTTCTCATTCTACTGATTCTAAGCGCATCGTTTTATTTGATTAATAATTTCATTTGTTGTCAAGTTGAAAAATAATTTAATGGATTCGTCTGGGTAGTACATATGACTTACAGTATGTATGGTACATAAAGAAAAATAAAGAAAAAGAAGATGCAGCACTCTTTGCTATGTGGTCAACAATTACATTTCCTAATATATGAAATGACTAGGTATCCAACTTAATAAAATATCCGATCCACTGGTAATGATTTGATGACATAACATCTTTATTTCTGTTAGCAGTTCCTGTCTCTCTTTACTATCCCAAGATGACAAAGCCGATAATGCTGATTTTGAATCAGAAAATATTGTTATTTTTAAAGGAATACTAGTCAAATCAGTTATAAAAGATAGACTCATTAGTATTGCAATTAGATCAGTGGTAAAAAATCGTATTACCTTTCTGTAAAAAATATTGTCAAGATATTTTAAAATCGGGAATATAAAATGCTGCTCCAATATTTCCATTTTCTAAAACTGATCCATCAGTATAAATGTGCAACACATCTTGAGATTATAAAATGAATATATTCTTATGCAATTGTTGCCAATAATAAAGGATTTTCTTTTTTAGAAAAATCTCCATAATCCAAAATTATCTCCGAAGCTAAAAGAAGCCAAGGCGGATGTGGGCTGCAAGGAATAACACATGGTGACGTTGTATCAATAGGTGTGGAGTCTGTTAAAGGAAATATATATTCATTAATTGACATAAAAACACTTTTATTTTTAAATCCTTTGTTAATTTTAATATTTTCACCTAGCTCAATAGTTGTAGAATTTACAGTTGATTTTGCCCGTGTAACATATTGTGCAGTTTGTAACCTGTTTTGGACAAAAAATGGTAGTACCTCTGGTTCTTTATATGTTTTTGACATAGAAGACCTCTGAGGTATGCCAAGAGCTATTTTTAAAGACATGGAATCAATACTAGTCAACCTATTTCAAGCTGATTTTGATGCTGTAAAATAGATTTCTTTTCCTAAATTTAATATAGATCTAATAGTAGCAAAAGCTATATAGATCAAACATGAAGAGTTGTTTGCCCAAGGGTGTTTAGATAGCTCTTTTAATAAACTTATTTTCTTTCTTGCTTTGTCAATTAAGTGTTTAATATGACAATACCACAAACGTTTATAACGCAAAACAATTCCAAGAAATTTAACAGATTTACTTAAATAAAGATTTATATTGTCTACCTTGATTTTGTTAAATATAATTTTAATGGCTTTGGACACTATTAGCAACACCTCTATTGCCTTTTATAACATAGTTGTATGTGTTGATTCTAAAGCTGTTCTCAGTGCCCTTCAAAATTGGTATTGCAAAACTAGATCAGACATTATTTTCGATATTAGATTATTAATTCATGCTATTATGTCAAATGGTGTAGGAATTTCTTTTTGTTGGGTTCCTTCACATTGTGGCATTTATTTTAATGAAGTTGTGGATACTTTAGCAAAGGAAGGGTCATTCTCTGTAAGTGACAACAACATTGTTAAACCATCTGCATCAGAATTCATTTCGTTGGTAGAAAGATCAATGTACTCCACCTTATCACAAAGTACTGGAATAGATCATTACTCATGTTCTAGAAACTTGTGTAGAATAATCAATAAGCTAAGAGTCAACTCATGGAATACTAAATTTTTAGCTGATGCTATGTGTCCATGTTCTCAACCAATTTCCGTTGAACATCTGTTAAAAACTTGCCCCATATTAACTTCACAATATTTAAACAAAAATATTAAAACAAGTGAACATTCCACTGTTGAACTGCTGCAGTATCCAACAATTATTACCATAGCACAAATTATTAGCCAGTCTCCGGTGAGCAAATTTTTGTGATTATTTTGTCTGATCTTTGGATGTGCTTTTTGCATTTTGCGTGTGATTGTGTGTATGCTTGCGTGTATGGTCTAATATCACAAACTGTGAATAGACGTTAAATAAAATTATTGAATTGAATTGATTTTGTTACGTTGAGACTCGCGCGGCGGTCCGAATGGCACGCGCGCGATGGATCTGTTCGTTTTATTTTGCAACGCATGCAATAATAGAGTGTATTTACCTTTGATTTGATTTTGCGTTGTTATTAGAAGAAGCTTTGTATAACGTTGGTGGTTGTAGTTGGTCGATATTATTTGAGAATTTTCTAGAGTTGGCTGTTTACTATCGGTCGAAGCGTATGGATAATTCTAGTGGTAACTAGAGAATCTTCCATCCTAAATATCATTATGGTTGTATGACGTGAGACGGTGATGACGAGGTTTGTTCTGGTTGGTTGAAATTGTGTTGCGCTCGAACGTTCGGACGCTCTCTCGAGTTTAGAGAGACTATATATATAGTGCCGCACTGTTTCAAAAGGGGGTTGATAGTTGAGTTGAAAGTTGTTGTGTTGAAAGTAAAAAGTTGAGAGTGGAAAAAGCGATTGTATGCAGTTGTTCATGTTCGCTGACTAAAGTTGGAAAACTACATACGACGACTCCAGCCTTGTTGATGATTGAACGGGTTGCGTGGATAAACGAATCTGAGTTACACCTATTAGGAGGATTTAAGCATTGGGGCTGAATCAGCTACTGATAAAAATCAACATCGAGTGTAACAGATTGACAAAAATGTATTACTATTAAAATCAATAAATGTTTTGGTAAATATCATAAAAACTGTTTTGTCTCCCGATAAACAGAATCCATTTTCAAACATATATTTTATAATAATATCAACCATGCAATGATATTCCTGTAATATAAATTTTATTCTTCTATTTTGTTTATGAAACTTACATGAAACAGTTTTCCATAATGCAATATCGTCAGCAAACAATGATATTATTGAAATCAATATTTTTCATATCATTAATCATTATAGAAAATAAAATAGGAGCTATAATAAAATAGGTGCTAAAGGCATCTACGGCCAAGATTGTAAGGAGACGTGTGGTGATGGATGTGACGGAGGTCGCTGTGACACAGTCACCGGACAATGCACCTGCATGGCGGGATGGAAGTCAGGCAGCGGCATGTGTGATGAAAGTGAGTTCCACATTTTGGCAGCATGTTTGCAAATTTATGATACAGTATAGCGTTAATGGAATTGAACTTTGTCGCCGTTAAGTGGGATATAAGCAACTACATTCACTGTCTTTTATGAAATTCAGTTCCACTATTTGGGAAAACCGTAATAGCAAACTAATTAATTAATTGGAGGTATGAATACCTTTAAAAGTGTTAGATTTTGGTAAGAAATCTCCTCATTATTTGTTTGGGGGTATGAATACTCCTTGCTTTGTAGACATACAGACCTGTTGAACGCACGTGAAAAAGACAGTCAGAAATTGTAGGCTAACCCTAAAACACATGTGGATTTACAGGAAAAGGATTGTGTACATTCCAAAAAGAAATCTTGAGAGATTCTTTAAAACATTTTTTTAATTAAACACAAGATGGTCCCTGCTTGTGGTAGTGATGATGATGATGATGATGATGATGATGATGATGATGATGATGATGATGATGATGATGATGATGGTGATGGTGATACATTTTCAAATTAGTTTTAAAAAAATAGAACCGCTGCTGCTGGTGATAATGATGATAATGGTAGTGGTGGTGGTAGTTATGATGATGGTGATGATGATAAAGATGATGATGATGATGATGACGATGATGACGATTTTTAAAATTTGTTAACACATGTTAGTGCCGCTGATGCAGCTGTTGTTGTTGCTGCTGATGATGATGATGCTTTACAGAATGTGATAATGGAACGTATGGAGATTGCAGCCACACCTGTGGTGACTGTACGTCTGGAATCACCAGCTGTGATTACGTGACTGGTTACTGTCCGGCGGTGCCAGGTTTGCAGCATTGCAATGGAGGCAAAACACCCCCACTGTGTAAAGGTATGACAAGATGATAAATAAATAAATAAATAAATAAATAAATACACATTACCTCCTTTCCATTTCCTCCACTCTACCCCACCCCAACCCTCCAAAAACTAAAAGCAAAAATAACATAAAATATTACAATATAAATAACAATAAATCAATAAATAAAATGAGTTTGAAAAAATTATTTTAAAAATAATTATAAAAAATATATAAAACCTAAATAAAAAAAGGCATGAAAGTAAAACTGATTTCCTTAACACTTAACTAATTGACTGGTTGTTTGTGTCGTTAGTGTTAGTGTTGTTGTTGTTGATGATGATGATGATGATGATGATGATGATGATGATGATGATGATGATGATGATGATGATGATGATGATGATGATGATGATGATGACGATTTACGTGGGATGGCGGCGATGGTGCAGCTGAGCTGTCGCTGCTGACGATAATTAATGGATTTGTATCTATAGACAGCATGCACTGTCAGCGACATTCTTCTGTGGCCATACGTTTCTATTTTAACCACGGGCGTCCCGACCTGAATGTTTTGTCATAGCGTCACTGTCAACGTGCCATTTATTATTACAAGGTGCTTAACTAGCAGATCACGGCCTGTGCATAAACTGGCAGGTCATTACGCTGTATCACCCCCTTAATGCTTGATAATCAGAGAAACATTGACATTAATTTTTTGTATCGATTTTATTAATCTGATTAACGGTTAATTGAAATTTAGGAAACGTGGAAATGCTATTACTGTTGGTAAATTTATTGATGCACTAAATTGGCGAAGATGAAGGAAAAATAAGCCTACTGCGTCTTTGGGAAGCCTGCATTTGTTTGAAAAATATTCAGCCTACTGCTGCGTGATAGATCTAACGCATTTTGGCTTAATTGTCATCATCCATAAATTTAGCGACAGAAGTTGCATCCTAGGTTTTAATGTTTCTTTCGTTATCAAGCATTACCACTACAAAAGGAAACGGAAACTCGTGTAACTACTCTAGTCTTTTATGTTATTATTGTTTTTCTGATCGTGATAATTTTGTCGGCAGATGTGGAGTCGAGTTCCGTACCTTGGGCCATCATTGGGTCTGCCTTGGCTGTGCTGGTGTCTGCCAATGTGGCTGCCTGTCTTATGTACGTAGTTTCCTTGATTTTTTTTTGTTTCAGTCAAAATGAGCGTACCTGATTTATTATCAGGCAAATACCAAACGATTATGTTTAGACTGACCGCAGTTGCTTGAAAATAACAACTCTCTTGCAGAAAATAAACCCAAACACTGTATTCCTTGCAGTGAAAATGGTCCATGTATTTTTTGACAGTACCACACTGCCTTTACATTTCAATGTCTAGAAGGTTGCCTTCCTAACCATCGAAGCATATAGCAATGTTATATTGTCAATTTTCACTGGAAATATTCCTGGAGAACGCTGAGTTTGAGTTTCTTTTCTGCCTGATTATCCAGGTGGAAACTTTTTGTCTCCATCGTTCAACTCGCCAACAGTCAACTTTCTAAACAAAAACTTTGTTCAAAACTACAAAAACTACAACCCTAACTTTAAAAAAAAGGCAGTGAGTTCTCTGTCACAAAGTTGGGTTCCTTTCTATTTGTGTTGCCAACCAGCCACATTATGGGTACTTTTTTCATAGGCAGATGGGTTGTGTTTTTTTCCTGAAGAGTTCATTCAGACGCCTTCTCATGTTTTGAAAGAATCAGTCACGTGATTTTTACCAAGCCCAGCTGATACACTGACGAGCTGAGAGTACAATGGCCATCTGTATCTATCACACAATTCCACAAGCCCAAACCACTAACAGCAGAGGGGGAGATGGAGTTTTCCTATTTTACCCTTATTTTCGGAGCACTGCATCAACTAAGGACTATTACCAAGATGCTCTCAATAAACCCCAATCCCACACCTTTAAGCGAGACAATTACTGTTGCCTTTATACACATTTTGTGTCTTCCTTGTTCACCTCGCTAACAGTCACTTTCTAAACAAAAACCTTATTCAAAACCACCTACACTTCAACCCTAGATATTTTTAAAATTGGCAATGAGTTTCCTTTGTAAACAAAATTAGGTTCCTTCCCATTTCTGTTGTCAAGAAGCCACAGTATGGAGACCTTTTTCGCATGAACAAATGTCGTGTCGCCTTGTCCTGCATAACCCAATGGCATCCCCAAAGGATTCTGCACAGCAGGAGCCACCCAAGGCTAGTCTAACCAAGAAATTCAAGGTAGACAATTTCTCTCCCAAGCCTCAACCAGTCGCCTCCCTTTCCGCTACACACGTATCGGGCAATTCCACAAACTCAAACTTGTGGTAGCCGGGGGAAAGGAGATGGATAGGTCTTTCCCTATTTTACACTTATTTACGGAGGATAGCATTACATAAGGATTATATCCCAGATTCTGATGTTAACTCGTGTCCCACTTCGGGGACAGGTTCAGATTTTACACGCCATACATTTAGGTGGGTTGTGGAGATGGCTTACCGGGAGTTTCTGTATAAATAGTATCCCCACTTTCTGGAAATTTAGTGCTTTAAATTCCCACTGTCTCTGTCTTTCTCATTTGTTCTTTCTCATTCCTGCTCTGTTCTATCAATCTACTATACTATCTTCTTCTTCGCTAGACCAGTCACCTACCTTTTTTTCTTCTTTAAAACTCTTCCGGGACAAAATTCCTTATTTGTGTGTGAGGTCTGTTGGATCAGCTTGGGAATATTGGACGCTTTCTGCCAAATGGTCACTAGGGCTTCCTATCATATTATTATTTAGCAATGTAGGCATTTTATATATATGTGTTTTGTTGTTATTGTATAATGATGTTTATATTCTATTTTGTTTTTGTAAACGGGGGTTAGAAAAAAAGTATAGCCTCAGTGTCCCCTGCGTGGGATGTCTTTATTGTAAAGTGACCAGCTAGTGGAGTGCCTTCAGTGTTACCACTAGGGTTGTTTTAGCAGATCTTTAATGCGGAGCAGGGGTGAGTCCTCTTTCAGCCAAGTTGTGGTCTTGATGTTGTGGTCCTGATTCGGCTCTTTGCAGTCCGCTGGACCCTGTAAGCAATAACTAACTAACTAACTAACTAATTTGCCGAACTTTGCATCCACCCGCAAAGAAGAAACTGTTTTGGCTCGCCTTCATATTGGGCATACTTATGTCACCCATAATTTCCTTTTAAAAGGAGAAGAATCACCATGGTGCTGTGCGTGTGACAAATCCTTTTCTGTTCGCCATTTTATGTCTGAATGTGCTGATCTGGTTGATGAAAGAGAAAGATATTTTGGTTTAATTCCTTTTAATGAGATTTTTAAAGTAAGCCTATGCAATAGTCAACACTTGTTTCAGTTTTTACATGATGTTGGTTTGTTTTATCGCATTTAAGTCATATCGTCTTGTTTTGTATTATTGGTTGGATTTTATTAGTTAGACTGATTTTATTTACATCTTTTATCATATTTAAATGTTAACAGTTAAGTCTGATTTTACTTAATTTTGCGTGGTCCTGATACGGCTGTTGGCAATCCACTGAACCCTATAAGCACTGAATATCTATCTATCTAGCTCAGTTGTTTGGAACGTGAGAATGTGCTCATCAAGCAGTAAGTTGGCTCATTGAGGTAGATTCTTTTTTGATCAGCGAGTGTCTCCAGCAATTCTTTGAATTGATAAAGCGATGTATAAGAACCATTCGCTTCACTTCATATTTTGTGTGTTTATTGTTTTAAGATCATTATTAGTATTCCATAATCAGTATTTGTTATTATTCCATCATATTGTATGTTGTGTGCCTATGGCCAGCTGGCGTTTCAAATGTACAAAGACGACTGATCAAAAACAAGGAGCCGTGGAACTGCAGGAACTGCCTGACTCGCCTCACGGTAATTTCATCTGTTCTCTTACGACGTTTTTAACACAAACGGAATCCAGTCCACCCTCTTGCAACTCTGTTTGAATCTCTGCCTTACGGAAAGCGTCTCCGTAGTTAAAAGTGCCGCACTGTTCGTTTCCGGTCTAGTTTCATTCCGACTGCAGTTATTCTATTTATCATATCCCGTAACTTAAAGGTCTTTGGGGCACCTCACAGGGCTGAGCTTTAACGTTCGCCAATTCGCCAATGGCCCCTAAAAATAGTGTGTGGCGAGCTCGATTTGGGATACCATTCGCCCGGCTGGCAACTTGAAAATACCGCCAGTGGTAAAACAAAACACGCGGTTAGCAATGTAAAACAAAACACGCGCCAACCGCTTCTGCAGTCAGCACCGGAGACCCGTTCCGATGCATGCTAGGAAGTTAGGTAACGCTAGCAAAGCGAGGGATTTGCGAAGTAAAAATAGACTTTTCTCGCTAGACTTTCTTCTTTCCCTCGCCGCGAAACGCTACTGCCCTGCGAGATCCTAGCCTTCTTGCTTCCTTGCGTGTATCGGAACGATTCTCTGACTTCCTTTATGAGTCACGCGAGACTTGCCGTACTTTCGATATTCCACATTCTCAGTCTTTTGTCAATCTCGAACGATGTGGCGCTTTTTAAGCGGTGTCTCGGAGCCTCCAGCAAAAAAAATAAAGTCATAAGAAGAAAAAAAACAGCTGAAGAAGGCACACCCAAGCTCCTTCAAGTTTTGGAACATTGAGGAGGAGGATGTCGATGATGAATAAATTATACAGTGCTTGTTTTAAAAAATGAAACTGTTGTTGTTGAAATTTATCTTGTTTATTAGCTGCAATAGTTATACAGTTTTAAAAAAAATGACCGTGCTTTCAATCAAGGGGTCTGGCAACCTGAGAAATATTTTGGCAACTTCAACTTCCCAGGTTAGGAGCCCGGCTGGCTCCTTAGCCTGGCTTGCTAAATCTCAGCCCTGACCTCAGATGACCCCCGTTGGGGTGCCGGGGGTTTCAGTATAAATAGTATCCCCACTTTCTGGAAATTTAGTGCTTTAAATTCCCACTGTCGCTGTCTTTCTCATTTGCTCTTTCTCATTCCTGCTCTTTTCTATCAATCTGCTATACTATCGTCTTCTTCGCTAGACCAGTCTCCTACCTTTTTTCTTGAAAACTCTTCCGGGAAAAGACTCCTTGTTTGTGTATGAGGTCTGTTGGATCAGCTTGGGAATATTGGACGCTTTCTGCCAGGTGGTCACTAGGGCTTCCTATGATGTTATTATTTAGCAATGTAGGCGTTTTATATGTATGTGTTTTGTTGATAATTTATAATGATGTTTGTATTCTATTTTGTTTTTGTAAACGGGAGTTCGATAAGTTGGGGTGAAGCCTCAGCCGTCCCCTGCGTGGGATGTCTTTATTGTAAAGTGACTGGCTGGTGGAGAGCTTTCGGTTTTACCACTAGGGTTGTTTCAGCAGATCTTTTATGCGGATCGGGGGTTGTCCTGTCCTGATTTGGCTCGGAAGAGTCCGCTCGACCTAAAGCAATAATAATGTAATGTAATGTAATGTAATGTACCTCAGATGATCTTTTAACCAGCGTACTCTTTCTCTGTTCTCAGCAATCCTCTTGGCTTCGTTCAATGTCAAACCAGTCCATTCTTGAATGTTGTCTGCCCACCTCTTTTTCTCTCCCTTTTCTTCTGCCTCCTTACACCGTGTTTGCAGTATGGGTTTTGCAAGGCCTGATGATCTGGTGACATGGCCATACCATCGGAGTTTCCGTTTCTTCACCACTGTGAGCATGTCATCGTGTTGTCCAATGGCTTGTGCGATGGTCTGTCGGACCTCGTTGTTCGCGATGTGCTGGATATAGGAAATGCCCAGAAGTCTTCTGTAGCACCTCATCTCCTTGCTTTGTATTCTTTGTTGTAGATCTGCTATGAGGGTCCATATTTCGCAAGCGTATAGGAAGATGGAGATGACTGCAGTTACCCTGATCAATTATGCTGATTGAGATATTGGTTTGGCAGCGGTTGTGTGTGTGAAGACGATGCTGCTTGAATTACTTTTGTTTATGACACAATTGCTATAATGTAATGTATATGTTTACAGGTGATGTGATCTGCACTCATATGTTAAATAATGGTAGTTTCATAATATAAAACGAAAGGTGTATGTAAGGGGAGATACGAGTGCGTTAGATTTGAGGAGTGTTAGACCTATGTGTGCATGCATTTTTACATTTTATACATTGTTTTTCAAGTCTGAGTGTCTTGTATCTATTCGAGCAATGTTTAACGCCTATCAGAATTCCTTGTAAGAGGTTATAAAGATTTGTTGAGTTGAATTAAATTGAATATACCGAATTCAAACTCTGGTCATTTTCATGCACAGGATAGTGGTCATTTCGGACTCATATACTTTCATGATTCCCAGATCCAACTCAAACGCTTAAGCTAAAGGTGGAAAGAGTTCACAAAAATTGCACAATATAAAATTCGATTACAAAAAGAGTAAAGTTAAACTTTCTTTTTTAGATGGATTGAAAATTGTAATGTTGGGGAGAAGTCTTTACAATGGATGAGATTGAAGTTTTTAAAAATCTTTCAGTGGGAGAAGGGGTTGAATTTAATATTCCAATTCCTAGATCTAATTCAACATGTAGTCTAGCTGAGATAAGTGGATTTTCCAGTCACACTGCAGTATTTTGTTTTGGTTGTGGCTTATTTGTGATGACACAATATAGGCTTGCTATAGGAGTATATCTTCTAAACATTATAATTGCGTGCTTTTTACGGGTGGCTGATAAATCCACGAAATGAGCTGAAGGTCACAAAGGAGAGTACCAATGAATGAAAAGTCTGTCTTGCGAATTTGTGTAGTCTACTCTTTGCAGCTTTACCGTGGCACTTCATTATCCGTGTCAATACATTTGTTTCAGGCAATGCGGTACGCAGAGCTGACAACCTAAAAGGGGGAGATAACCTTAACAGATCAGATCACCTAAACAGGGCAGATGTCATAGATGAAAAGTCTCACTACGAAATCAGTCCTAGAGATGACGATGATGGCTACCATCACCCTATAAGCCTCAATACCGCCGCTGTTTGGCCACCTATCTCTTGTGATTATCTTCATCCTGTAAGCCCCAATGCCGCTGCTGTTAAGCCACCTATCTCTGGTGGTGACTATCTTCACCCTGTAAGCCACCATGCTGCCGCTGCAGTTAGGCCACCTATGTCGGGCGACACCCGAGACGTTGACACTGTGGCATCTGAGCGCAGTGCCGCTACTGTCGATGCTGGTGAGAATGGACAGAATGAATACACAGAGATCCATCACTACGAAGCCCTTGACCCTGCCTTGAACGATGATGGTGACCGCGAGCCGTACACATATTTGAAGAAATCTGCACTGAAGAAACAGGAAACCAGCTGCTCTTCCTTTTCAAAGGGGGCTCCCTAAACCTGTTTAAAATAACGGATCTGCTTTGCCTTATTAAAAATGACGAAACTGCTGCACTGTTAAAAATGACCCATCCGCTGCGCCTGTTAAGAACGAACCACCCGCTCCTGCTAAGCATGATACACCTGTTTAGTATAACCCACTTGCGGCACTATTTTGTTTAGAATGACCCACCTGCGGCACTGTTTAGAATGACCTAAAGTGCAGTTTTTACTTTCCTTAAAAACCCTTGCAACTCTAATGAAAAGGATCGCTGACATTGAAAAGACAGGATGATGCGCAATGTTTTGTCTAGACTACTGACGTTGAATGATTGTCACGTCACCGGATTGCAACATTTTGTTACTTCATTTAGAGTGCCATTATATGTATGTATACATTAAAAAGGAGTAAAAGCCAGTTTCTCCAGTTATAGCAAGGACTGAAAGCCCGTTTCTCCAGCCTAAATAAATAGTGACTGCTAACTCTGCGCCTGCCGGTTTCTTTCAGGCAAGAAGACTGCTTTCTGTCATAAACTTCTTGTGCGTATTATAAAATAATTAGATTTATTCTCAGAAGATTCCTACAAACTTGATATTAGTTTGTAAACAGTTTTAATGTTCCAATTTCACGTATACCCGCATTCATCAAAAGGCCTTTCTTATACAATTACACAAGTTGAGACAGATAAAGTTGAAACACTGAAGACGCGAAATATACAACAGTGGGAACAAAACGCCAATATGTGTTTTGCTAATTTTATGGTTCTCTTCTTTCTCACTCAAAGTAGTAGAATAGTAGTTAAAACGGAATTCAAGAAAACTATATTCAAGAAAACTATAAGTCCTAGAGAGTAACAAAATAATAAATAGCTGAACTATAATATAATCTTATTTTTCTCTGAAGCAATCCCGTTTCCGGTCTGACAGAAAATTACATTTATCAATTTATGAAAATATTTTATGCATTTACAAAATTAATTTCAATATTACATTTCTAGCAAGTAAATCATAAAATATAAATTTGTTTGTTTATTTCATTTAACGTCTATTCACCGAAGTGATTTTAGACTAAAAAATAAAAAGAAGGTGGTGAAAAAGGATATTTGCTACTTGCATGGGGGAAAGGAGATAACATTCAAACACAATAGTACAGCAACATAACATAAAATAAAATTAAATTAAAATTATGTATTCAAACAATATTTAAAAATTTTAAAATATTTACAATAGGACATGTCAAACTTGTGAAATGTTCATGTACACAGTCAGTTTTGTGATATTATCATATGCTAAGTACTCAGGATAAACTTGCAATATTTATTAAAAATGTCCTACAGGACTATAAATTATAGATTTAACGATGGTTATCCAATATTCACTATATTTATATTGAACATTATGAATGTTCTGTGGATTATGTTGTGCCATTACACTGCAGTCATGATTGATATGATTTATAGTTAAATTTTCATTGCAAATGCAAACAATATCCTTGCAATATTTTGTCCTCCAAGAATTTAAAGCAAGACGATGTACTAAAGAGGTTATTGTTCTAGGATACTGTGAATTTTCACTATATATTATTTTTAAAGAATATTGGTTTTTTTCCGATCATACTATAAATTTCGTTTGTTGACAAGGGGATGTCAATATGGCTAACGTTGTGTTGATTTTTCGCCTCTTCTTTGCTTTCCTGTCTGCCCAATCATTATTATTTAAACCAAAATGAGATGGTATCCAACAAAAATGAACATTTGTGCCATTGATAAGTAAGCAATGTATAAGATACTTTATTTCCTATATAATATCACCTCTGCTTTTATTAATATGAGAGTCCAAACTCTGAAGCGCTGATATGGAGTCTACACATATTAATATATTTTAAAAGATCTTTTGTTGACTCAAGATCTTATTTAATGCCATAAAATTTGCTGTAAGTTCTGCAGTATAAATTGAACGATTTTTACCTAAATACAATGAATCACTAATTTAATAAATAAATATTTATACTGTTTTTCCTCCTGGGCCTAACTGGGCATATAAATAGCTGTGAATAGGTTTTTGCTATTCTATTTCTGTCTTTTTTGTCATTTGTGTACATAGTTGTAAATAGTCTATTTCTGTCTTTTTTGTAATTTGTGTACATAGTTGTAAATAGTTTGTAACTTTACTGTTCCGTCTTTTGGTGTATTGTAGCAAAAGCGATGTTTTATCGTGTGCATGTATTTATATGTAATGACTATGTAAAGCGTGGTGAGTCTGGTCATAGGCTGGAGTACCCGCTATATAAAAATCCGTTATTATTATTATTATTATTATTAATTTTTAAAGCAGGTATAACACAACCAGCCCATGTTTGACCTGTATCTAAAACAGAACCATCAGTATAAATTTGCAAATCGGAATAATATTTTTGTTCTATATGTTCATAAGCTTCTGTTTCTACCAATAATCCATTTTCTTGTTTCCGTATAGCAGTATATTCAAAATCAAAGTTTGCTCGCTTAAATTCCAATATTAGTATAGGCATTTGTGGTATTTTTTAAGATATTGATTTAGGAAATAACTTTGATTCCTGTAAAAGTTAATTCGTATTAGTTGCTATCGTTTGTAAATAACTGATACCCTGTGCTTTTTTTGGATAATCTAAATCGGGTCTTACTTCTAGTTCTGTATCAGTGAAATTTTCTACAGCAGACGCTCCAACTATGTATTTAGCACATGGTAATTTTCTCCATTCATTTAATGGTTATACTCCAGCTGCTTTATATGCATCGTCAGTTTTTGTGTGTATTGGAATAGCCATAACCATTTTATTTACTTTACAGTCCATACTCTGGAGTTGTTTCTGTAAATATTTTTGTGCCGAAAAATATACCTCTTATCTATACGTTAGTTTAGATCTGACAAGCATAAACACAAGATGAATAAAAGTTTTAGTATCACGTCCCAATTTTTAGAAGCTTATAATCTTTATTAAATTTAAACATTTAACGGCATTTTCCAACAAATAATGTATGTTTTTTTCCAACTTAATTAGATGTAAAATATTTCCAGAAAGCCCTTTAAAAAAAAAAAAAGTCGAGCATTCCAAACTCGATCATAAGCTTTTTTAACGTCAAAAAATGTAGCGAACATATTTTTCTTTCTAGCAAATTGTTTCTTAATATGTGTTGTTAATTTCACTAAATGGTCTACTGTTCATGTGCATTTCTTAAAACCAGCCTGATTTTAAGATTCAAGATTTATTGACTTCATGTGAAGAATTTGTTTTGCGCATATGGGAGTACATCAGAATATAGGTTATAAGTTCATAAGCAATACAATACACTACAGCACCGTGCAAGCAGACACACCGCTTTCTCACATTTACGCAAAGTAGGCTATCAAAAGTAAACAATCGGACAGCACACATTAGGCAATCAGATCACAAAAATAGAACCGCGAAACACTGTCAATATATATCATGTCACCTAATCGCGTCAAGCACCCACATCACAGTCTATACGTCAATTGATTAAACCAACATACAACGCCTCACAGTTCACATTACATTAATAGTCGATGTTCTTATACATCATGCACAAACAATCAATACATTTTCGCACACATTCATATAGCATGGTAGTAATAAAAAATACTTGATGAACAAAGATTCCATTGAAATTATCATAACTAGTACACAATATGACTAGTAAATACATAGGCCTAATGCGCAATTACCCCTTGGGGTCATGAGCAATCTTGCCACTGTAGATTGTTCAAACCTATAAAGGGAAAAGTGAAAGCCACAGTTGAAAACCTGTCTTTCCTTTATAGGCAAGACAGATTCACTGCGGCAACAGTACCCCCGTTGGAGTGCCGGGGGTTTTCAGTATAAATAGTATCCCCACTTTATGGAAATTTAGTGCTTTAAATTCCCACTGTCGCTGTCTTCCTCATTTACTCTTTCCTATTCCTGCTCTGTCAATCACTCTGCTATACTATCTTTTTCTTCGCTAGATCAATGACCTACCTTTTTTCTTGAAAACTCTTCCTGGACAAGACTCCTTGTTTGTGTATGAGGTCTGTTGGATCAGCTTGGGAGTGTTGGACGCTTTCTGCCGGGTGGTCACTAGGGCTTCCTATGATTGTACTATTTAGCACTATAGGCATATTATATGTATGTGTTTTGTTGATGATTTATAATGATGTTTGTATTCTATTTTGTTTTTGTAACCGGGGGTTCGCGTAGTTGAGGTCAACCCTCAGCCGTCCCCCGCGTGGGATGTCTTTATTGTAAAGTGACTGGCCGGTGGAGGGCATTCAATTTTCCCACTGGGGTTGTTTCAGCAGATCTTTTATGCGGATCGGGGGTTGTCCGGTCCTGATTTGGCTCGGAAGAGTCCGCTGGACCTAAAGCAACAATAAATCAATCAATCAATCAATCAATGCGCAATTGATATAATCACCAATAATACGTTACATGACTAGTGAGTATACATTATACGCACACAATCGATAATTTTCGCACACATTCATACGCATACAGTAATTAGAAAGAAACTGATGAAGGTAGCTCTTCTTGAGACAAGTTACAGTTTGTCTTAACCCACTCCCACCCACCCGCACCCCCTTTACCCAGCCCAAATGCTATGTAGATTTATTTTAACTGCTCGTTGAGTAGCGTGATTGCAGAGGGGACAAACGTCTGCTGGAAACGGTTGGTCCTGCACTTGGCAACTCTGTACCTGCGGCCAGAGGGGAGCATCTGGAACTCGCCATGCAGTGGGTGCAGCTCGTCTTCCGCTATCTTGCGAGCCTTTCTAACAGTGCGGCTGCACTCCAGCTCCTCGATTCTGGGCAGTTGCGACCCCACCACCCTCTCCGCCTGCCTGACCACCCGTCTCAGTCTGTCTCTGTCCTCCTCTTTGCATCCATGCAGCCACGTGGTCAGGTTAAAGCTCAGCACGCTCTCTATGCTGGCTCTGTAGAAGGAGGTCAGAATTTCGCTGTTGACTTTGAATTTGCGCAGTTTCCTTAGGAAGTACAGCCTGGAGTGACATTTGCTTACTACCTTGTCTACATGCTTGGTCCATGACATGTCGGAGCTGACGGTGACGCCCAGGTATTTGTACTTGTCAACCTGCTCTACGACCTGGTCACCGATTGTCAACGGCTTTGGCGCACTTCCGGATCTTCTAAAATCTGTGACTATTTCTTTCGTTTTCCCCACGTTGAGGTCGAGGCTGTTTTGCTGGCACCACTCTACCAGCCTGTCCACGTCGCGTCTGTACTGCGAGTCGTCGCCGCCCGTCACTAACCCCACCAGCGCTGAGTCGTCGGCGAACTTCGCCAGCGTGTTAACGGCCTCAGAGGCCCGGCAGTCGTTAGTGTAGAGCGTGAAGAGCGTCGGCGACAAGCAGCAACCTTGAGGCGTCCCCGTGTTGACGGTCAGGACGTCGGATTTCACCCCACCCACTGCGACGAACTGCGACCGCCCGACCAGAAAATTGATCACCCACTTGATGAGCTGCGGTGCCACTGACATCGTACGGAGTTTCTCAAACATCAAGCTGGGTCTGACGGTGTTGAACGCCGAGCTGAAATCGACGAACAGCACTCTGGCCGACGTGTTGGGCTTTTCCAGGTGTTGAAGGATGCTTTGGATGATGTAGGCTACATCGCCGCGTCGTCGGTGCCCCTCCGCGCGCGGTACGCAAACTGCAGAGGGTCCATGAGGTCCTCCGTCTGCTGCAGTAGGCGTTTCAGCACTAGTTTTTCCAGACATTTCATCACCACTGGTGTTAGAGCGATGGGTCTGAAGTCATTCAGTTCTTTGCTAGTTATGTAATTACTTAATTTTTTTCACAATAGTATGATGATCTATTCATTAAAATTTTTTCCACAATTTTACCAGCATGTGATGTTAATGCAATAGGGCGATAACTTGAAGATCCGTGTCGATTTTTCCATATTTTAATAAGTTAAAAGATAATTATTGATGTTTTCCAAATATCAGGCAACACATTATCTTCCCAACATTTATTGCTAATATTGAGAAGATGCTGTATCCATTTAAAGGCACGTGTTTTCCTATCCTATCCTATCCTATCCCGTAACTCGGAGGTCGTAGATGATCGTTTAACCAGCGTTCTCCATCTTTCCCTGTCTTCAGCAACCCTGATTGTTTCGCTCAGTGTCAAACCAGTCCATTCTGGAATGTTGTCCTCCCACCTCTTTTTCGGTCTCCCTCTTCTTTTACCTCCTTGCACTGTGCCTTCTAGGTTGGTCTTTGCAAAACCTGATGATCTGGTGACGTGGCCATACCACTGGAGTTTCCGTTTTTTTCACCACTGTCAGCACGTCATCGTGTTGTGCATGATGTGCATGATGTGTTTTAGCAAAATGTATGATAACCCTCTGGACCAAATGCAGATTTTTTTAGTACCAAGATAATTTAAAGCATCTGTTATCTCTGTTATTAATATCCTATAATTCATAAATAAATAATTATCTTAATTAGGTTCTTTATAATGTTCAGATTTTTCTTCATGTTTCCTTTTTTCAAACTCATCTTTAATTAGACTACTAGTATTTTGTTTGCATTTGCCAAAAAAAAATCCAAAATCTTCAGATTTCTCCTTTGGAGAAGAAAATAGTTTGTTAGTTATTTTTATGGGACATTTAGGAAGATGAAAGCCATTTTTCATTTGTTTAACTTTTTTCCAATCATTATTGACATTACATGTATTTGATATTTCATGTTTTTCAAAAATCTTCCCAATATTGTTTCTTTGCTGATGCTATTATTTTATTACAATTAATTTTTGCACATTTCATGTGCCTGTGTACGGAAACAGATCTACATTTTATCAAATTCTTAAATGTATTATTTTTTTCCTTAACTGCATCTGCACATGCCTGATTCCACCAAATATTACGACTATGTTTTTTTCTTTACAGAATTTCTCTTAATAGGTATAGACTTATTAGCTGCAGACAGTATTGTTTTTGTAAAACCTGTACAAATTTTATTAATATCTTCATTTTTTAGAAAGTCATCTTCAGAGTACAATAAATGCATTTGATACCGATACCAGTCCCCATGATTATAAATATATTTTGGTATATCATCTTCTATTTGTATCTCTGGCTTTTCATTTATTACAGTCAAAACTGGAAGATGGTCACTACCTAATGAATTCCCATATACTGTCTTTTGTCAAATCAGGCGATACAAACGTTAGATCAATGGCAGAAGGTTAATGTTTTGCTATGTCAGGAATCCTTGTTATTTTACCATCATTTAACAATATAAGACTAGAACTAATTATATTTTCTAACTAATTATAATTACATCCTTTATCCCAAAGTGTTGAATGAGCATTGAAATCGCCAACTATAATCCAATTTTAATTTATATCAATTGATTGTAACCATTCAGTATTATAATATTCTGGTCCTAATGGATAATAAATTGACGTGATATTAATATACATTTGATTATGAAATTTTACTTTCACGGCTACTGAATACACATCATTTAAATCTTTTGGAATGGGAGCTTGCATGTGACGTAATCCAAATAACTTTTGTAGTCTGTTTAATAAATTGTGTTACTGGCGGAAAAAAGTAGCCTTCAATCTTAGGAAGTTTCTATGACTGCAGTACAAGAACATGATGTTAGTTTGTTGCTACATATGGTTGTAAAGAGTGTATATTTGTGGATATAGATCTGCAATTCCACTGAACAATACTGAATTTATCATCAATCATAAATTTCATTTTTTTTTTAAATCGCAACAATCAATTACCTCCCTTGGCTAATCCGTAACCCCTTGGCACTGGACACAAGATGCCAATACAACCAAAATATAACAATATTAAAATAAAGATGAAGTATTATAACAGATGGCTTATGTATACGATCACCAAGATTCGAAGAAATTTATTTAATTAATTTCAAACTCTGCATACACCTCACCAATTCGTCATTCAATACAAACCTAACTAAATCGTCTTAAATTGGCACTACAAGTCCTTGCCATTCCACAGACTGTAAAGAATCACTGTTTTAAATGTTCACTAAATGTTTGATATATATGTTTATGTGCATGTAAGGTTGTATGTATGACTGTGAGTGTGCGTGGTCCTGGGTATGAAAACCCAAGCGGCAGCCTCCCGGTAGTAGGGGTCTTGTGTCGCCCAGGTGGCAAGGGCCATGCAATGTCTTGGCTTCCAGGGCTGGTTCGGAACAACGTTGAACCAACGCCCGGCACCCTTCTACACCAGCGTGGGAGCAACAGCAACAACGACCAGACCGCCAGTCCAGCAACACTAGTAGCACGTAGAAATAGACGTGGTAACAGACGTGGAAGTGAAAATACTGGGTAGTAGGTAACAGAAGTAGGTAGCAGAACATAGGCCCAATCTGGTCAACAAAATAAACCATCTTACTAGGCTATCTCTACAATGTAAACATAACATTGGAAATAACTCCTTCCACCGTCCGCCATCTTGACCTGTTTATTTATGCATTACAACAATTCATAATTCTTCTATAATTTATATAAATCCACATAAACACAATGCTATACAAATGCATAATTATTAAAAATCCATTCCTAATCAACAATCTTGATTCATTCTCTCTCTCATCTCCATCACCCCTTTCTCATATTCATCACCCCTCTCTCATATTCATCTCCCCTCTAGGATATTATAATACATCTTCACCCTTCTCTCATATTCATCACCCCTCTCTCATATTATAATGCATTGCCACTCTTGACCTCGTTCTTGCGACAACGTCAACAATATTATTCCATTGTACATACCAACAAGAAAACCATAAAAATAATATTTATCAGAATACCCCTTTCCCCCTCATCCATCATCATTTATTCGTGTAAGCATGCTCAGAGTATATAGCCACTGAAAGAATTAGAATACTGGGCACCACTCACCTTCAGTTTTCGGCCTGTGAAGCTACAGACACACACAACACCACAACACAACACAACACAGTCTGTATGAGAGTAGATGGTTCGTTACTGCTGTCTTATCATGATCTAGGATATCCTAGCATCGACGAGATGCCTTGGCCTTGGGCGGTCTCTAAGAGAAAAGCACACACCCTTAGGAATTTGCTCAGCACAGAGAGCATACAGCACTGTGGCAACAGAATTCCTCCTAATTGTGGTAAAGGTACTTTATTAACACAATTTCGACAATACACTGGTTATTCTTGCCCTTTTTAAGGAACAAGACCTCGGGTGGTTCCAAACACAAAACACAACTCTTATAAACGGACCCTACACTTATCCTACGATAGTGGCAGTCACAGTCATCCAATCACAATCAGTACCGACTTCACTCTCCCACTTCAACGTGGCTTTCCCCAGCCCACAGTTCAAGGCACATAATTCTGTTCAGCTATTGGCACTAACCGAGCCCTACGTAAAGCATGGAAAAACTTCAATTCCTGGCATACACTACGCAATAACAAACCACTCATTCATACTTTGTGCACAGCACTCTCATAAATATGAAACTTTACAATATATGCATGCTGACAGAGCAGATATGTAGCGTGCTTCAAACTCATGTCGTCATAAATATGAAACTGTACACTATATACATACTGACACAGCAGATATGTAGCTGCGTCAAACTCGTTTCGTCACACAACCCCTCCCCAGTTCTTAACACCTTGAAGAACCTAACTACAACGCGATTTCTCTACCACGCTAACTGCCTATTACATACTCCTACTCGAGATACTTGTATCTGCTGGTACATTATCCTTCCCTGAAATGTGCCCTACTATCATGAAGGATGGTTGCAATCAAAGAGCCCATTTCACAAACCAGCCCTTGGTAGTCTTAACCCGTTCGTCGTCCACGACGATCTTTGCCACTGATGTTCTCACGCAGAATCATTCAGTAGATTAGCATGAAATAACTTGTTCTTGCCTTTCATCTTGATGCGGTAGTCACAGTCGCCAACTCGCTCAATCACCTCAAATGGTCCTCGCCATGCTAACTGCAAGTTGTTGCATTACTCGGGCAGCAACAGCAACACTTGATCCCCTGTGTTGAACACCCGCCGTTTCGCCTTCTTGTAAAAGTGACGCTTTTACTTAGCTGACGCGGTTTTCAAGTTGTCTTGAGCTAACTTACAGGTTTCCACACACTGACTACTGATCTTCACTTCTTCCTTTTGCGTTGCTTTCGTCCACAGATCAAGCATCACAAGCATCGGTCCTCGCACTGTTTTCCCATAAAGCAGTACAAAGGGAGATAAACCTGTCGTTTCCTGTTCTACCTCACGGTATGCAAATAAAAATGCTGGAATGTATTGGTCCCAGGCGGTTGGTTGCTCCGTCGTTAGCTTCTTCAGCACAGACACCAGCGTTCCATTGAAGTGCTCGACCAACCCGTTGCAATGCGGATGATATGGAGTTGTGGCCTTCCCATGGATCGACAGTTGTCTGTTCATCTCCCGCATGACTTCAGACATGAATTTTGTCCCTTGATCTGTCAGAATCTCCCTGCGGACACCCACACTGGACCATATCTCCCACAGCGCTTCCGCCACCCTCTCTGCCTCAATACCCTTGAGGGGTACAGCCTCGGGATATCGGGTGGAGTAATCTACCTCTGCCAGGATGTACATGTTCCCCCGATCCGATTTCGGCCTGATGGGTCCCACAATGTCTATCGCTACCCTCTGAAAAGGTTCGTCCATCAGCAGAAGTTGCTGTAGTAAAACTTTCTTCACCCTTCCTCTCGGTACTACCTTCTGACACTCTGGGCAACTCTCACAGAACTTCCATACATCGGCGCACATTCCCGGCCAATAGAACGTTCCCCAGATGCGCTCCCTGGTTCGCTTCCCTCCCAAATGCCCAGCCATGGGTGGATCATGCGCTAACTGCAAAATCCCCCCTCTCAACTGCTTTGGGACTACCAACTGCGACACCTGGTTACCTCCCTTGGAATGCCCCCTGTACAGTATTCCCTTCTTCCTGCGGAACTCTGCCGAAGCCCTACCTGACGCTATAGTCTCACCTGTCTGTGCCAACGTTCTTGCCTTTGCGAGCGTTTCATCGGCATCCTGCATCGCAATGAGCTCCTGGGTGCTAACAGACACCTGTGATGTTTCTACCTTCTCTCTTCCTTTCGGCCTTCTCCTGCGCACGGGTCTGCACTGCTGCAGCCATCGCACATTCGCCCCCAAACAGAGAAACTGGACTCTTCTCCTCACTAGCAAACGTTACCCAATTTCCCAGGATATCACATCAGGCCCGTCCTCGAAAACCACCAATTCCACCTTCCCCTTGACTAGTGCACAATCTACCTCCACCCAAGCTGTAGGTAAGTGGCCCACGTTTGCACGATTTGCCAAGCAAATCTCCACAGCCCGGCCCATCAAATCCGCTGGTTTGACAAATCTGCCCGCGACTGCCCCTATCTCTGCCCCTGTGTCTCTCAACACCCGAACGTCTTGCCCGTTTGCCTTACCCTGGCCCCATGGATTGTACGGCCTGATCGCATACACACTCGTCCCGAGGTGCAGTCTCAGTGAGGATGGTGTGCCCTACAGTCACCTGACTCACTGATTTAGGTTTTACCTTACAATCCTTAACAACATGACCCTCCGATCACACCGGTAACATCTACGCACCCCACTGCCCCCTTCCGTCCTCCCTACCTTCTGGCCATCCCCGTTGCTAGGTTGCTGGTTAGTTTCCGGACGTCTGGGAAAACTCCGCCTATGACTGGGTAGCACAGGCGCAGGCACTGAAGCTGCTCGCTTTGCATCCACTACACGTTGCGCAAAGTCAGCTGCTTCCTCACTCGATGTAGGTAGATGCTCCCTAACGAAAATCTCTAGTTCTGTAGACATGATCGAGTAGAGTTGTTCCCCAATGAATGTGTCTAAGACCTGTGCTACATCGGTGATATTTTTCCCTGCCAGTGAGAACCACTTCTTCACTAATGACCCTAGCCTCATTACCAACTATGGGAACGTTTCTCCTGCGTCTTTCTTTGCTTTGCGAAACTGTTTCCTGTAGTAGTCTGTGTCCTTTCTGAACCGTTTTAGAAGGGCATTCCTCCGTTCTGGCGTCAGGCGAAGATATGTATCCCGGGCTTCCCCTTGCAACAAAGGCGCTAACCTAACAGCCCATACATCTACACCATGGGGTGGCCTCGTGGCGCAGTGGATAAGTCTCCGGTTTCCTATGCCGAAGGTCGCGGGTTCGATTCCCGCAAGGGGCGAACGTATGTGACTTAAGTACGAGACTATTGAGGTCACCGAGGGTTTTCTCCGGGCACTCCGGTTTCCTCCCTCCCTTCAATAATGGTACAGGACGCAGTCAATATAAAAATTTCAAAAATAAAAATTCGATTTTCTTTCCATCTTCTAATAGCGATCTCACTGCCTTTACACCACCTGTTTGAGTGATGGATGTGTATTTGGTGTGTGTGAGGGTGGATGAGATAGGTGAGCGTGTATGTTGGTATAGATCGCCGCGCTTTGAGCCTGATTGATTTGGGGAAAGGCGCCTATATAGCATCCTGTATTATTATTAGTAGTAGTAGTAGTAGTAGTAGTAGTAGTAGTATCTCTTCTCCATCCCTGAGTCTCCGCTACTCGGTCGAACATTTGAAGATAAGCTTCGACGTCTTCCTTTCTCTTCTAGAGGTTTCAGTTTGACCCAATAGTTCGCCCCTCTCTCCCGACCTCTATTCTCTGTCTCTGCTCAGCTCTGTCTTCTTCTCTAATCCTATTCCCCCGTTGGGGTGCCGGGGGTTTCAGTATAAATAGTATCACCACTTTCTGGAAATTTAGTGCTTTAAATTCCCACTGTCGCTGTCTTTCTCATTAATGTTCTTTCTGATTCCTACTCTGTTCTATCAATGTGCTATACTATTTTCTTCTTCGCTAGACAGTCATCTACCTTTTTTCTTGAAAACTCTTCCGGGACAAGACTCCTTATTTGTGTATGAGATCTGTTGGATCAGCTTGGGAATATTGGACACTTTCTGCCAGGTGGTCGCTAGGGCTTCCTATGATGTTATTATTTAGCAATGTAGGCATTTTATATGTATGTGTTTTGTTGATAATTTATATTGTTTGTATTCTATTTTGTTTTTGTAAAAGGGGGTTCGAAAAATTTGAGTATAGCCACAGCATCCCCTGCATGGGATGTCTTCATTGTAAAGTGACTGGCTTGTGGAGAGCGTTCAGTTTTACCACTAAGGTTGTTTCAGCAGATCTTTTATGCGGATCAGGGGTTGTCCGGTCCTGATTTGGCTCGGAAGAGTCTGCTGGACCTAAAACAATAATCATGTAATGTAATGTTCTCTAATCCTACGCTCTTCCTCTAGCCTCAACTCCAACAGCCTTCTTTCTGCTTCCCACTCTCTCTTATCTTCTTCTTGTGAAGCTACAGACACACACAACACCACAACACAACACAACACAACACAGTCTGTATGAGAGTAGATGGTTCGTTACTGCTGTCTTATCATGATCTAGGATATCCTAGCATCGACGAGATGCCTTGGCCTTAGGCGGTCTCTAAGAGAAAAGCACACACCCCTAGGAATTTGCTCAACACAGAGAGCATACAGCACTGTGGCAACAGAATTCCTCCTAATGGTGGTAAAGGTACTTTATTAACAAAATTTCGACAACACACTGGTCATTTTTGCCCTTCTTAAGGAACAACATCTCGGGTGGTTCCAAACACAAAACACAACCCTTATAAACGGACCTACACTTATCCTACGATAGTGGCAGTTACAGTCGTCCAATCACAATCAATACCGACTTGACTCTCCCACTTCAACACCACTTTCCCCAGCCCACAGTTCAAGGCACAGAACTCTGTTCAGCTATTGGCACTAACCGAGCCCTACGTAAAGCACGGGAAAAACCTCAATTCCTGGCATACACTATGTAATAACAAACCGCTGATTCATACTTTGTGCACAGCACTCTCATAGATATGAAACTTTACAATATATGCATGCTGACAGAGCAGATATGTAGCGTGCTTCAAACTCATGTCGTCACAGAGACCCACATTTTCTGTCCTCGAGAGTCAAGATCTTTTAGCATTAGGTAAGCCTTCTTTGGGATTCTGTCAACAGACATTTGCATCACTTTTATCCAGTATCGAAGACAATTAACAACAGAGTTAATAACTATTGGATGCCTGTTCAAGTCTTCATAAACAAAATGATTTGGAGTACGTAAATTTACATTTTAGAATTTCTTTAAACCAAACAAATGTACTTGCTCACATAGATTTGCAGCCTTTTCAAAACCCCAAACTTCAGAACCATATTGCAAAATCCGTTGCACCTGACAGTCGAACAGTTTTATAAATACATCTAAAAAATGGTTATTGAGAAAACGCAGCTTTTGGATAATGCACAATAATGCGTTTTTACCTTAAGCTGACAAACCTCTACATGCAGCAGAAAAACTAAGTTTTGTTGAAAAATAAATACCCAAATACTTATAAGCATTTACAACAAAATACCAGATTTCTCTAGCAGACAAATACCCACCTTTTCTAAACATAATAACATTGCTTTTCCCAAATTTACCTTAAAACGCAATGCGTGGGCTGCATCTTGTCAATTTCTTAACTGAATTTGGAGGCCTATTACAGTTTCTGAAAACAAAACATTATCTGCCAGGAGAAGTACAAAAAGTTCAAAAGCATCGATAGTAAAGGTTACACCATGGCGCCCTTTTTTTTAAATAACTTCTACAGCAATTTCATTAATAAAAAAGGACATAAAATAGGGCTGCATATATTCCCTTGTTTCACTCCCTGAGAACAAACAACGGAGTGTGTCAATTTTGCACCACATTGTACATGCGCTTTTACATTCACATACATACTTCTCAAACAAGAAAACAATTTACCTTTCACGCTGTTCTTAAGCAATACGGGCCACAATAGATTGCGATTAATCGAATCAAAACATTTGTCAAAATCAATAAAAGCAACGTATAACTTGCGATTCTTAAGAAATTGTTTCTGGACACAAGACAACAGTGTAAATAAATGGTCAGTAGTTGAATAGCCGCGCTTAAAGCCAACCTGACATTCACCAGTTAAATTATTATCTTCGGTGCATGTTTCTATCCGTCTATTAATGATAAACCCATATACTTTGCTACTAACATTACAGAGACTTATACTTCTATAATTGTTAGGATTATCTACATCACCCTTTTTGTACAGAGGCAAAATAATTGATTCGGTCCAACTGTCAGGATACAACCCCTTATCAAAAGAGCGTTCAAAACTTTTACAAGAAAAGCCACAATATATTCGGTCAAAATTAAAAAAAAATTCACCACCAATACCATCAGGGTCACTTACTTTATTTAATTTTCATTTATGCAATGCTAGTAATATTTCTTCTGCACTAATTGGACAATTAAAGAATAAATCATTATACAAGTCATTGTCTTCATCATCATTTAGAATATTATCACCCAATACATCTTTCTCAAGCAGATTTTTAAAATGCTTATACCAGTCGTCAACAGAAATCTTATTTTTAGAAACAATTACGTTTAGGAAAAATTTTATGAACAGTATCCCAAACATTTCTTTGGTTGTTAACAGAAGCAATTAGAGTTTCGATCATTTTCTGATTGTTCATTTTCCTTTTACAAAAAAAGCAAGTTCTTATATTTCCTTCTATTTTTACAAAACAACACACGATCTTCATCTTGGAAAGTGCGAAGGAATTTCTTTAATAAACTACGCACAAGTCGTCTATGCGATTTACATTCATCATCAAACCACTCCCCAACCTTTCTTCTACCGTTCACACATACTCCGAACTCGTGTTTTCATGCACTCGGCAGCGTCTTGTAAACATTCACTAAACATAAACAGTGAAGCATTTATATCAGTATCAGAGGAGGAGGATAGTGATAATAAAACCAACAACAACACCTGGGTAGTAGGCGTTAAAATTTTCGGTTTATTACACTAAAACCTTCATCAGTAAGACCCAAGGACTGTACAAAACAAAACAGTCTAAGCATATATATATAATATAGTCAAGAAAGTGAATCGAGTTCATTAAAAAGAATAGTGTACCATTTAGAAATTTATAACAATTATAAAGAATAATTATATTTAAAAGCTGTCTCTGAACCGTATTCACCAACATCACCAAAACATAGTGTTCAGTAGAGAGAGAGAGGGGGGGGGGGAGGGGAAAGTAATATAACCACACATACCAACTCCCTTACAATGGCATCATCGGTTCAGCCATAAAGAGTCATCTCCCCCTCTCTCCCTCCACCCGCGCCCAAAATAAAAATAAATATAAAATAAATAAAATAAAATAAATGTTTAAACAAATTCTATAAATAAATAAATAAGAATAAAAATATTCACCCTCAAATAGCCAAACATCTCAAGTATAGTTCTAAATAGTTCCGCCGCAGTGTCTCCAGACCCTCCTGATCCAATCCCTGTCCCCTGGCTCCAGGAGGAGGATAGTGACTGAGAGAGAGAGAGAGTGAGACATTCATTGAAATAAGAGCAATTTAATTCTGTTGTAATGGAATAAATTGCCACAGAACTGTCCGTACTATTCAGTTAATCATCCATTTGTGCATATTTCATATTAAAGACAAAGAAAATTGTTTACTGCGTGTCCATTATGCCAGTGTGAATGTTGTGTGTGGTTTGAGTGCGTGGTTGTGAGTTCATTTTCTTCCTGCGACTGTTGGTTTCAATGTTGTATCTCATTAAAATCAGAAGACGATGCTTTGTATAATAATGCTCTATCAAAAATTCTGAATAATTTATCAAAATGTGTGTTTATGTTTAGACGGCGTTTTATGTCACAATTTCATGAAAATTTAATTTTTTTGTTCGAAGGACCTTGTTATCTTGACGTCAAAAGATTGTTCCGTTAGAGTTAGGGTTAGGATAACGGTTAGCGTTAGCGTTAGAAGACTTAAAAGTACCTTAAAGTAAGTGATACAGTATCACAAAATGTAAAAAGAACGTAAGCCTATGTGGCGCTTCATGGAAGTCATAACAATTGGGTCTTAACAAGTATGTGTGGGTGTGTGGGCATGTAAAAACGACGTTACTCTAACATACACTTGAAACTCTACATACTTTCTTTAGACTTTTTTTGACGGCCCCGTTATTTTGACGTCAAAATAGTGTTCCGGTAGGGTTAGGGCTGTGTTAGGGTTAGGTTAAGGGTTAGGGTTAGGGATAGCTTTAAGAAATTGAAAATGTCAAAATATGGTCAAAAATGGGAAGTGTGTCAAAATAATGTATGTACAGTTTCACAACAGTCATCACAACGTCGTTTCTACAAAACAATGTGTGTGTTGGTGTGGGTGTGTGTGTGTGCGTGTGTGGGCATGTAGAAACGACGTTACTCTAACACACACATAAAACTCCACATGGTTTCTTTTGACTTTTGTTGAAGGCAGCACTATTTTGACGTCAAAATAGTTCTCCATAGAGTTACAGCTGTTTTAGGATTAGGGTTAGGTTAAGGGTTAGGGTTTAGGGCTAGGGGAAGGGATTGCTTCAAAAAATGGAAAATGTCAAAATAATGTCAAAGAAATGGAAAGTGTGTCAAAATAATGTCTGTTATTTCAAAACAGTCATCAGAACGTCGTTTCTACAAACATGTGTGTGTGTGCGTGGGTGTGGGTGTGTGTGTGTGTGTGGGCATGTAGAAACGACGTTACTCTGACACACACATGAAACTCTACATGGTTTCTTTTGACTTTTATGGATGGCGCACAATTTTGACGTCAAAATAGTGCTCCGTAGAGTTACAGCTGTTTTAGGATTAGGGTAAGGTTAAGGGTTAGGGTTAGGAATAGCATAAAAAAATTGAAAATGTCAAAATAATGTCAAAGAAATGGAAAGTGTGTCAAAATAATTTCTGTTTATTTCACAACACTCATCACAACGTCGTTTCTACAAAAATGTGTGTGTGTGTGTGTGTGTGTGTGTGTGTGGGTGTGTGTGTGTGTGGGTGTGTTTGAAAGTAGGGGGTTGTGGGGGACAAATTGAGACTTGCCAAGTTGGTAGTGAGTTACCTTTTTTTGTGGGGAACTTTTTCCCGTTACTCCACAAGGCAAACCCCAAAACCTGCTTCCTGATGCTATCCTTCTCTCCCCTGTGCAATTTTATCGACTCCCCCAAAGAGACGCTATTCTGCCGTTTGTGTGTGAGCACACACAATACACACAAATTTCACTCTATCGAGCTTTCGCCGGGGAGATAATGAGGTGACGTCATCAGACAATTTCATTGGCTCAGTCCCTTAATTATGCATAAAATCCGTTTCCGGTTTGAATAACGCCGTGAGGGACGCCATGAGATCGAGCAAGGCGGGCCAGTATGTGTTTTGCAGAGGTAGAGGAAAGGTGTTTTGAAGGTAAGTTGTTCTTTTCGTTCATGTTGTGTTATATTTATGTAACCATGCATCCGTGTTGCATTACACACACCTACCCGATTTTATTAGCCCATTGGGTACTTCAGTGTGCATGTTTTTGCATAGTCAAAACAATCATCGTTGTGAGTGATACTGTTGAGTAAATACAGCCCATCTGTTGCTTCTACTTGAGTACTTCTTCTTCTTTCTTGTTGGCAGCCATATTAACTGTTGCTGCACTGAGATGTTGAAACACTGAAGTTTGGGTTAAATTATCTAGGGCATGGACCAAAGCTTTTGATAAAAAATATAAATGGTAAAAATATACCGTTTCTTATGCATGCTTTGCTGATGAATTTTAAATTCAAGTTTTCCGCTTGTGGCGTCTGCTCAATTTTCGGTTTCGGTTCGTGCCTGTGCACGAGTTTAGGGCACCTTTTTCTAGTTTAGATAATTTTCTGTTTTTATTTTTTGTAGAAACAAATTTACTTGTAGCAAGATAAGTAGCATGTTTACATTCTATGTAGTACTCGACTAAGAATATTGGAGTTAAAAATTAAAATCACACGAGTATAGGTAGCGGCAGTGACCTACTTACTAACTTACTTAGACGTGCGGGAAAGCAGCTGATAAGCCACATTTTTTTCGGCAATTTACTGGTCTGCATGTTATTATTGTCACATAAAAATTACATCAATAAAAACATCAACATTTCAACTTTCTTTCTATGTTGTTTTTACGACTAAATTCGTCTTTAAATAGTCGCTAAAGTGGCTTAGGCAAGCATACAGTAAGTGTCATTTGTTGCAATCAAAGTCTATTTTTATCGCTGACGTTCGTGTTGACTGTTGATATGGTTAATTTATAACTCCTAGCTTTATTTTCGTATATCTATTTTCTTCGAAAAGCAACGTATTTTCAATTGCGAAGCAGTTTAAATCAAGGCTAAAAAATATATATACTTCGCGGCTTGATATTTTTAAAATGGCTATTCAGAACTATTAAAAATTATGGCTCAACTGTACTACGACACATCGGAGCGGGAACCAATGAAAGACGAGGAGCTATAACACGTGACATGATAGGCTAAAATATTTTGAATGTCAAGGCTGTTAGTGGACTTCGCTATGATTTCCGATAAAATCAGTGCCATTATTGGTCTATATTGTGCAGTCTTGGATTGACCAGTTTCTGGTAAATTGTAATGAGTTTATGGTGTGGTATGTTGATAATTTAGCAAAATATTCGACTACCGTTTAGCGGAAGTGCATAGAAACGTGTCGTCTGCTACAATGTTTAATCGATACTTTTAGTTACAACTTACGGACCTGTAAACGTCCCCTTCTTGTAATGCTGTATACATTTCTTTTATTATAACACCTATTATGTAATTAGTGGTTTGCTTAGCTTGATTATTAAGCGTTAAATGATTGAAAAACTAACATAAAATTTACCATTAATGACATTGTGTCAAGCTAAATAAATCATGGTAATACAAAGTGATCTGATCTAGCCAAGTCAACAAATCAGTTTTATTACCCCGCATTGGAGAATTTACACAGAACATTGCAACAGGGTTATAAAATTATTAATAATAATAGTAATAATAAGAACACAACTGTATTCTAATTATATCTTTGTAATAGTACTTGTATTTCTTTACATCATGGTCTCAGGAGTCTTTCTGCCAAGTTTTATGCTTGTGTGTAAAGTTAGTTCAAAAAATATGATTACATGTACACTGAATTTTACTGATGTCTGTAAAGATTACACTGTTATCTATTTATCTACACACCAAAAATTTTGGTTGCATCTGAAATAGTTTTTGAATTATTGGCATTGAAGTGCGTATAAGTAGTAGTAGTAGAAGTGTAAGTAGTTTTATTATTTCTTTAACAGGTGATGAAGAGTTTTCCGGAGTGTCTGCAGGCGAACATCTGTCTTCACCTGAAGTGGCTGAACTGTAAACTTAACACCCGTCCTGCATTTAAGGGCGCAAGTCCAGGTGAGATATGCAGTCTACTGACCATTAATGTAGTTATTATGATTTGTTTTATATTATTGTATGTTTCTTATAAAGCGCTTTTTTTTTTTAGCTTAAAAGAAACAATCTAACAGGATCCAACTCGAGGTGCCCACTTGTTGCTTAATGACATGTCTTAACTTCAAGTTTCGTGAAGGTTCAAGTAGTAGAAGTATAAGTATTTTTTTTATTTCTTTAACAGATGCTGAAGAGTGTTCCGGAGTGTCTGCAGGTGAACATCTGTCTTCACTTGAAGTGGCTGAACTGTAATCTTGACACCTGTCCTGCATTTAAGGGCGCAAGTCCAGGTGAGATATGCAGTCTACTGACAATTAATGTAGTTCATTGTTTATAGATTTTATTGTTTTATATTATTGTATGTTTCTTATAAAGCTCTTTTTTTTTAACCTTAAAAGAAACAGAATCTAACAGGATCTAACTCGAGGTGCCCCCTTGTTGCCTAATGACCTGTCTTAACTTCAAGTTTCGTGAAGGTTCAAAAACTTGTTTTCAAGGTTCTCAGGTCCCAAACATAGGTTGCTGAAGCTTTTTGGAAAAAAAATAAGTTCGAAATCTGACGTATTGAAAAACAAGTTTTTGAACCTTCATGGTGCATCATCTGCCTGACCACACAACAGAACAATCCGGGATGACCAGAGATGGCAGAGAACGGTCCTAGTGCACGCTAAATCCACAAGTACAGTACTAACAAAAGTTGGAGCACCCTAACATTGGTCACAATTTTAAACTGGTTAAGAGGACTGTTAATACTAACATTATTATACAAGCACTTAGTTGCCAATAGAATCACTAATATGTGGAACAGTCTGCCAAATGAAATTGCCACTGTTGGTTTCTAGCTTCCAAAATGTATTCCACTGATCTGCAAATTGGGAATAGGCAACATTTTTGTTAGGAGGTTGATGCCTGATGTTCCGATCAAAGTTTCAAATAGGTGTGCTCCAAGTACGTTATCAAGAGGGTAAGAGGTTTAACAGCCTATGCTATACTATACTATAGTTTGACGGTTATTAGGATTGGCCGTGTCCCAGATGTGTCCATTGCTAATAATTATATGACTAACAGGCCCTAGTTTAGGCTTGGTTTTGTACACATGCCCTCCAAAACTAATTCATAAAACCAATCTGTATTGTCCAGTTTAAGCTGCACTTCAAATGGTGTACCTTAAAATTTGCTTTTATTTACCAGAAGCCTCATGTCTGGAGAAGGCTGTGACAGTGATTTGGAAATTAGAGCAGAATTGTCAGCCTCAGAAGGTATGTAATTTACTTATTTTTACTTTTGAAATGAAGAGAATATATATAATATTAGCATGTATCTAATCGGAGGTTTGCTCAATTCCAGTGACTAATTAAAAGAATGTTTCCACTTTTAGCTTGACATGGATTTTGCACCCTACCTGAAAACAAAAAAGACAGGAGACTGGTCACTATTAGTTGCTATATGCTTGATTTTTTTATTCTAGCGATATGGTTTTCTTATGTGTCCCACAGTCTGTTAAACAGTGTGATATATTCAACAACAAATATAATGTATTTCATTTTCATAAAATGATACTAGATTATTATTCAGCATTTTTCATGTATACTTGACATCATTTGTTCCCACAGGATGGCACGTATTACAATCCACACATGTACACGCATTCAAATGGGGTCAATGCATTTTTAAAGAGAGTTGGGAGGTTGTGAATCGCAGACGGGAAAGATTTTACTTTTTTTATGGTTGAAGAAGGGGAAGAAAAGTGTGAGTGGAGGAGGAGAATGTTGTAATGTAGATGGGACAATTGCGCTTGCTGTTCACGTGTGCTTTTGGCTTGTGTATTCGTTAAGAGTATTGACTTTGATGAATGCTGACAAAAACTTATTCCGTCAGCATGTTCTATAAATGCAGTTTGGTTATTATTCAGCGTTTTATATACACATACATGACATACAAGTGTTGGAACTTCCTCTTTTTATTTTTCAATATCTCCCTGTTCTCTTGCCATCTAATTTGTGTAAATGTTAAACCTGAATTTGTGCAGGTGATGGTAATGTTCATTTACAAAAGAACAGAATGGCAGTAATGTGTCAGGCTTATGATTTGTATAGTTAAATTTATTGCCCCAGTCCCAGTTTATTCACTGTTTGATTTCAATGATAATTTTACTCTGATTCAGGGTTGGAGTATGTCCCAAACAGTGACTCGGAGGAGTCGGGATCGGAGGAGTCTGGCTCGGAGGAGTCTGATTCAGGTAAATATTAAAAGTTATATATTTGAATTAAGCTGTTGTGTAAAACTGACATTACAAAGTTGGTAGTGTCCCGCAATTTTGCGGAAATCTGAAGAAAAAAATCCTTGTCACTTTAGTCTGCTTTTTTTTTTTTTAGATAACCAGCATCTTTTCATGGAAAACAAGGATTGTCTCACTATCAGAACTGCATTTATACATTCCAATGTTGTGCTGCCTCAACAGAGGCAAAATATATTCTGAATTGGATTTTTAAATACTTTTTTAAAATTATTAAATGATGTAAGATGGGGTGAGAGGGGGGTGGATCTTGTGGACAGTTACAATTATATTCCCGGTTTTAAATTAATAAATTACAAGGTGCTCTACATCTTCACAGCACCAACCCACCCCGTCCTGCCCCCTCTCCACTTAAAATCCACACCCTCTATCTTCCGGGGTATCTTTCAGCTATAAATAATATCCCCACTTCAAATTGAATGCTTCAAATTTCCTCTTTTCTATCACTGTTGTATTTTTGCCTTTACTTTCCTTTGTCGTCATCTACTGTCTTCTCTCTTGTACTACAATTTATTCACCTGTACTTTTCCCATCTACCTGTTATTTTATTATTGTATTATTTTTCTTATTTTTCCCTCTGAAGTTGTATGATATTCTTGTTACCCTGTCAAGTCTGTGGTGGCTAGGTAATGAAACTGATGATGAAATTGGGATGATCTTTGTACATGTATCTCCTAGCGTTATTTGCTGATGTGGCTTTTTCTATGCATTTATATTAGTCTTATAACTATTTCTCATAAGCATTTTTAAATTTTATTTTTTAAAGTTATAAATCATGGTTGTAATTTGATGTTTATAAATCGAGCGAAAAGGCTGATGCCCCCAGCACAGCTTAGCTTTATGTACCTTAGGTTATGGTAGGATGGTCATAATATTATTAAATTGTATTTTTTTTATAAATTTGTATGTGTGTGTTTGTAGATACTAAGCGTGTTTTTGTATTTTTATACTTTCCAATAGTCGGGAATCAGAACAAGCCAAATGTCTGTCGGTCATTTGTCAGCCATATCTCAAAAACAACTGAACGGATTTTGACCAAACTTCATATGAACACTGCTTAGGTCACGGGTCAATTTCCCATGTCCTCATATTTGCTTTGTCGCAAAGGTCAAGGTCGTTGGAGTCATATTGTTGCTAAACATGTTTTGCTTTGTATCTCATAAATGGCTTAACCAACGTGTTTGAATTTATGGTGTAAGGGTTCTCCAAATCATAGATATTCGTTCAGTGGCAGTCCGGTTGTCGGTCAGTTGGTCGGTCCTTCGCTCTGAATTTAACTAATTTGTAAATATATTTGAATGGATTCCCATCGTTTTTTGACAAGGGATGGATAACAATTTATTAAGTGGTCTCAATTCAGCTCATCTTATTTTGCTATACCCTGTAAACAATGAGTAACTAACTAATCAGAACATCTTGGATTTATCTTTCATACTTCTTTTTCTAGGTTTCCGGTGTTTGCCAACCATCTTTGCAAATGCAAAGGCTTTGAAATGCTGGAACACTGCTCTTAAAGATGCAGGTGAGTTTTGGAAGATGTAGTTGAAAGGCTCGTTTCTTTATATTGTAAAATTCTGATGGATAAAGGTTTTCTGAATGCCATCATGCAACACAATGACAGGAATATGAGAATTAAGACATACAACGCCCCCTCTCCCCTACCCCCCTCTACTCCCCCTCCTCTATCCTCCCTCTTCCCCCCCCCTCCCCTTTTGAATGTGAACCACCAAAAGCATTACTCCTTCGTTGTTGAGATTTTGAGATCGCCAGCAATCGATTTCTTAGCTGTTGAGCAAAATAAACTTTGAAAAAACTATAAATTATGTATTACTTGCAGCAAGAAAGATTCTTTGACATGTTCTGTGGATGCATCTTGTATGCAGGTCTCATGAAAGATCATTGACGTGCACAACGACTTTCTATGTGCGCACTATGTGCCCAAAGGCTGCCGGTGGGCACCTCTGGCGGCTTGAGTTAGAGCTTGTATCGACCAGCGCATTGAGCAGCTCTTGAACTGAACAAGCAATTTAAAAAACTGCTTAATGTAAATTATATATATCTAAAAACGCTTAATGTAAATTATATTATTATGATTATATGTATATAATTTACATTAAGCGTTCAAGAGCTGCTCAAGGTGCTGATCGATACAGGATCGAACTCAAGCCGTCAGAGGCGCCTACCGGCAGCCTTTGGGCGCATAGTGTGCACACAGAAAGTTGTGCACGTCAATGATCTTTAATGATATATATATATATATATATATATATATATATATATATATATATATATATATATATATATATATATATATAATATATATATATAATATATAATATATATATATATATATATATATATTAGTATAAAGGGGCCCATAGAGCGACTTTGGGTCGCCCCATGGGCCCTTGGTACAGTAATTTGGACAAATGGCGACCGAAACCCGGTCGCCCTATGTCTTTGAGCTTTCCTGCCTAGACCCTTCGTCGGAGAAACATGACACTATGCGCTAACTGGGACCCAATGTCTAAAGTTATTCTTGCATTGTAGTGAAGTTCGAGGAATTGACGGTTTGGGAATAGAAGCAAAACAAGTAAACTGAGCCATACGGCGACTTCTGAAAAAAGGGCCCATGTAGCGACCACCTTATTTTGTGAAATAACTTTAGATCCGAGAGGGTTTTTTCAAGGAAAAAATAGTTATAAACTGCTTTTATCTGTACCTAATCACCAGTATCTGAATATGTGTAATATATTATGCTGATTGGGAGAATCACGACGAAGCTGTTTTGAGCAACACATAGGTTTTTGTCTTGCTAGGAGAAAGAGCCCAGGAGAGAGAGCAAGGCATTACGGCAGTACTTCCGCTTTGGACTTGTTGATGGCGGACATGTTTGTATCTGCATTCGTGATATTTTGATGTGAAAGCTTTGTCATCTTCGATTTATATTGTGGTTTGGAGACCTGTTGTGCATTGTGGCCGAGAGTTCTGAATAGTGTCTTGTGTTAGTTCGGAGGGAGGTGGTGGTTCTTCGGTTTTTTGCTATTGGTTTGTGTTACGATGTGGTCCGCCATTGGCATTGGTACTCTACTCTACTGATCTATTCCCAGGACTGATCGACATTATTTCCTGTCGGATATGACTGAGAAATTCCTGTGTGTGACACTTCTGCACTCATTCAGTTTTATTGAACTTTTATCTGTGCTACAGTCTCACAGAAATGTGTGAGTCTCGCCGTCGTGACCTTTGAACTTTTCATTGTGACCTTGCCTTACTATTGTGAGATATGAAAGAAAAATTCTACTTTATATTGACAAGTGACTGGGACACTGTGGATTTGGACGCTTGGTGTGTGTTTGGGCTATTTCTGGCCAAGAACTGTGTCTCCCTCCTGTTTACGTGAGACGGCCTTCCTTTTGCAGTGTGGGTGGTCAGCTTGGCCTACCGTCGTGGTCTGTGAGGGAGACCCACAAGGGAGAGTGTTACGTTCGGCAGCTACCGGCTCTGCAAACGTGTCAACTGGCTTTGTGCATTGATGGTCAGCATCTTTTTTTTTTTTTTTTTTTTTTTACTTTTAATATGATAATTGCATGTTTTCTTGTAATTGAAGTTCATGAAATTAAAAAATTAAAATTAAACTATTTGATCTTTTGTACCACATCTAAAACTTGTAAGAAAGAAAATAAGACTCAAGTTGAACCCAAATCATCAAAGGTAAAAAATTCTAGTAGTAGTAGTAGTAGTAGTAGTAGTAGTAGTAGTAGTAGTAGTAGTAGTAGTAGTAGTAGTAGTAGTAGTAGTAGTAGTAGTAGTAGTAGTAATAATAATAATAATAATAATAATAATAATAATAATAAGCAGAAGAGGAAGAAGTAGAAGAAGAATTATAATAATGATAATAATAATAATAATAATAATAATAATAATAATAATAATAATAATAATAATAATAACAGCAACAATAATAACAGCAACAATAATAAGTTATTATTATTATTACTATTATTAGTACATGTACCATTATTACTACTATTATTATTAACAGCAAGAAGCAGGAAAGCATTAAACAATATCAGGATATATTTTGAGCATAATATAAAAAAAGCTCATAAAACAATTTTTTTCACTGTCATGAGAAATGATTGAGATGAATATATAAATAAAATGAAATTAAAATAAATTATTACATCTTTTAATTCGCAAAGAATACAGATTAGAACATTATAAAAAAATTGGGAACATACATCAACACTCACAACATCTACAACATAAAATAAGATGAAATTATGTAACAAAAATAAATTAAATATAAATTAAATTAATAAAACAAAACAAAACTGACATTTAAAACAAAATGAAAGAAAATTAGAACCCTTGTTTTAATGCATTGATGGTCAGCATCTACCGGCACTGCCATTCCTTTTAGAGTCCTTGGCTCCTTGTAAGACGGTGGGTGTGATACCTTATCTTTTAAATTTATTTGTAGGATAGGGTAAATAGGAAAATTTTTAAAGTTGGAAATTTTAGATCAAGGTCCTGACTAGGATTTTATCGTTTTGTCCTGGCCCGCGGTCTGGTAGCTTAGTTTGGGTGTTTTTTGTTTTACTAGTTGAGAGTTTTAGATTTTAATTATTGATTTAAAATAAAGTCTTTTTCTTCTTATTGTTGTTGACTTAGTAGAGTGTTTAAGAGACATTTTGGCGGCCCTGTCCACACATGTTACACGAGATGTCCTGGTTCAGGTTTAGCGGTTGACTCCCAGCCAGGCGTGGCCTCTCCGCCTCTGTCCTACAGTCAGGTTGCCTCAAAATGACTCAGTCGGGTCGAGAAAGACTGTCGATTTTGCAATGGAACTGCAGAACGGTTACAGATAAGTGGTGCTCTTTGACGCCTACATTCGAGATCATGGTCCCTTTGGGGGGTCGTGATGCTGCAGTCTGTGGTGGTGGCGCCTAGATCTGTGTCAAGTAGTGCCAAGTGGTGGGGTATCAATATCCGGTCCCCCTGTTATGGGCATCAAAGGAGGTGCGGGTAAGGTTAGTGTGGCCACTTATGTTGTCTGTCCTATGATAATGAGTGATTGTCCAGTCCTCATAAGGAAAAAGTGGAAACAGACCAATTTTATTTTTCATAGAAACTTATAATTAGTTCTATTTTAAAGGTAACTGCAATACCTATGATGGCTATCTCAGTATCTGAATATGAAAATGATTAAAAGAGGCAAACATCACTATTTTCACAGTGTATAAATTATCATTGGTTTTAAAACAAAGAAGGCATAATATATATCCTGAATATCAGTACTTCAGATTGTTGGAGCGCCCGCGCCATTGGCGCATATTTTATCAGAATGGCGCGTAACAGTCAACGTGAATGCGCCAGCCTGGCGTGTCATAAAAATCAAGAAGGACTAGGTGAACATACGATACGAATACCTTTGATTGTCAATTACCCATCTTTTTGAAAATTGACACATCATTTTGCATGGCCATGGGTCATTGGGCCCATGATGTCTGAAAACAATCTGAAGCACTGAATATAAAGGTTGTCTCCAGATCTTGTTGTTTCAAGTTGTATGTATAGGTACAATTATGCACCGAGTACATGTATGTATGACATGTATGCATAACAGTTACTATTCAAATGATAAAATTGTTTACAAAATTATTCTTAGCATTTCTAAAGACTAGAAAAAAAGTAGAATAACTGTACACTGTACAGCAAGTGCAATGTGCATTGTAAGTGTTTATACACATCTACGCTATGCCTTTTTTTGCACACATCTGCAAGAAAAAAACACCGTCTTATGGTAAAGTGTAACTGTACACAAACAAAGGAATAATATTCCCTGTAAAATGATTTCGAAAAAAGGAGAAAAAAAAAGAAAAAAATGTACAGTGAATACAAAATGAATTGTTCCTCAAAACAATAGCTGCATAAGACAATGATAAACACATCACAAGAGTAAAGTACATACATTTGTTGTTATTAGCCTTTTAAACTTATGTTTGTTTGTGATGCTAATGTGATACTTATCATTTATATACTCTTTTTATAAGCACTTTTTACTCATTATGCTTTTATGTATGCAAGTGATGGTCAGCACAATGAACTGTGCGCTATAAATGTAATGTTATTATTATTATTATTATTATTATTATTATTATTATTATTATTATTATTATTATTATTATGTAATGTTATTATTAGGACTACATGTATTATAATTAGCTGATTGCGCCGGTTTCCTATGCCGAAGGTCGCGGGTTCGATTCCTGCATGGGGCGGACGTATGTGATTTAAGTACGAGACTATTGAGGTCACCGAAGGTTTTCTCCGGGCACTCCGGTTTCCTCCCTCCCTTCAATAATGGTACAGGATGCAGTCAATATAAAAATTTCAAAAATAAACATTTGAATTTCTTCCGTCTTCTAATAGCGATCTCCCTCCCTTTACACCACCTGTTTGAGTGATGGATGTGTATTTGGTGTGTGTGAGGGTGGATGAGACAGGTGAGCATGTATGTTGGTATAGATCGCCGCGCTTTGAACCTGATTGATTTGGGGAAAGGCGCGTATATAGCATCCTGTATTATTATTATTAAACTTGGAAGATAACATGATATAGCCCTGAGATCACTTGGCATGGTGGACTGGGCTTGTCTCATATAATAATGTACTACTAATAATAATAGTTATAATAATAATAATAATAATAATAATAATAATAATAATAATAATAAAGTTCCAGCCATAGTTATCTTATGATCAACAATGAAGTAATGATTTGAATGGCCTATTCTAATATGTTTTATGCAGTATCTATTTTTAGTATATAAGCTAAAGACATGATAATAATATTCATACGTTTTCAAACAATGTTACAATTTTACACTGAAATACAATTAGCATCTTGTTTATTTGGCCTACAATGTTTACAACTTAAATGCCATCTGTTACCATAAGAATGCTGAATTTATTCATGTTCTAGTCCTATCCTATCCTATCCTGTCCCGTAACCCGAAGGTCGTAGGGGCACCACAGATGATAGTTTAACCAGAATACTCCATCTTTCTCTGTCCTCAGCAGCCCTGATGGCTTCGCTCAGTGTCAAACCAGTCCATTCTCGAATGTTGTCCTCCCATCTATTTTTCGGTCTCCCTCTTCTTCTACCTCCTTGCACTGTGCCTTGCAGAATGGTCTTGTCAAGGCCTGATGATGTGGTGACGTGGCCATACAATCGGAGTTTCCGTTTCTTCACCACTGTGAGCAGGTCATCGTGTTGTCCAATGGCTTGTGTGATGGTCTGTCGGACTTCGTCGTTGGTGATGTGTTGGGTATAGGAAATGCCCAGAAGTCTTCTGTAGCACCTCATCTCCATGCTTTGTATTCTTCGTTGTAGATCTGCTGTGAGGGTCCATGCTTCGCAAGCATATAGGAAGATGGAGATGACAAGGGAGCGCAGCAGTCTTACTTTGGAATGTAGACTGATGGTCATGTTTTTCCAAATGGGCTTCAACCTTGTCATGGCAGCAGTTGTTTGTGCGATCCTGGAGAGGACTTCCTGTCGGGACCCATTGTCTGACACAATGGCTCCCAAATATTTGAAGCTATGCACTGTGTTGAGGGATTGGCCTTAGACTTTGATGTCCGTGTTGATGCCATTGGTGTTGTTGGTCATCATTTTGGTCTTCTCTGCACTTATTTCCATTCCAAAAGCTCTGGAGGCTGTGTCAAGCCTCAGCACCAGCTGTTCAAGTTCTTGTTCCTCTCCAGCCAATCCATCAATGTCATCCGCAAAACGAAGATTGGAGATTGCTCTACCCCCTATGCTGACTGTGCCTTCGTGATCTGCAAGAGCATCTAACATGATGCGCTGTAGGAAGATGTGGAAGAGTGTTGGAGAGAGTAGGCATCCTTGACGCACACCAATTGTTGTTGTGAACCAGTTCCCGATGACGCTGTTATGGAGGACTGCACTGTTAGCCTGGTCATACAGGCTTTTGATGACTTCTATAATTTTAGGGCTGATGTTGTACACTTTTATTGTTGCCCATAGAGCTGCATGCCAGACTCGGTCAAACGCCTTCTTGAAGTCTATGAGCACATGATATAGATGTTGTTGGTGCTGTAGGTATTTCTCACAGCTTATTCTGAGGTTGAAAATCTGTTCAGTGGTACTTCGCCCTGCCATGAATCCTGCTTGTTCTTCAGCTATGATTTGTTCAGCTTGGGGTTTCAATCTGTTGAGTATTATTTTCAGGAGGACCTTGCTAGGATGGCTGATGAGGCTGATGGTGCGGTAATTTTCACACTCCTGAAGGTTACCTTTTTTGGAAAGAGTGATGACAAGCGACTGGGTCCATGGTGTAGGCCACTCCCCACTCTGCCAGATCTTGTTACAGATAATGCTGAGGGCATCAATCATCGCTTCTCCTCCTGCTTGTAGCAGTTCCGCTGGTATGTTCACTCCCGCTGACTTCCCTTTCTTCAGCGATTGCACTGCTGCCTCAACTTCTTCCCGGAGAATTGGGAGGATTTCTTCTTCTTCTCTGTTCTCAGGACATGCTAGAACTGATGTGTCTCCATTTGGTGTATGGTTGTAAAGGTCAGAGCAGTACTCTGTCCATCTGTCCAAGACTTCTTGTTCTTCTGTAAGGCATATGCCAGACTTGCTTTGGATCGTGGAGACTTTGGGCTGTTTAACACTTGCCAGCCGCTTCACAGTCTGGTAGGCCTTCTTGCTGTTGTTCTTGTTCAGACTGTTCTCTATTTCCTGGCATTGATCTTCTATCCAGTTTTCCTTTGCTGTGCGCATGCCTTTTCAGATGTCATTGTTGATTTTTCGGTAGGTGTTCTTTTTCTTTTTTAACTCTCTTCGTTTATCACACAGATCCAAACGTTCAGGTGTGATCCACGGCTTCTTCTTTGGTCGGTGCGTGCCAAGGATCTCAGTGGCGGCATCTGTTACAGCTGAGTTGAAGGTAGTGGTCATGGTGTTGACATCTACTTCGCCAGCCCCCAAAATGAGCAGTGGTGCAAATTTCCCTCCAATTGTGGCCTGAAATAGTTCTGCCACCTCTGGGTCTTGCAGTTTGTCCAGGTCGAACTTCAGCCTAGTGCACTTTGCTGTATTTACTCACTTCAAATGGAGCCGGATAGACATCATCACGGAATCGTGGTCACTTCCGATGTCTGCTCCTGGAAAAGTGCGTGTCCTGCCAATGTTGATGCTTGATCTGAAGCGTTTCTTGACCTTGATGTAGTCGATTTGGTTATGATGCTCCCCGCCGGGACTGTGCCATGTCCATCGTCTGGATTTTTTGTGGAGACCAAGCGTGTTTGCCAGTACCAGATTGTTGTATCTGGCAAACTCCAATAGCCTCAGACTCCTGTCATTTGTCTCATTGTTGCAGTGGGGTCCACATGTGTCTCCCCAGTTGTGGTGCGCATCTTGACAAACCTTGGCATTCCAGTCGCCTTGCACTATGACTATGTCCTTCTTCGGCACTTGGTCAAGAGCCGCCTGTAGATTTTCATAAAAATCCTCCACTTCGCTGTCTTCATAGTTTGATGTTGGGGCATAGGCCTGGATGATGGTAATGTTGAAAGGGGTTGCTCTCAGACGGATGGTAATGAGTCTACTGGAGACTGGGCGGCAACCCATGACAGTGGCTAGAATGTTCTTGTGGACCAAGAATCCAACGCCGTGTTCGTGCCTGTCAACTCTACCGCTGAAATAGAACTTGTGGCCTTTGTCAGTCGTTGTTTCACCTAGGTCTTTCCAGCGCAGTTCGCTGGTACCTAGAATGTTCCATCGATAGTGGTCCAGCTCGTGGGCCAGTTCTTCTAATTTTCCTTCCGCAGTTAGGGTCCTGACATTCCAGGTTCCTATGACGATGTTGTTTCTCGTGCGGATCTTGCTAATTTGTAGTTTTAAATTTCATGCTACTTTTGTTTTGTATGTCTACATTTAAATGTATACACAGTTATGATTCAATTGATGTTGTGCTGTGGATTGTGGTTTAAAATTAAAAGCTAATGCTCACTGTCTCGAAAATGATCCCCATCATTATACTATAGACTGTATTAAAAATACTGGTCAACAATATATTGTGTAGGCCTAACTGCTGTTAGCCTAACCTTCCTAGCATACAATATGGCATTAATGAACTGATAAAGAAGTTAATTATCTTTTTCTTTTGAAGCACTGAAGCAGCCCTAAATACAAACTAAATCAGCTGGTACGAAATGCCTAGGCTAATAAAGTTATGCCTTAGGTTATGAAAACAAAGAATTGTTATAATTTAAATGTAAAACAAAGATAAATTTAGTCAACACGACAACCCGTCAACAGTTACAACACTAACAGTCTTCACAGTTCAGACATAAGATAAAATTAATGATGCAATACCCCTTGGGGTCAATCTCATGAGCAATCTTGCCACTGTAGATTGTTCTAACCTATAAAGGGAAAGTGAAAGCCCCAGTTGAAAACCTGTCTTTCCTTTATAGGCAAGACTGATTCACTGCGGCAACAGTTTCCCCCGTTGGAGTGCCGGGGGTTTCAGTATAAATAGTATCTCCACTTTTTGGAAATTTAGTGCTTTAAATTTCCACTGTCGCTGTCTTCCTCATTTGCTCTTCGCTAGATCAATGACCTACCTTTTTTCTTGAAAACTCTTCCTGGACAAGACTCCTTGTTTGTGTATGAGGTCTGTTTGATCAGCTTGGGAGTGTTGGATGCTTTCTGCCGGGTGGTCACTAGGGCTTCCTATGATGATATTATTTCGCAATGTAGGCATTTTATATGTATGTGTTTTGTTGATAATCTATAATGATGTTTGTATTCTATTTTGTTTTTGTAACCGGGGGTTCGAGCAGTTGGGGTAAAGCCTCAGCCGTCCCCTGCGTGGGATGTCTTTATTGTAAAGTGACTGGCCGGTGGAGGGCATTCAATTTTCCCATTAGGGTTGTTTCAGCAGATCTTTTATGCGGATCAGGGGTTGTCCGGTCCTGATTTGGCTCGGAAGAGTCTGCTGGACCTAAAGCAACAATCAATCAATCAATCAATCAATGATGCAATGGAATTGTGAATGATCGAATTGCCACATGGCAAATAATAGACCTAAATGAAATTATTTATTTGAATAAATAACGAATCGAATGGAAGTTCTACTGTGCTACTTGTAGTAACTAAGAAGGTTCTAGTATTACTATTACTACTTATATAGTATTACTACGTCATCTTTAGGAAATCTGAAAAAGGATTTCCCCTTGCAGCTTAACTTGTTTCTAGCGTTGGTACAATTAACAGCGCTGCAGAAACCACCTCCCGGCTTTATCCAGTCACCGGAATAACTCTTTCCTCCCAGTTTTGCGATTTTTTATTGTCTTCCTTCTCTCATTATAGTAGAAGCTGTCTGGTAACACATATTTCACATGAAGACAAAAGAAAGAACAACAATATAAAAAAATTATTAAAATTTGGGGAAGAAATTTAAGCAATAACCTGAAAATAGTAACCTGCATGATGCGTGTCACAAGTGCATGAAAATTACCAAAAAAAAGTGCAAAGCAAGATAAGAAGAAAAAAAACTACAATATTAGAGATAAGATGAAATAAGTGTCAAGCAAGCACACACACAAATAATCGGCTTTGTTTTTTTGTTTTTAATCATGTTGCACCATAAGGCAAAATACTAAATATGTAAAAAAGAAAAATAATGTCCTCGTCAGTCCAATTTTGCTTCTATAATTTTACATATTATATATCACTTTTGAGCACAAGTACCTCATCTGGGATGCTGGGGAGAAGTGGAAAGAAATGACTTTATTGCTAAATAATAATAATATCATAGGAAGAGTTGGTGACTATTTGGCAGAAAGCGTCTAATATTCCCAAACTGACCCAACAGACCACATACACAACTGTGGATTTTTGGAAGAAAGTAGGTGACTGGTCTAGCGAAGAAGAAGATAGTACATGTATAGTAGATAAAACAGAATAGGAATAAGAAAGAAGACAGCGACAGTGGGAATTTAAAGCACTACATTTCCAGAAAGTTGGGATACTATTTATACTGAAACCCCCCGGCACCTCAACGGGTGGATTTTTATATGAAGTGTGCGAGCCATTTACGCTTTGCCTTCTAGTTATTTGCATATTATTTGTATTATTATATAATTGCATTTCTTTTTATGCCGCAGCCTCTGCAAAACTGAAGACCATGAAAGAACCGTCGACATCAGCGTCTGCAGCTTATGCTAAAGCAGCAGCAGTGTCTGCAGCAAAAGCTGCTGCGTCATTTGCCACTGGAACGACAGCTAAAGCATCTTCATCAACCTTTGCAGTAAAAGCTACAGCATCAGCATCTGAAGGAAAACCAACGGCCTCGTCATCATCGACTGCAGCAAAATCCACTGCCTCATCATTGGCGTCTAGAATAACAGCTAAGCCTAAGGCATCCTCATCAACATTTGGAACAAAAGTTACAGCATCAGTGGCTGAAGGAAGAGGAAGAGCAACTGCCTCATCATCATCTGCAGCAGAAGCTACTGACTCAGCATCAGTGGCTGAAGGAAGAGGAAGAGCAACTGCCTCATCATCATCTGCAGCAGAAGCTACTGACTCAGCATCAGTGGCTGAAGGAAGAGGAAGAGCAACTGCCTCATCATCATCTGCAGCAGAAGCTACTGACTCAGCATCAGTGGCTGAAGGAAGAGGAAGAGCAACTGCTTCATCATCACCTGCAGCAGAAGCTACTGCCTCAGCATCAGTGGCTGAAGGAAGAGGAAGAGCAACTGCCTCATCATCATCTGCAGCAGAAGCTACTGACTCAGCATCAGTGGCTGAAGGAAGAGGAAGAGCAACTGCCTCATCATCATCTGCAGCAGAAGCTACTGACTCAGCATCAGTGGCTGAAGGAAGAGGAAGAGCAACTGCTTCATCATCACCTGCAGCAGAAGCTACTGCCTCAGCATCAGTGGCTGAAGGAAGAAGAGCAACTGCCTCGTCATCATCTGCAGCAGAAGCTACTGCCTCAGCATCAGTGGTTGAAGGAAGAGGAAGAGCAACTGCCTCGTCATCATCTGCAGCAGAAGCTACTGCCTCAGCATCAGTGGCTGAAGGAAGAGGAAGAGCAACTGCCTCGTCATCATCTGCAGCAGAAACTACAGCCTCAGCATCAGTGGCTGAAGGCAGAGGAAGAGCAACTGCCTCGTCATCCTCTGCAGCAGAAGCTACTGCCTCAGCATCAGTGGCTGAAGGAAGAAGAGCAACTGCCTCATCATCATCTGCAGCAGAAACTATTGCCTCAGCATCAGTGGCTGAAGGAAGAGGTGTTCGGGTTATCCTGTAGGCCTATTCAGCGACACGAGTGCCGAGCGTAGTAGCACACTAGTAGGCCTATAATTTGCCGGCACGCACTGCGAAGTTGACGATTTCCCAACTTTGAAGCACCAAAGCAGCTAAACATTACATGTTATAGGCCTGAAGAAAATTGGGCTTGGAGTATAACATATGAAGGGGTTACCTGTCAAAAATCAGCTTTCTGGTATCAATATTGGCTTCACTTTGAGACTCCAAAGTTGTCAATTTCTTCAATTCCAAAACGTTGCCAAAAAACCACCAACATTCGCCATTTTCAAACCTTAATAACTGTGTACCTATTTGTCCTATGGGAAAAAAAAAATATCACTGTGTTCAGAATAAAAAGATCTATGTAAATACTTTAGTGTCCAAACTGAGTTAAAGAAAATCAAAAATCACTTTGGAGTACCTAGTGATAGTCGAAATAGGTTCTGAAATATTTCTTTTCAAACAAACACCATTTGCCATTTTCAAACATTAATAACTTTGTACCTATTTGTCCTATGGGGAAAAAAATATACCACTGTGTTCAGAATAAAAAGATCTATGTAAATACTTTAGTGTCCAAACTGAGTTAAAGATAATAAAAAAATCACTTTGGAGTACCTAGCGATAGTTGAAATAGGTTCTGAAATATTTGTTTTGCACAGACAGATGTACGGACGGGAATTGTTTTTAAATGTAATTTTGGCTTATTTATGACCCATCTTGCACAATCACATATGTGGCCAAAAAAAATTTTAGACTCGCACTATTATATGTCACATTGCTTACTTGATCTAAATGAGTCAGTCATCAGCTTAAAGAGCTTCAAACATATTGTGAACCTTGTTTCTATACTTGTTTCTTTCGTTGAACACTTTGGTTTTGATCAGTTCAATCTTTTTCTTCTCAGTCATTTCTGTGTTGGGGAAAACATCATTTGTGCGCAAAAATTCATCCACAGCTTTTACACCATGCAGAGGTCCTTTAGAACCAGTTTCCCTTATAGTAATGTAATCCTGAAGGTAAGAACACACTTTACTGGCATCATCCTCACTCCACGATAACACAAAGCTTGTATCATCTTGACTGTGCTGTAGATCTTGGTTCAGTAAATTTCTTGGAAGCATAAATTCAGCATCTACAACATTGCCTTCATTTTCTGTGGTAGATTCTGTTGTGGAGCAATATGCTTGTGTCTGATTTGTTACATGTTTGCCGTGGTTGTCCAACTTGTCCAGAAAACCACCCACTCTTGTTAGCTCTCTGACAGCAAGAGGGCATTAGTAAACATTCTTGTTAATTTCTGCCGATTGCCCCATATGTCTATAATATGTTTCTTGCTCTTCTTCAGGCAGATCTTGAAGAGCAAAGATTGTTGAGGCACGATGTCTAAACCTATCTGCTATCAACAGGTGTGGTTTTTCTAGTTCTCCCTTCAATGCAGCTGAGACAGTCTTAACACAAACATATCCATTTGCATGATCCAGTGTTCCAGCTGTATGTGGAAACAAGTAGATATTTTCTTCAGCAATGCTGCATTTGCTTCTTTCAGAAACTAGCTTCCTCAAAGCTTGGAGTGTGTCACTGGGAATGAGAACTGGTACAAGTTTCTTGCTGCTTTTGCCTTCTTGGTAGGCAAGCTTGTATTTGTCAACAAGAGACCTTTCAAGTGGATCTGAAATATTTTCAACAAGATTTGTGTCCACCCAGTGATCATCTTCTGCCTCATACACTGTTTTAAGGTCAGCCTTGCTGGCTCACCACCTCGTCTTACGATCAAATTCCTCATCTCAACAAAGTCATGAACATCCCAGATCTTGATTTCATTTTCCAACATGGTTTTCATTTTGTTTATGATGTATTCTCTGAGCTTTTTAACATCGTTTTCCAGTGGCAAGTCACAAGGCTTTCAAAGTGAATTTCTTCTCTGCTCGCAAGTCAACAATGCTCTATAAAATATAAACTCCCAGTTCAGATCAAATACTGCTTGAAAGCGGTCCAATTCAGCAGTTTTTTCTTCATCATACACTTGGGCGTAATGACCTCTCATCACGCTTTCAAAGTGAATTTCTTCTCTGCTCGCAAGTCAACAATGCTCTATAAAATATAAACTCCCAGTTCAGATCAAATACTGCTTGAAAGCGGTCCAATTCAGCAGTTTTTTCTTCATCATACACTTGGGCGTAATGACCTCTCATCACTTTGATGGTTTTCTTGATCAAGTATCCAAGAGCCACTTTCATCCCAGCCTTCATTGTATTGTTCTCTGTTCTAGTCACGTTTTCAATGGCCACTGTCAGAGCATCAAAGTGTTCTCTGTATAGCATGTCTTCGCCTGTAATATTATGCAAGGAAACTCTCCGCATCTCAAGGATTAAGTTTCCCATCATCCTCATATCACTCATAATGTTTCTTCACTCTCTGCGAGCTGATTTGGCCCAAAGTTTTTGCCCAAGAAGCAAGATAACTTTATCAGTACAACAAAGATTTCCCACTTCGTCATCTCTTAAGCGTTTCAGAACACTCTGTTGAAATTCATCAGGAACTTTCATAGAAGGAACTCTTGAAAAGTCAATAGTGTCAGCTTCTGTGCTATTAGACCGTGGACAGTGCAATTTTTTGTGTCTTTTAATTTTGTTCTTGCTGAAAAATCCTTTGCACCCTCCACACATAACAACTCGGGCATACCCTTGATTCCTTTCTCTAATTAGTGAGGAACTTGAATCATCCTGCTGCATTGCAACATTTTTCTGGTAGATACCCTCTTTGCGTATGTTGCCAAAGATGCACCTTTTCTCAACAGACGGCAGTTTCAAGGCTGCTGCAATGCTCGTTTCTTCCGAGTGCTGGCCCTTTAGGTGTCTTGCTAACTGAGCTTGAAACTGTCCACAAAACATGCAAGGTCGCTTTGGTTTGTTAGTTTTTGCATTTGTTTTAGGTGATGAGGCAGTTGCATCGCTTTCTGAGGCCCATGCTGGTGCTCCAGTGGTTGATGATGACGAAGTAGCTTCTGCTGCAGATGATGAGGCAGTTGCTCTTCCTCTTTTCTCATTCCTGCTCTGTTCTATCAATCTGCTATACTATCGTCTTCTTCGCTTTACCAGTCATCTACCTTTTTTCTTGAAAACTCTTCCGGGACAAGACTCCTTGTTCGTGTATGAGGTCTGCTGGATCAGCTTGGGAATGTTGGACGCTTTCTGCCAGGTGGTCACTAGGGCTTCCTATGATGTTATTATTTAGCAATGTAGGCATTTTATATGTATGTGTTTTGTTGATAATTTATAATGATGTGTGTATTCTATTTTGTTTTTGTAAACGGGGGTTTGATTATTTGGGGTGAAGCCTCAGCCGTCCCCTGCGTGGGATGTCTTTATTGTAAAGTGACTGGCTGGTGGAGGGCATTCAGTTTTCCCACTAGGGTTGTTTCAGCAGATCTTTTATGCGGAATGGGGGTTGTCCGGTCCTGATTTGGCTCGGAAGAGTCCGCTGGACCTAAAGCACCAATTATGTAATGTAATTATGTTATGAATGGTACTATTGAATAGATTTTTTTTGCGGGGGGAGAGGGGGGTGGGCATTGATGTATAGAAAAATAACATTTTATATAGCTAAATGCTTGATCTGAATTTAATTACTGTGGACTACGTGGATTGAAAAAAACATTAATACAGTATTTAAACTTTAGTTACCTATGAATCGTAAATTTAGAAACACTTTGTGTTGAGCCCTTTGATGTAAAGGTTTGCTTAACAGAAGTGAGAAACGTTCATACATCATACCGTGAAAATGTAATAAGTATTAAACCCTTGTAAGAGAGTGCTGAGTCTATTATTGCAAATGAGAATGAAGTGAAACAGCAAATGATCAGTTGATACATAACTTGCATTGAGGCTGCTGCTATGTTAATAGAAAAAGTGTAGAAAAAAATGTATTGAAAAACTTTCAAGTATGCTGCTAAAATCTTGGAATACAAAGTTTGGATGACGTTTATTTTATGAACTATTATTGAATGACTATTACAAATATAGGGGTAACGTGATTTTGATGTAAGATATAATTTTCTTAAATGTATGCATATGGTCGGTATCCCCCGATGGGGTGCCGGGGGTTTCAGTATAAATAGTATCCCCACTTTCTGGAAATTTAGTGCTTTAAATTCCCACTGTCGCTGTCTTTCTCATTTGCTCTTTCTCATTCCTGCTCTGCCCTATCAATCTGCTATACTATCTTCTTCTTCTTCGCTAGATACCCCCGTTGGGGTGCCGGGGGTTTCAGTATAAATAGTATCCCCACTTTCTGGAAATTTAGTGCTTTAAATTCCCACTGTCGCTGTCTTTCTCATTTGCTCTTTCTCATTCCTGCTCTGTTCTATCAATCTGCTATACTATCGTCTTCTTCGCTAGACCAGTCTCCTACCTTTTTTCTTGAAAATTCTTCCGGGACAAGACTCCTTGTTTGTGTATGAGGTCTGTTGGATCAGCTTGGGAATATTGGACGCTTTCTGCTGGGTGGTCACTAGGGCTTCCTATGATGTTATTATTTAGCAATATAGGCATTTTATGTTTTGTTGATAATTTATAATGATGTTTGTATTCTATTTTGTTTTTGTAAACGGGGGTTCGATAAGTTGGGGTGAAGCCTCAGCCGTCCCCTGCGTGGGATGTCTTTATTGTAAAGTGACTGGCTGGTGGAGGGCATTCAGTTTTCCCACTAGGGTTGTTTCAGCAGATCTTTTATGCGGATTGGGGGTTGTCCGGTCCTGATTTGCCTCGAAAGAGTCTGCTGGACCTAAAGCAACAATTATGTAATGTAATGTAATGTAATGTCTTCGCTAGATCAGTGACCTACCTTTTTTCTTGAAAACTCTTCCTGGACAAGACTCCTTGTTTGTTTATGAGGTCTGTTGGATCAGCTTGGGAATGTTGGACGCTTTCTGCCGGGTGGTCACTAGGGCTTCCTATGATGTTATTATTTAGCAATATAGGCATTTTATGTTTTGTTGATAATTTATAATGATGTTTGTATTCTATTTTGTTTTTGTAACCGGGGGTTTGATTATTTGGGGTAAAGTTGAAAACCTGTCTTTCCTTTATAGGCATGACCGATTCACTGCGGCAACAGTACCCCCGTTGGAGTGCCTGGGGTTTCAGTATAAATAGTACCCCCACTTTCTGGAAATTTAGTGCTTTAAATTCCCACTGTCGCTGTCTTTCTCATGTGCTCTTTCTCATTCCTGCTCTGTCCTATCAATCTGCTATACTATCTTCTTCTTCGCTTGATCAGTGACCTACCTTTTTTCTTGAAAACTCTTCTTGGACAAGACTCCTTGTTTGTGTATGAGGTCTGTTGGATCAGCTTGGGAATGTTGGACGCTTTCTGCCGGGTGGTCACTAGGGCTTCCTATGATGTTATTATTTAGCAATATAGGCATTTTATATGTATTTGTTTTGTTGATAATTTATAATGATGTTTGTATTCTATTTTGTTTTTGTAACCGGAGGTTTGATTAGTTGGGGTAAAGCCTCAGCCGTCCCCTGCGTGGGATGTCTTTATTGTAAAGTGACTGGCCGGTGGAGGGCATTCAATTTTCCCACTAGGGTTGTTTCAGCAGATCTTTTATGCGGATCAGGGGTTGCCTGGTCCTGATTTGGCTCGGAAGAGTCCGCTGGACCTAAAGCAACAATCAAACAATCAATCAATATTTGGGGTAAAGCCTCAGCCGTCCCCTGCATGGGATGTCTTTATTGTAAAGTGACTGGCCGGTGGAGGGCATTCAATTTTTCCCCTAGGGTTGTTTCAGCAGATCTTTTATGCGGATCGGGGGTTGTCCGGTCCTGATTTGGCTCGGAAGAGTCCGCTGGACCTAAAGCAACAATCAATCAATCAATCAATATTTTGTTTTTGTAAACGGGGGTTCGATAAGTTGGTGTGAAGTCTCAGCCGTCCCCTGCGTGGGATGTCTTTATTGTAAAGTGACTGGCTGGTGGAGGGCATTCAGTTTTCCCACTAGGGTTGTTTCAGCAGATCTTTTATGCGGATTGGGTGTTGTCCGGTCCTCATATGGCTCGGAAGAGTCCGCTGGACCTAAAGCAACAATTATGTAATGTCTTTATACTATCTTCTTCTTCGCTAGACCAGTCACCTACCTTTTTTCTTGAAAATTCTTCCGGGACAAGACTCCTTATTTGTGTACGAGGTCTGTTGGATCAGCTTGGGAATATTGGACGCTTTCTGCCAGGTATTCACTAGTGACTAGGGCTTCCTATGATATTATTTAGCAATGTAGGCATTTTATATGTATGTGTTTTGTTGATAATTTATAATGATGTTTGTATTCTATTTTGTTTTTGAAAACGGGGGTTCGATAAATTAGAGTACAGCCTCAGCGTCCCCTGCGTGGGATGTCTTTATTGTAAAGTGACTGGCTGGTGGAGAGCTTTCAGTTTTACCACTAGGATTGTTTCGGCAGATCTTTTATGCAGATCAGGGGTTGTCCGGTCCTGATTTGGCTCAGAAGAGTCTGCTGGTTCTAAAGCAATAATCCTGTAATGTAATGTAATTTGTGTGTGAGGTCTGTCGGATCAGCTTGGGAATAGTGAACGCTTTTTGCCAAATAGTCGTTATGACTTTCTATGGTATTATTATTTAGCAATGTAGACATTTTATATGTATGTGTTTTCATAATACTTTATAATATAAGTTCATAATATTTTATCATGGAATGATCTGTATAAACTGTAAACTCATTACCATTGCTTGATTTGTACCTTTGTGAAATAGGAGTATGCTGTGTGTGTGTGTGGGTGTGGGTGTGTGTGTTTTGTGTTGTGGTGTTTGTAGATCTGGATGTGAAGCCTAACATTCTTAATAATTCTCATTTTATTTAATGCTGTTAAATTGTTTTAATGCTGCATTTTGTTTTACTTGCAGGGTGTGTTTGACTCCATAACTTTATATGACTGATGAGTGATGTATGTTTAACACTGGGTTTACCTATCCTTTAGTACATATATATGTTGTATGCCAATGAAGTGTATGACACGATGAATGCATGTGTTACTGTGCAAGAAAGGATGTATTTCATTGTCGCCATGCCACACCAAAATCCTTGTAACGTTTTTACTTGGTTAATAAATATTCTTATCCTTATCCTTTATCTTATAATGTTTATATTCCATTGTGTTTTTGGAAACAGGGATTCGATAAATCAGAATAAAACATCGGCATCCCTGCATGGGATGCCTTTATTGTAAAGTGACCGGCTAGTGAAGTCCCTTCAGTGTTGTTACCATTAGGGTTGTTTCAGCAGATCTTTTATCAGGGGTGAGTCCTCTTTCACCAAAGTTGTGGTTTTGATTTGGCTGTTTGCTGAACAAGTAATTATAATAGAATTTAAAAGATGAAATAAAGGATTTTATTGTTTCACTTTATTCCAATTGTTTGCTCTTGTTTTATGAATTTTGTTTAATGCGTTTTGTAACTAATGTTACACTTGTGATAGATGTGTGTGAGAATGGGAGGAACATGTGAGCGTGTATGTTGGTACATATCGCCGCGCTTTGTAGGCGATTTAAGGAAAAAACGCGTATATAGCATCCTATCCTATCCTATCCCGTAACTCTGAGGTCGTAGGGGACAGATGTTCGTTTAACCAGCATACTTCTCTTTCCCTGTCCTCAGCAACCCTGTTCGTTTCGCTCAGTTTCAAACCAGTCCATTCTCGAATGTTGTCTTCCCACCTCTTTTTTAGTCTCCCTCTTCTTCTACCTCCTTGCACTGTGCAGGATGGTCTTTGTAAGACCTGATGATCTGGTGACATGACCATACCATCGGAGTTTCAGTTTTTTTTCCGATATAGCTTCCAGTATTATTATTATTATTATTATTAGTAGTAGTAGTAGTAGTAAAATGCACCAAGCAGTAGTATCGTACAACATACATTTGCTAAACGATGATAAAAAAAATGGATTGATATGGTTTTATTTAATAAATCTTGTATAGCGCTTTTCCAGACCAAGAGCTGCTCAAGGCGCTGGTCGATACATGATCTAATTCAAGCCAACCAAGGAGCCCACCTGCAGCCTTAGAGTGCATAGTCTGACGCCCAGACAACTGGGCACAATCCTAGGCGACCGTGGATGGCGAGAAGGGACCTAGTGTGTGCTGGGTGCATTTCGTGTAGCAGGAACTCGATCACCCTTCTAGGACATGATCATTAGGTATTTAAGTCCATGCGTTGGAATGCGTGCGTGCTCAGACTAGACATCTATTTATACTCTAAAGTATTTTTTTAATTTATTTTATTTTATTTACCTTATTGTCCCTTTTCCATAGGGAAATTCTGGGCCGCCTCCCCTGGGGAAAGCGTAGTCGCAGCCTGTGGCGCGCCCAAACCCAACCTACCTAACATTAGTTGTTGATTTTGAAATTTTGCTGGAGGAGCAAACCGGAGTACCCAGAGAAAAACCCCGAGATGTTGCCAGAGTCGAAAGTAAATAATATTCGGATAAACATAACACCCAGATGCTGGATCGAACCCACACCTGTCAGGCGCCATTGGTTTCTGGCTTGTGGACAAGGCAAGTTAGTCTCGCCTTAGCCCACTAGTCACAACGCTCGCTAGTAGGGGCGCATTTTGTTTCTGGATAATTTTAAAAATAAATTATTTATTTTCATTTATTTAATATTAGTAGTAGTAGTGTACTTATGGCCATCTATGGAGTTTGAAGCACTGTACAGGCTGAATGTTATCGCTTGACATTTGATTACACTGAGCACACCACTGAGTACACTTGCAAGCACACAACAAACCAAGTTCTAGCACAACACCTTTTTCACAAAACCGCTGGAATGCAGCAAGAATACAATGAAGAGTAAATGGAGAAAAAACATTCAGATAATGGTTCAAAAAGTATGCATAAAACAAACAACCATGTTTTTTTAGCCTTTTGGCATTTAATGTGTAGCAAAAAGAAACACAAATAGCTACAAGTGTTGAACTATAAAGAAAAACAGTTAAACGGACAATTGAATATTCATCATTACAACAAAAGATAAGTAGTAGTAATTAATGTATTGCCAAGTAAAAGCTGTACAAGCAAAGGACCCAGATAGATGAGGCAACTAGACAAACAATAAATATATTAAGCAATGGCTTCCACACTGCATGCAAATATTGGCATTTACACCCATGAAAAGCATATTTCTAAGCTTGCTAAAAGAACTGTTAGCTTACATAGGATGAAATGCACGCTCACCCCCCCCCCCCCCCCCCCCCCATCCACCCTAAATAAACACACACCATGCATACTCCAATTAATTTCGTGTCCGCGTTACACAATAGCAAAACTTTATATACTAGGCATGTTTGTCTATGGAACAGACGGTGGTGTTACAGGGCGCATTAGGTGAACAAGTAGTGACTAAAGTTAGGAATTCTAAGAAAGAGTTTGTAACAATTTGAAAAGTGGCTAAGGTAATGTACAATGTCGCTAATGGTTTATAATACTGGGTGGAAGAATGATACCAGAAAGGAAAGGATCGAGTACCGGTATAGCATCCCATAACCACACCCGCTTCCAATGGTTCAAGGTCAGGCGAAGGAAATAGGTCACGGCACTGTCACATTGACCTAGGTTCCACAATACTAAAATCACAATCTGACACATTAAAAGCAGACATCATATTATTAGAGCGCTTGGAACATCTACAGGCATGTGGTTTAAGTGTACAACCTAAAGTATATTGGTTAACTGCATGTAACTACATAACCAAAACTATTGTATCAATCTCTTTCAATATGAATAAGTGGATATATATATAACCTTACAATGATCCTACAGGCAGAAGAGACTAGAGTTGGACTCATTATTTAGCTTACATGCTATGGTCCATTAGCTTAAAAATGACTACATTCATTATCTCTGCAATGCCACACACACACCCAACCACACAGACACATAGTATGAATATACATTAGAGAGAATTTAGTTGTTCCTCTGCCCAAAGTCTGTTCATCATCAATTAAAACATTCATTGTATAACTAAAGAACACTAACACAAACATAATCAAATAAATTGACAGATATAAAGCTGTTCTAGATTTCTTTTTCTTTTTTTAATTTTTTTTTAGTATTTATGTAAACAAAATAGATCTTATAAGCAGTGCTGAAGAGTGCAGACTCCTACATCCCATCTCCTTTTCTGTTTGTACAGTACTCCTCTTTTAACGTCACTACCGTTTAAGGTCACAACGCGGATAAGATCAATCAGGTTGTTGGTCCCGGCCAAACACCTTCTTTGTACCATTTAGAATTCCTCGCTTAGCGTCACCTCGCATAAGGGAAAACCTCGGATAACGTCAACCCCGTTTTGGTTCCCAAATGGAGGAGACTACTGCTTAAGAGAAATTGATGTCACAGATGACGTCATTTATGAGGTCACTTCCTATTTTGAGATGATGTCATATATTCCTTATGATGTCATTTCCTGTTCACATAGCGTGGGACGCTGTGCAAAGTGAACAATTCGTTAAACTTGTGTAAGGTTTTCTGCAAATACACGCAGTAACTGTCTTAGTGCATACTTTTTATTTTTTCATTCTCAGTTGCGTGCGTGCACGTCAATGTGTTTGTGTGTGTGAGTGTGTGTATGTGTATGTGTATGCATTCTTGCATCCGTTCGTTTGAGTGTTTGAGTGTGTGCTCATGCATCATACACACGCACAAAAAATACATATACAGTAATGCATACATGCATACGCGCGCACCAATGTGCACACACATACACCCACACACACTGTCACACGACACAAAAATTTAGCACCTCGTATAAGATCAAGTTTTTTACTGGTAGTTGATCTTATCAGAGGACTGTTTAGGGTGCCCCTCGGATAAGATCAAACAAAAATTTGGTCTCGTGGGGGGTCACCTTAAGAGAGGAGTACTGTATGTGTTTCACTCCTAATTCCCAGCACTCTCTATTCCATATTTGGATGAAACAACAAATAATCAAAGTAGGCTCCTAGCCCATGGGGGGTGGGAAAATAGGGAGATAGAGATGCACAATATATATATTGACAGCAAGAACGGCACTATATAATTGCTGAATTAAAAAGACAGTAGCATCTAACATGCAAACAATAACATATATACTGAATCAAATACACACACTCGCACACACACGCACGCACACAGAGCAAATATACTGGATTTATATATGAGAGTAAACAATGTTAAAACATGTGTGACACATGCATTCCTCGAAAATATATGCACTCAAAAAGAGAAGCGCATACAGATGCAAGATAGAACACATACAACAGTCACCAGAACAATGAAAGAACAACGTAAAGAAAACAAAAGCACCACCAAACAGTATTGACACAACTTGAAAAAGAAGAAAAAGGTTCTTTTCCTTTATCTTAACCCCAAAAAGAAATGTTTATGACGTCAAATTTTTATGAAGTCACAAACTTATTGTTCCTCTTCTTGTAAAGTTTATGAAAAAAATCAAATTTTCACGACGTGACAACACGTGTTAATAAATATGAATTTACTTACGTTGTCGGGGCTAGTAAATGATAAGGCCAGTGCACTGAATTTCCGAAGAATTTTTGAACAAAATTCGACCTATTTCGTCGCCTATAGGAGACGAAATAGGTGAACTTTCTAGAATAGGGTAAGGGCTAGTTGCAGCGCTGCAACTAACCCTTGCCCTAACCCTTTAGTTAAATATACTGAGTTTTCATATAGAAATACTGTATTTTACTATAAAAAAAAAAAAAGTTGGGGGTAAGATAAAGGAAATGTACCAAGAAAAAAACCACCAATGCAGTCTATTAAGTGTTCTATAAACTTAGATCTAGCTGTTAGGTTGCCGACAAAACATCTGTATCTGCATTCTGATGGAGAAATTCGCCATATGTTTTGGAATGTCCTCAACCATGCTTACTGCACTGTCCTGTATCTATCAAAACAATTAGAAAACACAGACAATTGCATTTCCGAACTGCCTGACCTGGCCTGGTCGGCTGGAACACTAGCTGCTTTGATTAGTTTGAATAAATGTCAGTCGTCAACTGGTTTCAGGGAGTCTCTCAAGACAATTTTCTTTAAAACGTTATGCTGAACGCGGTCCTACCTGCATAATTATAGTAGCGGTACATACATTCGAACTTTTTAAACATATGATGGCCACTCTATCGTTCCTTCTCAAGCGGAATGGATACCTGCACTATACAAAACTACGCCTTCATCATCGTCATAGTCATCACCATCATCACCATTATCATAATGTGTGAGAACTATTTATTTATTCACACAAACAAGACACGAACAAAACACCTTCTCAGATACACTTTTTGTGAGAAAAGATATGCATCCAAATCAAAACAAGTGTGTTTGGCTGCTGTCAGTCAGTCTGTGGTAGAAGTGCAGCACCTGCTGTGGCTCAACAGTCGTCTGTAGAGCAGATCCTGCTGCAGGTTATCCCATGTTAAGCTCTTCGAGGCAGCGCTATTTGTTTTCTCTATCGTCTCTCTCTCTCTCTCCCTCTCTCTCTCTCCCTCCCTCTCTCTCCCTCCCTCTCTCTCTCTCTCTCTCTCTCTCTCTCTCTCTCTCTCTCTCTCTCTCGCTCTGTTGAACGCCGACCCTCAAAAAAAAAAATATTATTGATTACTAGAGGTAAATCTGCAAGGGTGTGCTTTTTAAAGTAAATAAACTCTTTATTTTAGTTGCTTTAATAATAATAATAATAATAATAATTATTATTATTATTATTATTATTATTATTATTATTATTATTATTATTATTATTATACGGGGCTATCTGAAAAAAAAATCGCTATTATAGAAGGCAAAGAAATCAATGTTTGACTCACATGCATAGCAATGTGAGTCTATGTACTCACCACCACCCCCAACACCCCACCGCGCCCCTTCTCCTCCCCTCTCCCCAAACACAATGTTTCCAGGTGTTTGCAAATATGTGCGAGATGAGTCCTAAATAGTCCACAAATTACTTCTTTTTTTGGGGGGTGGGGGGGGTGGGGTGGGGGGTGGGGCAAAGTCCGTCCGTCTTTCTGTCTTCGTCCGCCGTCTAAACGTGCAAAATGTGCAAGTGGATTACTATCTCAGAATCTATTTTTAACTATCACAACCAAACTTGACAAGATGGTATATATCCATGAGACGTCATAAATGATAAGTGAATGAATTACGTCACTTCAAGATCAAGGTCATAGGGTCGCCAAAATAATGTTAGTCAAAAAAATTTAAACTTTTTCCCCCAAGTTATTAATATTGAACTTATGATTTTTTGGTGCATGAAGGAAATATCAATGAGGCACACATCTTATGCACATTTGTTCAACCTCTCTCCCAAGTGAAAATCACTGGAGCTGTTCAAAGGCTAGTATAGGTACTTTGAAGTGATCTTGACCCTAAACTATCAAAGATATAAATTTCAAACTTGTTGTATTTAGGAATGATAGATTGATCTTTCATACATGTTCCGTTTTTGCGTTGATATTGAAAGTCAAGGCCATTTTAGGCCTTGCAAAAACATACACAAATGTCATCGTACAGTGGAATAGCTCTATTTAACCCATAGTATGCAACAACATTGGGTTATTTGATCATACATGAGCATGAGAGGTCGCATAAAGGTGAAGGTCATCCCAAGGTCACTTTTTTTTTGTGTTTTTTTTTTTTTGGCATAATACAACAGCTGGTTAAACGATTATCTGTGGTGCCCCTACGACCTTCGAGTTACGGGATAGAATAGGATAGGAATACAACTTTTGCTGTAGTTCATTTAATATTACATAAGTGTGTTTGGATCCGGAGGTCAAGATCATTTTAAGTTCAAGAGCAGAGGAAGATCAAATTCAAAGTCGGTATTACTGTGCATTTTATTGCCACGGTTTCATTTTTTTCTGGGCAGTAATGTTCATGTTAAATATTGCAAGTTCTGCAAGAAGCGTGTGAGTCATATGGGCTTTGCCCCTTCTAATTATATTTGAAAGATAGATTGACTGCATCCAATACCATTATTGCTTCAAAAATTAAATGAACGACTTACAAAAAATACGCCTGCTAGTTTCCTTTAAAATAAATGAGGAACCATGTCATGTACCTTACACTCCCATTCCCCTCCTCTTCCCTCTCTTTCCACCCCTGCCCTGCTTACCCATCTTTTCGTCTGGATCAAAACAGTCAATGGAAGCGAAAATATCCGAATTCTTTACTGAAGGACAATGTTGTCGCCAGCAGAAAGTGGTTCTTACGATGTACCAGACACATATATAAATAAAGATGTAGATTTGTGTACGCTGATTTACGATCACATTAATTTTTTTTTAATCAAAACGTAACAACAACGCGCAGCATGCAAAGTTTATGACAAAATACGTCATTGATCCATAATGAACGAAACTGAAGTATGTACACGCAGCCACGATCGGGTCAGCTGGATCCTAATCGGAAAACCCCGGGCAAGGCCAGCCGCATTGCACTGTCAGTTTAAGTACCCACACCTATCCTATCCTATCCTGTCCCGTAACCCGGAGGTCGTAGGGCCACCACAGATGATCGTTTAACCAACATACTCCATCTTTCTCTGTCCTCAGCAGCCCTGATGGCTTCGCTCAGTGTCAAACCAGTCCATTCTCGAATGTTGTCCTCCCACATCTTTTTCGGTTTCCCTCTTCTTCTACCTCCTTGCACTGTGCCTTGCAGAATAGTCTTTGCAAGGCCTGATGATCTGGTGACGTGGCCATACCATCGGAGTTTCCGTTTCTTCACCACTGTGAGTTTCGGACTTCGTCGTTGGTGATGTGTTGGGTATAGGAAATACCCTGAAGTTTTCTGTAGCACCTCATCTCCATGCTTTGTATTCTTCGTTGGAGATCTGCTGTGAGGGTCCATGCTTCGCAAGCAAATAGGAAGATGGAGATGACAAGGGAGCGCAGCAGTCTTACTTTGGAATGTAGACTGATGGTCCTGTCTTTCCAAATGGGCTTCAACCTTGTCAGGGCAGCAGTTTGTGCGATCTTGTAGAGGACTTCCTGTCGGGACCCATTGTCTGATACAATGGCTCCTAAATATTTGAAGCTATGCACTGTGTTGAGGGATTGGCCTTGGACTTTGATGTCGGTGTTGATGCCATTGGTGTTGTTGGTCATCATTTTGGTCTTCTCTGCACTTATTTCCATTCCATAAGCTCTGGAGGTGGTGTCAAGCCTCTGTACCAGCTGTTCAAGTTCTTGTTCCTCTCCAGCCAATCCATCAATGTCATCCGCAAAACAAAGATTGGAGATTGCTCTACCCCCTATGCTGACTGTGCCTTCATGATCTGCAAGAGCATCTGACATGATGCGCTCTAGGAAGATGTTGAAGAGTGTTGGAGAGAGTAGGCATCCTTGACGCACACCGATTGTTGTTCTGAACCAGTTTCCGATGGCGCTGTTGTGGAGGACTGCACTGGTAGCCTTGTCATACAGGCTTTTGATGACTTCGATAATTTTAGGGCTGATGTTGTACACTTTCATTGTTGCCCATAGAGCTGCATGCCAGACTCGGTCAAACTCCTTCTTGAAGTCTATGAACACATGATATAGATGTTGTTGGTGCTGTAGGTATTTCTCACAGATTATTCTGAGGTTGAAAATCTGTTCAGTGGTACTTCGCCCTGCCCTGAATCCTGCTTGTTCTTCAGCTATGATTTGTTGCTTGGTGTTTCAACCTGTTAAGTATTATTTTCAGGAGGACCTTGCTGGGATGGCTGATGAGGCTGATGGTGCGGTAAATTTCACACTCCTGAAGGTTACCTTTTTTGGGAAGAGTGATGACAAGCGACTGGGTCCATGGTATAGGCCACTCCCAACTCTGCCAGATCTTGTTAAAGATAATGGTGAGGGCATCAATCATCGCTTCTCCTCCTGCTTGTAGCAGTTCCGCGGGTATGTTGTCCACTCCCGCTGACTTCCCTTTCTTTAGCGATTGCACTGCTGCCTCAACTTCTTCCCGGAGAATTGGGAGGATTTCTTCTTCTTCTATGTTCTCGGGACATGATAGAACCGATGGGTCTCCATTTGGTGTATGGCTGTAAAGGTCAGAGCAGTACTCTGTCCATCTGTCCAAGACTTCTTGTTCTTCTGTAAGGCATATGCACTGAACTGACCTAGTGGCACAATGACTTTTTAATTAGTGAACTTGAGCCTTCATGTTTATTTGTTTGTGACCTGGATATGAAAAAGCTGTCATCAGTGACCTTGGTCCTCTTTGGCCTTGTGGCCTTGTGTAACCTCTCTGGCTCCGCCATGGACTCCGCCTTCCTGCGCGCTATTGGCCAGAATTGTGCCAAACTACGCTTGGCTCCTGAAGTCTACAAGGTGGTTCGAGAACTTGGCATCCTGGAGCATGCTCCAACTGTACGTGGATGCCGATCCGGTCGCTTGCACCGCCTCTGGCACGACCGCTTCTCACCCTCTGGAACTATTCTTCCGCCGCCTGTAATGGGTGACTCCTCTACTCCGCACTATCGCCAACTGCCCTGTCTGCCCCGCCCCACCAAGAAAGCACACAGGGGTCGGCATCTGAAACCGCGATGGAAAGGAGGCATTCAACAGTCAACTGCTGCAAACCACAACGACCGTCAAACATCTTCCTTGAAAGTTCAACCACCGCCCCTTCGTATAGGACTTTTCAATGCAAGGTCAGTTTCTTCCAAACAAATGGCTTTCAAGCGGACTGAAATTGTGCAGTTTGTGCTAGACAATGATCTTGACTTTATGGTGATAACTGAAACCTGGCTTAAGGAGAAGGGTGATGAGGGTAGCTGTGCGGACTTGACTCCTGCGGGCTACACCATGCGGTCCTTTCCCCGTCCCTCCCGCGGTGGGGGGATTGCGGTGATCCACAAGACTGCCCTTTCCTCCCTCCTGTCCTTTACCACTGCACTGCCCTTTGATCATCCATCCTTTGAATATGTACACATGACTCTTAGTCTCCAGCAGAAACAGGTGCAATGTTTGTGCATCTATAGGCCTCCCCCCAGCATTAACAACAAACTGACCGACTCCACGTTCCACTCTGATTTTCACGACCTTCTGGAGCACGTCAACACGCTGAGCGGCACGCCCGTGCTGCTTGGTGACATTAATGTGCACTACGACGAGCCCCAGCACCCCTCCACCATCAAGATGCTGGATTTTCTCGATACTCTCAACTTCTCCCAACTCGTCGAAAAGCCCACGCACGAAAAGAACCATGTGCTGGACTGGGTGATGCATCGTCCTGACACCCCCATCGTGCAGTCCATCGCCGTCACGCAGGCCCTGGTTTCCGACCACTACACCGTTCTATTGCAGCTGCATGCCGGGCGTCCGACGCCGGCGCCGATGTTTACTTCTGGCCGCTGCCTACGCTGCATGGACGTTGCTGCCTTCAAACGTGATCTTCAGGACAGCGTCGCGCAGTCCCCTACCGCCCATCAACTGGATGCCAAGCTCCGCACTACCATCGACGCTCACGCGCCTATCGTCCGCCGTCGCCTTCGCCCTGAGAAGTCCGCGCCCTGGTACTCCGAGATCTGCCAGCAGCTGCGCGTTGCCAAGCGAGAGCGGAGGCGTGCGGAGTGGGCGTTCCAAGCCGCCAAGCGCGCAGTCACCACGCTCGTGCACAATGTAAAGATCACCTTCCTCCGCGATCAAATCAGTAACTGCAAGTCGAGCCGCAAGCTGTTTGACATTTGTGGCCTGCTGATGGGTCGTTGTACTGTGTCCCCCCTCCCCACCATCTTTCCCCTCAAGCAGCTTCCAGAGGTCTTCAGTAACCTTTTCATTAAGAAAGTGAAGGACATCCGCGATGAGCTAGACAGCATGACAGTTTCCAGCGCTGTGGCGCGTGATACAATACAACAAATCTTTATTATCCCATAAGGAACTTCACAGCAATGTATGTCAGGCATATAAAACATATAATTAAAAACAGTCATGTTATAACATTTAACAAAGCTACAAAATCAATACTAAATTTATATACATTCTATAAATCTAATCACTTGCGTACTCTTACACTTCATCTTTTCCTTCTAACACCTATCCACGCACTCTGGTTCTATCACACGTATGTCAATGCCCTTTTTAGACAGTTAAAATATAATAAAACTCAAAACATAGTGTTATGTAGTTTACCACTCTGGACTTATAAAAAGTATTTTGTTGCAACAGTGTTAGATAAATACTCTCAATTTAATATGAGTCTTAGTATCTATATAACTGTATGTCCTATGATCCTCATAAGCAATAATACTGTTGACTGATTATAACAGTTGTCAAAAAATACAGGTAAAGCACGTAAATGGTATTTGTTGGTTTACAGACATTCATGGTCACACTATTTACACAACTCACAAACACACCCATGCACACGGCATGTCTTCATAACATGCACATACACTGCGAGATAGTTGGGAGACTCCTACATCAAGACTGTCTTGTGTTTGAGTCTGGCATTGGCCTCATTTAGCATTGATATGGCCAGTTGGATGAAGGTGTTTTTGTAGCGCTGTGTACGCATTAGTGCACATCGGAATCTGCGATTAGATGTACAGACCAAATTTGTTGTCTCTCTGATTCTGACTTTTGTGGAACAGTTGTTCCAGAGTCGCCTGCTTCTTGCCAACTATCTTGCTGCACACACTCTCTATTCCACACAACTGATTTTTGCTCTTCACATTCAATCCCTTGAACCAACAGATAAAAGAAAAGGTTAGAATAGACTCAATAAACGCATGGTAACACATTTCAATGATATGACTGGACACTTTAAAAGATCTCAGCTGATACAAGATGTACATTCTTTGTCTGCATTTTGTTGTAGACAACCTCGGCATTTCTGGAAAAGTTTAATTTGTGATCAACAATTGTGCCCAAGTACTTGTATTCCTCCACCCTCTCTACCACCTGTCCCTTCAGCTGGAGTGCCGCCACATCTGTTACATTTCTCTTGTAATCAATTACCATCTCTTTTGTTTTGGTCACATTTAGTTCTAAACAGTTCTGATCGCACCACTGTGCGAAGGTTGATATACTTTCCTCATAATTGGCTGCTGAATCTGAAGTGTCAACAAGAGCCGTGTCAGCGACAGTCATCTGTGTAGAGTGTAAAGACAAAGGGGGAGATGACAGTGCCCTGAGGGGTCCCCGTGTTGATAGTTTTGACAGAGGAGGAGCAGGAGGAGAGAGACGAGGAGACAGCGAGAGCTGCATCAGTAGAAAAGGAGGACGGAGGGAGAGGGGGTGGGGGGCCATAGGCGGGAGACCTGACACAGACAGTCTGTGTTCTCTCAGACAGAAAGTCAGCCACCCACAGGGTGAGGTGGGGGTTCAGGTTCATCGCTTCCAGCTTCTGCACTAAGAGATGGGTCTGCACTGTATTAAAGGCAGACGAAAAGTCTACATATAAGATTCTGGCTAATGAACCACCCTGCTCTATGTGCGCCTGACAGTACTGAACAAGGGAAAGAACCGCGTCTTCCACTGCTCGGTTACTTCTGTATGCAAACTGGTGCGGGTCTAGCGCTGTGTGCGTGCCTTGTTTCAGAAGCGAGAGCACAATACGCTCTAGGCATTTCATCAGAGCCATGATGAGCCAGTGTCTTTAGACAATCGTTTGTTGCTTTCCAGCCAGTCTGTGAAGAAGACGTGAAGAAGACTGTTCACATGTCCAAGCCGTTGGACCCCATGCCTACGCCATTGCTCGTGGAATGCCTTGACATGCTGCTGCCCTCAATCACTCACATTCTCAACCACAGTTTAACGTCTGGTGTTTTCCCCTCCCTGTTCAAAACTGCCATAGTCAAACCACTCTTGAAGAAACCCTCATTAGATTCCAACACGCTCAAGAGTTATAGGCCAGTCTCAAACCTCAGTTTTTTGTCCAAAGTACTCGAAAAGCTTGCCTTGAAACAACTTCTTTCCTATCTGACCCATCACGATCTTATTCCACACACTCAGTCTGCCTATAGGCCTTCTCACAGCACTGAAACCGCACTGCTCAAGATTATGAATGACATTCTGTATGCCTTGGATGGTGGTGACGTGTCCTTCCTCACTCTCCTTGATCTCTCAGCAGCGTTTGATACGATCGATCATATCACGCTCCTTCAACGCGCCCAAAACCTGTACGGCATCTCTGGGTCAGCGCTGGCATGGTTTGAGTCTTACCTGATTGGTCGGACCCAGACCGTGCTAGTCGATGGCCAGTTGTCCGCACCTGCAACTCTTTCTTATGGTGTTCCCCAAGGATCTGTTTTAGGCCCCATTCTTTTCATTTTGTACACCAAACCTTTGTTGTCTCTGATCCAATCTCATTCTATTTCTACTCAATCATATGCTGACGACACGCAGCTTCAAAAATCCTGTCCTCCTTCTGAAGTCACAACCACTGTCCAAGGCATTCAGACCTGTGCGTCTGATATCAAGTCGTGGATGATAGAAAATAAACTATGCTTGAACGATGACAAGACTGAAGCAATGTTTATAAAGAAAAAGAGCACAATTCTTTCAGATGGTGAACCACACTCAATACAAATTGGCAATTCCGACGTTCCTTTCAGCACCTCTGCTCGTAACCTAGGATTATGACATCTGACACATCTCTTGACACTCACATCTCCAACACATGTAAATCTGCATATTTTGAACTTCGCAAAATCAGTTCTATTCGCTCTTGTCTTTCACAACAAACCACGATCATCTTAGTTTGCTCTTTTGTTCTTTCAAAACTGGATTACTGCAATTCTCTTCTTGCAGGCTGCTCCCAAGATCTTCTCTACAAACTTCAAAAAGTACAAAATGCAGCTGCACGCCTTGTTCTTAAGGCTTGCAGAAGAGATCATGTCACTCCCCTACTACGTTCCTTGCACTGGTTGCCCATATCTGCACGTATAGAATATAAAATTTCCACACTCTGCTTCAACTTTTTCTTCGGCACTTCCCCTGCATACTTTTCTGACATGCTCATACCCTACGTACCACGCAGACAGCTCCGTTCCGCATCAGACCAACGCACCTTCATCATCCCACTTGTCAAAACAAAAACCTATGTAGAACGCACCTTTGCTTTCTGTGCATCCACTCATGGAATTCCCTTCCACACAATATCCGCCATGCGCAAACACAACAAGCGTTTAAACGACAACTCAAAACATATCTTTTCCATAAACACCTTCTATAGCTCCTTCTCAATAACACACATGAATTAATCTCATCATCAGTCTAGTATGCACACATGTCGTGGCGCTCCATGCACGGGCAATGGTCTTCGCTTTTTAATGGTGTTCGCTTTTTATAATTGTTATAAATGTTGGTTGCCTTTTACAAGTTAATAATAGTTTTAGTTGCCTTTTTATGTGTTTCAATGTAATATTTTTATTGAATCTTTTTAACATTATGTTGTACATTTTTAGTGAATTTATTCAGACTTTATATACCTACTGTTGTTGTGTAGTATAAATGGTGTATGAATGTGTCAAGCGCGGAGAGCACAGCCACTTGTGGCTGTGATGCGGCGCTATATAAATCTACATTTATTATTATTTATATGCCAGACTTGCTTTGGATCGTGGAAACTTTGGGCTGTTTGACACTTGTCAGCCGCTTCACAGTCTGGTAGGCCTTCTTGCTGTTGTTCTTGTTCAGACTGTTCTCTATTTCCTGGCATTGGTCTTCTATCCAGTTCTCCTTTGATGTGCGCATGCCTTTTAGGATGTCATTGTTGATTTTTCGGTAGGAATCAGCTCCCTGTGAGGTGTACTTTTTCTTCTTCATCTCTCTTCGTTTATCACACAGGTCCGAACGTTCAGGTGTGATCCACGGTTTCTTCTTTGGCCGGTGCTTACCAAGGATCTCAGTGGTGGCATCTTTCACAGCTGAGTTGAAGGTGGTGGTAATGGTGTTGAATCTACTTCACCAGCTCACAAAACGAGCAGTGATGCAAATTCCCTCCAATTGTGGCCTGAAATATTTCTACCACCTCCGGGTCTTGCAGTTTGTCCAGGTCGAACTTCAGTCTGGTGCACTTTGCTGTGTTTACTCTCTTCAAGTGGAGCCGGAAAGACATGATCACGAGATCGTGGTCCTTCCGATGTCTGCTCCTGGAAAAGTGCGTGTCCTACCAATGTTGACGCTTGATCTGAAGCGTTTCTTAACCATGATGTAGTCGATCTGTTTGTGATGCTCCCCGCCCGGACTGTGCCATGTCCGTCGTCTGGATTTTTTGTGGAGACCAAGCGTGTTTGCCAGTATCAGATTGTTTTGTTGTATCTGGCAAACTCCAACAGTCTCAGACCCTTGTCATTTGTCTCATTGTTGCAGTGGGGTCCACATGGGTCTCCCCAGTTGTGGTGCGCATCTTGGCCAACCTTGGCATTCTAGTCGCCTTCCACTATGACTATGTCCTTCTTCGGCACTTGGTTAAGGACAGTCTGTAGATTTTTATAGGAATCCTCCACTTCGCTGTCGTCATAGTCGAATGTTGGGGCATAGGCTTGGATGAAGGTGATTTTGAAAGGGGCTGCTCTCAGACGGATGGTAATGAGTCTACTGGAGACTGGGCGGCAACCCATAACAGTGGCTAGAATGTTCTTGTTGACCAAGAATCCAAGTCCGTGTTCGTGCCTGTCATCTATACCGCTGAAATAAAGCTTGTGGCCTTTGTCTATCGTTGTTTCACCTAGGCCTTTCTAGCGCAGTTCGCTGATACCTAAAACGTTCCATAGATAGTGGTCCAGCTCGTGGGCTAGTTCTTCAAATTTCCTTCCGCAGTTAGGGTCTTGACATTCCAGGTTCCTATGACGATGTTGTTTCTCGTGCGGATCTTGTTAAGTTGTCCACCAGTAGCACACTAATCACATCCGTCCTGGTGGTCAACAGAAGGCGCGGTCCTTGGTGACCCGGGCGACGACCGATCCGGTATGTAGTGAATGGTTCTATTCATCATGCATTGTGTCTTGGGCAAGAAAGACCTGGCAGGGCCCAATCCTCTCCAGGCTGTTGGCCACAGCCGATTTCCACGAATACAGTGTCTGTGTGGCTTGCTTGGCCCCGAGTACGTGGTCGTTGAACCTGTAGTAAGATGAAGGTTCCTCCGTCCTGGCCGGTGACTTCTGTGTAGGAGACTTTCGCCCAGTGATACCGTGCGGACATCACCCCTGTTGTCCGCCTCTTACGACACGCCAGGAAACGTTGGGTCAATTCTATTCAGTGCCCGAACCTACAATGCGAAGTTGTACAGATAAAAGCCCAAATTCTTGCGGTCATATTAGGAGCATGTACGTCGATTTGGTCATCGTTTTGCTCATTCATAATTGTATTATTACGCAAAGATACGGAATACAATTTTTACGGCATATGTTGATATTTAGCGTTAGGATTACTGTTAGAATTTGGGTTAGGGTTAGGGCTAGAGTGGCACTAATTTTCATGTTAAATATTGCAAGTTCCATAAGGAGCAAGTGAGTCATATTGGCTTTGCCCTTCTAGATCGAATTATTTTCGTTGCACACATGCTAAGAGTACTCAAAATAGAATGATGTACAGAAACAGTTTTTTTTTTAAATGTCAGCCTGCAAGGGATGACATGACGTCAGATATGCGTTGACGACATACCAAAAGGCCTGTGCTTGTTTCCAGCCCTTTATGCTCATTCTCCGAGCAGATCTACATATTTTCATATGTAGGTATATGATAACATTTATAGTTACCAAATAATATGACGATGGAAAGATCATGAAGACTAGAAAAATTGATAGGTCGAAAGCAAGGTGCGCTTTCGAAGTAGAAATGACAAAAAAGGAAAACACTGTTCTCTGAATCAGTGAATGTATTAACAATAATAATTATGTGCGCGTAAGCGTGAGATTGATACATATTGCCGCATTTAAAGTATGTCATTCCTATTTTTGGTGGTCACTGACCTGGTACCCTACAAAATCTGTTTCCCAAAGTTTATTTCCCACGGACAATAAACACCGCTGATATCCGACTTTTTTTTTTTTTTTTTTTACGCCACCGCCATGTAATCTTGGTATTCACGTTGTTGTATAAGTTAGTGAATTTAGACTTATATATTTTAAGTACATTATCTCATGTCATGATGTCGAATGTTAAAATGCAGGGGCCCCCAAAGAGGCCAAGCCCCCCCGGGCCCCCAAATCCCTAGCTACGCCACTGCTTTTATTGTTTTGTTTTGCATTTTATGTATTCTCAGAATGTGTGCTTTAAAATAAACCCCTTGGGGTCATGAGCAATCTTGCCACTGTAGATTGTTCTAACCTATAAAGGGAAAAGTGAAAGCCCCAGTTGAAAACCTGTCTTGCCTTTGTAGGCATGACTGATTCACTGCGGCAACAGTACCCCCGTTGGAGTGCCGGGGGTTTCAGTATAAATAGTATCCCCACTTTCTGGAAATGTAGTGCTTTAAATTCCCACTGTCGCTGTCTTCCTCATTTGCTCTTTTCCATTCCTGATCTGTCCTATCACTCTGCTGTACTATTTTCTTCTTTGCTAGATTAATGACCTACCTTTTTTCTTGAAAACTCTTCCTGGACAAGACTCCTTGTTTGTGTATGAGTGTTGGATCAGCTTGGGAGTGTTGGACGCTTTCTGCCGGGTGGTCACTAGGGCTTCCTATGATGTTATTATATAGGCATTTTATATGTATGTGTTTAGTTGATGATTTATAATGATGTTTGTATTCTATTTTGTTTTTGTAACCGGGGGTTCGAGTAGTTGGGGTAAAGCCTCAGCCGTCCCCTGCGTGGGATGTCTTTATTGTAAAGTGACTGGCCGGTGGAGGGCATTCAATTTTCCCACTAGGGTTGTTTCGGCAGATCTTTTATGCGGATTGGGGGTTGTCCGGTCCTGATTTGGCTCGGAAGAGTCCGCTGGACCTAAAGCAACAATCAATCAATCAATCAGAGCTTTAAAATAAACCTCATTTAAAGAAATTCTATCCACTTTGATTTCAACGTCCCCAACACCCTTAAAATAACCATTAGTTTTGTTTAATGTGTATAGGTCAGTCATACATAATTGATGCCCTTTTCGTCGGTTTTTTTTTTTTTTTTTTTTTTTTGTTCTCTCATTTTTTTCATTAGGATTGTTCTTGCCCTCATTAGGGCAAGATTAATTTTTTCTTCGTTTTATGTGTTTGCTTATTCTTCCTTCCTTTTTTGGAGATGGGCCTATCATTTATTGCCTTTTTCTTAGTCTGTGTTCGACCCCCTTTGTTCATTGCTTGTCTTTGCCTTCTCGTCTTTCTTTATTCTTGCCGGTGTTTGGAATTTTGGTGAGCGCGCAACCATTATTCTGTTCATTTGCACTTTGTTTTCTCTCCCTCCTTCTCTACCTTCTCTTCTCCTTCCCCTCAAGATGTCTTCAGTTTCATTTACTAATGAACTTATTAGTGTTCAAGTGCACGGGAAAGAGAAGTTACCTGAGTACTGTTATCAGGTGTGAATGTAACCCTTTGCATTAGTTTCCTTTTGTAAGTTTGTGATCTGTTTTTCCCTTGCCTTTTGTATTGAGCAAATCATATCCTGATTTCGAGATAGTTTTTGTGAACAGAAAATCTGTTTGAATTAGGAGCACCCTTTTTGAAGGAATAACTTTGTTTATTGTTGCGACAAAAGCCACATCTTTATTTTGGGACATCGGCGATAACAGGTTAGATTGGTATTTGTTGTATTCTTTTTGAGCGGATTTTGCAGGTTTCCTTTTATGGATTACTTTGCTTGAATGGTGTATTTCTCTTGTCTTTCTTTGATTCAAGTTCGAGAGTCTCCTCTCTGAAAATCCTTATCGGGAAGAGAGGGGACTATAAACTGATTAAAAGAAAGAAAGAAAGAAGATTCAAGTTCGTCATTTATTATTTTCGTTCCCTTGCTATAAACCTCTGGACTTTGTTTATTTCTTGTTGAATGGGCAGTAGGAATCAGTCATGTTGAAGCACCGTCTGGCTCAAAAATATTTTTGTTAATAACTGATTTCTCTTGACAAGAAATTGAGGCTCTGTGTTATTGGTTTCCCTATTGGTCGGTTTAAATTTGTCCGATATTCGCCTTAGTTCTTTTATCAGTACTCTGTATGTCGGTAAATTTTGTAATAAGTAATTGAATTTAATTATAGTTTTCTATCTATCTGTTTGTAAACTGCGTTTGCTTTGCGCATAAAATATCGCCCGTTTTGTTTGGTACTAAGTCCTGTTGTTCAGTTTTTACCAGGGCATTACCAGGGCAACACCATTGTATTACCCACGGAGGTCATAACGCACATGAGAATTGATGACTAAAAGGAAATAAACTGAAGACGCATGTTACTGACCTTGTCCTGCGTCATTACGTATCGCCAGAGAGAGAGAGAGAGAGAGAGAGAGAGAGAGGCTAGTTACGAAGTCCCAAACAGAGGTCGGCGAGTACAAGGATTTTTATTCGGTTGTTTTCTTTTGTTTTTAAACAGGATTGCTCCAGCGGTTTTCACAGTGAATCACTCTTCAGTTCTGGGTCATCAGACGAATTGCAGGATGCAGATAGTGATGTTGATCCTATTTTTGTTCCTGATAGTGATTACAGAGAGTGACTCTTCTGGTTCTACTGCTAATTCTGAAAATGTATTCCCACCTACAGACCCTGAAAGTGAAAATGACGACTTCCCAGGAAAAGAGCAGCCAGTCAAATTACCGATGAGTTCCACTGTGACTACTGCTGTTCCTGTGTATGATAACAAAGGTGGCAAAGAATGCTGTGTTCAGTCATCCGAATTCCACATAGCAAAGGCAGGCACAGCTTGTACAAAAGAGCAGTCAGACAAACTGCAGAAGAGTTCTGCTAGTGGGCTTACTCGCGAAGGTGCCAGTGTAAGTTCTACAATAACTGTTCAGTCATCTGAAGACAAAAAGAGTTGGATTTGTGCATACTGCGAAAAACCACAGAAACGTCTTCCAAGACATTTGCTGACAATGCATTCAGGCGATGAAAGTATCAGGGAATATGCACACAGTAAAGATACAAAAGAGAAAGACAAACTGCTGATAAAACTGAGAAATATAGGAAATCATCTTCATAATGAAGGTCTTAATAATAATAATAATAATACAGTACATTTGTATCGCGCGGTACCTCGCAAACGGTAAGGAATGCGAGCTCGCCGCGCTTGACAACACACGTGCAATCACACACACACACACACACACCTACACACACACAGACACACACACAGAACAGGTATACACTTATCGAATGGTTAAATAATTACAGTAAAAACATAGCCATGCAAAGCAAAAGATAATATGAATACCAAGAACCGAGCCGGTGCCGCCACCATCCATGAACAGATGACGTGACTTGGTAAAAGATTACATATGGGGATGGAAGGGAGGAGGAGTGAAAATTACTGAGTTTGCGTGTTAAAAAGGTGGGTCTTTAATTGGCGCTTGAAGGAAGAAAGTGATGGAGCATAAGGTCTTAAAGGATGTTGGTGGTACACAGGCCTTCCTCACAAAAAGAAAGTGCTCATCACTCTGACTATGTGCCATGCCCGGATTGCTATGGAGATTACAGGAAGACATTGTACAGGCATGCATGTCCATTGTCTAGTTCCAATAGTGAACGCAAACCATTTTAATGCCACCATTTCTTTTTTTTTTCTGGGCACTCATTTTCATGTTAAATATTGCGAGTTCCATAAGGAGTATGCGAGTTAGTGAGCTTTGTCCATATACATTTTATAGTTTGTTTGTTTGTTAATTTGTCAGAAACTACAGTTAGAGTGTTGAAGCTTGTTAGACATTGAGACATCTCTCTCTCTCTCTTTCTCTCCTCTCTCCCACCCCCCCTTCTGTGGGAGTGCCGGGGGTTTCAGTATAAATAGTATCCACACTTTCTGGAAATTTAGAGCTTTAAATTCCCACTGTCGCTGTCTTTCTTCTTTGTTATTTCTCATTCCTATTCTGTTCTATCAATCTATTATACTATCTTCTTCTTCGCTAGACCAGTCACCTACCTTTTTTCTTGAAAACTCTTCCGGTACAAAACTCCTCATTTGTGTGTGAGGTCAGTTGGATCAGCTGGAAATATTGGACGCTTTCTGCCAGGTGGTCACTGGGGCTTCCTATGATGTTATTATTTGGCAATGTAGGCATTTTATAGGTATGTGTTTTGTTGATATTTTATAATGATGTTTATATTCTATTTTGTTTTTGTAAAGGGGGTTTCGATAAATTAGAGTATAGCCTCAGCGTCCCCTGCGTGGGATGTCTTTATTGTAAAGTGACCGGCTGGTGGAGAGCCTTCAGTGTTACCACTAGGGTTGTCTCGGCAGATCTTTTATGCGGATCAGAGGCGAGTCCTCTTTTAGAGAAATTGTGGTCGTGATTTTGTGGTCCTGATTCGGCTATCCTGGACCTGATTTGGCTCCGAAGAGTCCGCTGGACCTAAAGCAATAATCATGTAATGTAATTATGTTCTCTCTCTCTCTCTCTTTATCTCTCCTCCCTCCCTCCCCCCGTCTCTCTCTCTCTCTCTCTCTCTCTCTCTCTCTCTCTCTCTCTTTCTTCTTCTTCCTCTTAGTTGAGATTAATTTCCTCCTATTAATGGCAAGCAACGATTAGATCCCATTTAATTCATGTTATGTTTGCATCTGCACATTCACAAAAATTAAATGTAAAAAACCTGGAAATTCAAGTCACATAGTCATAAAATGTGAATGCATCAGCCATCAGACCTAAAAGAAATAACAGCATATATAAGTTGTATGGGTTTTACCCTTTTAGTGTGTTTATATCAGTCTTCTTTAAGAATATATAAACTGTACAAAATATGTATTTTCATAATGCAAAAGCTGAAAATGTTCTTTAAAAAAATCAGCTCTTTGCTTTCTTTTTTATGTCGTAGTTTTAGTGTTTACAAGGTGTTATTGAACATTGATGTGTATACGGTGTTTACAGGGTGGTAATTAACACTGATGTGTATATAGTGTTTACAAGGTGTTGTTGAGCACTGATGTGTATATAGTGTTTAGAGGGTGGTAATGAACACTGATGTGTATACAGCTAAACACGCGTACAACGAATGACAACGCATTTACCGAAGAAAAGAAAACCTTGGGGTCATGAGCAATCTTGCCACTGTAGATTGTTCTAACCTATAAAGGGAAAAGTGAAAGCCCCAGTTGAAAACCTGTCTTTCCTTTATAGGCATGACCGATTCACTGCGGCAACAGTACACCCGTTGGAGTACCGGGGGTTTCAGTATAAGTAGTATCCCCACTTTCTGGAAATGTAGTGCTTTAAATTCCCACTGTCGCTGTCTTTCTCATTTGCTCTTTCTCATTCCTGCTCTGTCCTATCAATCTTCTATACTATCTTCTTCTTCGCTAGATCAGTGACCTACCTTTTTTCTTGAAAACTCTTCCTGGACAAGACTCCTTGTTTGTGTATGAGGTCTGTTGGATCAGCTTGGGAATATTGGACGCTTTCTGCCGGGTGGTCACTAGGGCTTCCTATGATGTTATTATTTAGCAATATAGGCATTTTATATGTATGTGTTTTGTTGATAATTTATGGTGATGATGTTTGTATTCTATTTTGTTTTTGTAACCGGGGGTTCGATTAGTTGGGGTAAAGCCTCAACCGTCCCCTGCGTGGGATGTCTTTATTGTAAAGTGACTGGCCGGTGGAGGGCATTCAGTTTTCCCACTAGGGTTGTTTCATCAGATCTTTTATGCGGATCGGAGGTTGTCCGGTCCTGATTTGGCTCGGAAGAGTCCGCTGGACCTAAAGCAACAATCAATCAATCAACGATAAATTAGAGTATAGCCTCAGCGTCCCTGCGTGGGATTTCTTTATTGAAAAATGACTGGCTGGTGGAGTGCCTTCAGTGTTACTACCACTAGGGTTGTTTTGGCTGATCTTTTATGCAGATCAGGGGCGAGTCCTCTTTCAGCCAAGTTGTCGTCTTGATTTTGTGGTCCTGATTCGGCTCTTTGCAGTCCGCTGGACCCTGTAAGCAATGAAAAACTCACTAATCTGTTTGGATATTGTGGTTGTGTGTGCTTTTAGATATTTTAGTTGTGTGTTTTGAATATATTTGAAATGGTGGTTAGGCTGTAAAATGTGCAGTCTTTCTGAAATGTAGGTGAATTGTTCCATCTGGGATTAAAATAATTTGAATGGTTTGCGACTGTGTTTTGCTTGTATTCATGAACTATTGAAGATTTCAAATGGTGCTTAGAATGAAATGTGCAGAAATAAGTCTCATTGAACGGTACTATTGAATAAAATTTTTTTTTGGGGGGGCGCGGGGTGGGGGTCATTGATGTATAGAGAAATAACATTTTATATAGAATGCTTGATCTGAATTTAATTACTGTGGACTGTGTGGATTGAACAAAAAAACATTAATATAGTATTTAAACTTTACCTATGAGTTGTAAATTTAGAAACACTTTGTGTTAACAATGCTCTAAGGATAATGTTTTTAGGTTGAGCCCTTTCATGTAAAAGTTTGCTTGGTTTAAAGAAATTCTTTTCATGCAGTGTATGACATGCTTATTTTGGCATGTATTTATTTTCATATGTAATATATTCTATAGTGCTTTAAATTCCCACTGTCGCTGTATTTCTCATTCCTGCTCTGTTCTATCAATCTGCTATACTATCGTCTTCTTCACTAGACCAGTCTCCTACCCTTTTTCTTGAAAACTCTTCTGGGACAAGACTCCTTGTTTGTGTATGAGGTCTGTTGGATCAGCTTGTGAGTATTGGACGCTTTCTGCCAGGTGGTCACTAGGGCTTCCAATGATGTTATTATTTAGCAATGTAGGCATTTTATATGTATGTGTTTTGTTGATAATTTTATGTTTGTATTCTATTTTGTTTTTGTAAACAGGGGTTCGATAAGTTGGGGTGAAAACTCAGCCGTCCCCTGCGTGGGATGTCTTTAGTGTAAAGTGACTGGCTGGTGGAGAGCTTTCGATTTTACCACTAGGGTTGTTTCGGCAGATCTTTTATGCGGATTGGGGGTTGTCCGGTCTGATTTGGCTCGGAAGAGTCCGCTGGACCTAAAGCAACAAATAATGTAATGTGATGTTGGATCAGCTTGGGAATATTGAACGCTTTCTGCCAGGTGGTCACTAGGGCTTCCTATGATGTTATTATTTAGCAATGTAGCCATTTTATATGTATGTGTTTTGTTGATAATTTATAATGATGTTTGTATTCTATTTTGTTTTTGTAAACGGGGATTCGATAAATTAGAGTACAGCCTCGGTGTCCTATGCGTGAGATGTCTTTATTGTAAATTGACTGTCTGGTGGAGAGCTTTCAATTTCACCACTAGGGTTGTTTCGGCAGATCTTTTATGCAGATCAGGGGTTGTCCTGTCCTGATTTGGCTCGGAAGAGTCCACTGGACCTAAAGCAATAATCATGTAATGTAATATAATTTGTGTGTGAGGTCTGTTGGATCAGCTTGGGAATAGTGAACGCTTTCTGCCAAATGGTCATTATGACTTTCTATGGTATTAATATTTAGTTTAGCAATGTAGACATTTTATATGTATGTGTTTTCATAATACTTTATAATGTTGTTTATATTCCATTGTGTTTTTGGAAACAGGGATTCGATAAATCAGAATAAAACCTTAGCATCCCTGCATGGGATGCCTTTATTGTAAAGTGACCGGCAAGTGAAGTGCCTGCAGTGTTGTTACCATTAGGGTTGTTTCAGCAGATCTTTTATCAGGGGCGAGTCCTCTTTCACCAAAGTTGTGGTCTTGATTCGGCTGTTTGCTGCACAAGTAATAATAATGGAAGTTGAAATAGGAAATAAAGGATTCTATTGTTTCACTTTATTCCAATTGTTTGCTCTTGTTTTATGAATTTTGTTTAATGCGTTCTGTAACTAATGTTACACTACATGTGATAGATGTGTGTGAGAATGGGAGGAACATGTGAGCGTGTATGTTAGTACATATCGCCGCGCTTTGTAGGCGATTTGAGGAAAAAAACGCGTAAATAGCATCATATCCTGTAACTCTTCCTTTCTCTCCCTCTCCTTCCACCTTTAATTCCCTCTCTTTCTTCCTTTCTCTCCCTTCCTCTCTCTCCCTCTTTATTCCTTTTTCTTCCCCTCTTTTTTTTTCTCAATTTCTCACTCTCCCCTCCCCTTCATTCTCTTTCTTTCATTTCATATCTTTTTCTCCCTCTTTAGTTTTTCTATTCTTTCTTCTCTCTATTTTCTCGTATGTACTGCCTCTATTTGGAGTTGTGCTTGGTTTGAAGAAATTAGTTTCATGCAATGTATGACATGTTTATTTTGGCATGTATAATCTGATGTTATCTTTATATATTCTACTAGTGGTTTTTGTACCCTGGCAAGCCAGGGTACACAGGTTGCACGTTGCTGTTTAAAATGTAGACAGAGAGACAACTGTTGTGAGCGAGTTTCATTTGGACGATGATACCTCCACATATATCCCTTGATACCTCACCATACCCACCCCCTCTGATATCTACCCGTCTCCCCCCCCCCATGATGCCTCACCATACCCCCTTGATACCTCCCGAACCCACTTGATACCTCCCCATACCCCCTTGAGACCTTCCGTACCCCCCTTGTAACCTACCTGTACCCTCCATGATACTTCCCCGTTGATCGTTTCGCAGGTATGGATGAAAGGAATCGACTTCTTCTTCTTCTTGATTAGATTTATGTCCCCGGACCAGGAATCGACCATCACCATAGCCCCTTATATATACACCCGTATCCCCGTTATGCCTACCCATGCCCCTTTAAACCTACCCGTAGCCCCCTTGTACCTACACGTACACCCCATCCCGATCCTTGGTAATAATAATAATAATAATAATAATAATAATAATAATAATTATTATTATTATTATAATTATAATAATAATAATAATATTAAATATAGAATAATACAAATAGAAATCATAAAAAACACAAAGGTTTTAAAAGAAAATTTGATATAAGATATAATAATAATAATAATAATAATAATAATAATAATAATAATAATAATAATAATAATAATAATAACAATAATAATAACAATAATAATAACAATAATTTATTATTATTAGTGTATAAATAATAATAATTATAATTATAATAATTATAAATTAAAGGTAAAAAGCCTAAATGAAAAAGAACAATATCCATATTGTAGTTTAAAAAAAAAAAAAAAAAAAAAAAAAAAAAAACGTCCCGCGTGAGGTTTGAAACTGGGTCGTCCTGCATGGTAGGCGAAGGTTTCACCAACTAAGCCACGGAGGCTTCATAGATTGACCGTCAATTTTTTGGTCTATATGGGAAAACATGCTGAAACCTCAATTTCATTTTTAATGGAAGCGCGTGGAATGAGGCTATTGCACTTTGTGGACAATTTGTTTATTTATTTATCTCAGAAACGGTTAAATGTTCGGTAAGGAAATATTTTGACAGATTTCACCTAAGACATTTTGAAGATTCCTAAAATACTGTGGCAATAGGGAAAATCTGTTCTTTTAGAAGGGGATTAGTACAATCAAACATTAACAAATAATGAGAAACAAGAATTCGCTGATATTTATATTTTATTTATTTGCCTATGTCTTTTCCATCGAAATGATAAGACAATAAAACCACACATACCAGTGCATGCTAGCACATGCACACGCACACCAGGGGCGGATTATGGGGGGTTTCCTAGTTGCACGGAAACCCCCCCTCGGCTGTAAAAAAAAAAAAAAAAAAAAAACACAGCTTTATCTCTCTCTCTAAACCTTGAACAAGAATGTGCCAGTGGTAAAACGAGCCATGCAAAATCTAAATTTGTCCTGGGTGAAGAAATCGCAGCAACTTCAACGCCCTCATCCGCTTTCGCATCGAATCTGGTGATACAGTTCTTCAGCAACATTTAGAATCCTCTCAATCTGGCACAGGTCATACATTACATTACATGGTTATTGCTTTAGGTTTAGCGGATTCTTCCCAGCCAAATCAGGACCAGAAGGCACAGGTCATGCTACATGCATCAGCAAGACCACTCAAAACAACATCATAGAGTTGATTGGTGACTACCACAGGGACACGTTGCTGGCAGAAGTAAAAAAAGGCAAAACATTTCTCTCTCCTTGCTGATGAAGTATGTGACACAGCCAACTGGAAGCAGCTTGCGATTGTCTTGCGCTTTGTGGACTGGTCCCAGGTCATACGGGAAGAGTTTCTAGCTTTTGTTCCATGTGAACGAATCACAGGTGAAGCACTCACAGAAAATATCCTTGATTGCCTTGAAGAATGGGGTCTGCACGTTCAAGACATCAGGGATCAGGGGTATGATGGTGGTTCAAACATAGCTGCCAAATTCAAAGGGGTACAGGCTAGGATTAATCAGCTGAATTAAAAGGCTATTTACTTTCATTGTGACGCACATTGCCTCAATTTGTGCATCGTAAAAGCATGTGGTTTGCAGAGCATCCACAACATGTTCTGGACAATGAAGGAACTCTCACTCTTCTTTTCATTGTCTCCCAAAAGTCATCGCTACTTGGAGCAAATCTTGGAAGCTTGTGACATCACCAGCAAGCGAAACCTTGTAGACTTATGTCGGACCCGATGGATTGAAACGCACAATGCGTTTGAAACCATGACTAACTTGTTCACATACGTGTACCGTTGCTTGGGTGACATGGAGAACAAAAGCGAGGACTGGGACAGTGACACTCTAAGTGCCGAGGACTAAGAGCAGCAACCACAAGCAGTGCTTTCATGGTGTCTTTTGTGGTTACAAGAAACTGTCTCAGAAACCTTAAACCTCTCTCAGTGAACCTGCAGAAGAAAACACGGGACATCGTCGAAGCATATGCTGCTATTGAAGGGACAGCCAGTGCTCTTGCTGATCTTCGAGGCAACCTGGATGACGTCTTTCACTCAGGCAGTGGAGCTTGCAGAAAGTGTCCATGAAAATGTGACAATGCCGAGGACAGCATATGGACAGACACTCAGACAAAATCAGCCAGCAGACACACCAGAACAGTACTTCAGACGCAGCATAGCAGCGCTTTTCTTGGACCACCTACTGTCCGAATTCAGCTGTTGCTTTAAAAATACTGAGTTAGTCCAAGATGGACTACTGCTCGTCGCAGACCTAGCTGCTGGTGTTGAGAATGCATGCAAGGTTCCTGAGGGCATTACATGTCTGGCAGACATGTGGGCATCTGACCTGCCAGATCCTCTAAAAGTTCCAGCAGAGTTCCACCGCTGGTGCGTCAAGTGGAAAGGACAGACATCACAACCACGCCCTTCAACAGTTGCTGCCTCTCTACTGCACTGCAACATAAACTTCTTCCCTAACCTCCATGTCATACTTTGACTGCTTGCAACGCTTCCCGTCACCACTGCTGAGTGTGAGAGGTCGATCAGTGGGCTCAAACTCCTAAAAACCAGCCTGAGGTCAACCATGACAAAAGAGCGCTTGAATGGTCTGGCACTGATGAGACTCCACAGGAAACTTGAAGTGGACGCAATGGCCATAGTAGACGCATTTGCAAGGAAATTCAAGACCCGAATGGCGACAGAGATACATCATCCCCTCTTGCAGCTTTGCTGATTAACTGGAAACCGTAGGATAATCATTTTCATGTACTCACTAGTCAACGGGTCAACAGTTTTTCTTTGACTCCTGTCAATACGGTGCATTACTAATCTCCTTTAGTTATTTAAAGTGACCTGGAAACCCCCCCTTTTCAACGCCATAATCCGCCCCTGCACACACATACATCTATTAAAACTACACAATGATGAGTGTGACAGCTTATGTTAGAGAAAAGATCCTCACCACGCAGCGGTAGCAAGCACACATATGTAGGCCTACACATATAAATTTACAATCAAACCACCTCAAAGAAACTGTCCAACAGGAGAAACAATCAAGGATTTGGCCAAATCAACACATACATGTAAATCAAAGCCAACGTTATCCATAGAAGGACTGAAAACTGACAGGCAAATGTCCACGTGTATAGTTGCATTCAAATAATAGACCTAGGCCTACATGACTCAAAGAAAGGGAGCTAGCAATTACATGTACAATTCACATTACTGCAATATTTAGTTCTTATATGTATAGTTTGTCGTCTTTAGTTGTGCTGTGGTTTTTTTCAGCTGCACAGTGTTCAGTGACTGATCAGAATCTGCTGCGGGTATCTAGATTTGACTGCCGCAGCATAGGAAGTGGAAGACAACCTAGTTGAAGGTCGCGTCGTCTGCTCACTTTCTAGATTTCTTCAGTCCGCAATTCCGATTCGCTCTTCACGCAGTTGTTATATCAAATCGGACTGCTCTAAAATCATCAAACGCAGCGCGTTGATCTCTTCTTGGAGGCTATATACGCAAAATTTAAGATCACTCACTATCGCTGCTTGATTGTGAAATCCTTCTCTAGCTGGATCTGTGTTGACCTCAAAGTCAGCGGTCGTCTTCACCGAAATCGGTTCTTCATCTCTTGCTTCTTCTTTTCCCTCTGTCTCTTCATTCACCTTTTCCACATTCCTCCTTCTTCTTGTTGATCGTCGTCTCGTCATTAGGACTGTGGTATTTCAGGGTTTCCGGGTACACCAGAAACAACCTTTCACTACTGGCTAGATCTATCCGTTGTTTCCATGTTGAAAACCAAAATTGACTACGACTATTAGCTCATAACAGTGCAGGTTATGCACAGTAACAGTAATCCTATTGCATATAATTGCACCCTGATGCACCTAGGGTGTCATATTAAATGTAATTCTATGTATCGTCATTTCTTTTCTTCATCCAGATGTTTGATAGCACTGGTCACCCCATGGTCCCTTTTTACAGACATCATGCGGTCGCCCTATGGATCGGTCGCCCTATGGATCGGTCACCCTAAGGGCTGCGGGAGCATTAAAATCCTTAGGGCGACCACCAAAGAAAGCTATGTCTGGGAATACACATTTCCTAACCTTCTTGTATGAGCAGTACAATTGTAGTATAAAGCAAAGTTTAACTGGAAAGAATCATGAATGAGCTAACAATAGTGTAGGACATAGGTCTGGTCACCCTAAGGGCCCTTTTTACAGTGGTCGCCCCATGGGTGGATTTCTACTTATATATATATATATATATATATATATATATATATATATATATATATATATATATATATATATATATATATATATAATATATATATATAATATATATATATATATATATATTTTATTTATATATATAATATATATATAATATTTCTTGTAATTGTTTATTTTCTTGTGTGCCAGTGGTTAAATGCAAGCCAGCAGCATCAGCACCACTTCCTGTCTCATCAAGAGCAGCAACACCACCGTCTCTCACTCCATTGAAGACATCTGATACAACAGCAGCACCACCGTCTGTCACTCCATTGAAGACATCTGATCCTCCAACACCACTCCCTGGCTCTTCGTCATCTTCCTGCAAGCTGTTTGTGCACATTGCCAAAAAAAACAATGGTAAAAGAGTGTATGACAAGAAAAGCAAATGCAAATTTTGTGATGTTCTCACAACAAATCTTAGAAAACATTTGTTATCTAAAAGGCACAGAAATGAACCGGAAATTGCTCTTATTTTGTCAAAGCCTAAACACTCAAAAGAAAGAGAGTTCCTACTGGAAAAGGTGAGAAACCAAGGAAATTACCAACATAATTTCTCCGTTCTAAAAGAACAGAAAGGTGAAATTATACCTTGGCGGTCACCTTCAGAGAAAGTAAATCCAAATGATTATATTCCATGTGAATTTTGTTTTGGATTTTTTGTGAGGACTGAGCTTTGGCAACATCAACAGTGCTGCAAGTTCAGGTCAACTGCTAAGAAGGGTCGATTTGTTATAAGCCGATCAGAGTCCCTGCTTCCTGCTAGTATTGATTGTGAAGATGGACTGAAAAAAGACATATTTGAATCGATGAGAGCAGATGGTGTTACTTTTGTGGCAAGGAGAGATGCATTGATTATAAAATTTGGAGAGAAATTATACCATAAGCATGGACACAAAGAATACAAGAGAGTATTTATCAAGCAGAAACTAAGAGAACTTGCGCGGCTCTTGCTGGCATTGCGAGAACAAGACGAAAGTGTAACAGATCTTCGGAGTGTTATTCATGCAAGCAAGTTTCTTCGTGTGGTTTCTGCCGTCAAAAAGCTCTGTGGGCACAACCCTTCTGAAAATACATATTCAAATCCTTCTCTTGCTCTTAAGCTTGGGCATTCCCTGAAAAGGTGTTGTAGTATTCTCAAAAGTCAGGGTCTGATGCAAGGAGATGAAAAACTTCAAAAGATGTCGACTGACTTCAGGGATCTGTGTGAAGTTGAATGGAAAGACCACATTTCATCTGGTGCCCTGTCAACATTGGAAGAAAAGAAAATCAACAAGCCACATGTGTTACCTTTGACCAAAGACCTTAAAATCTTGACTGAATACTTGGAGGCAGAAAGGATATCACGCTTATCTGAGCTAAAGTCTCGACCAACAACTGACAGATGGCTTGCTCTTGCGAAAGTTTGTCTTGCAAACATAATCATGTTTAATCGTCGCAGGAGTGGTGAAGCAGCCAGAATGCTCATTACAGACTATGAAGTTGCCCAAAACAACACTGTTGCCGAAGATGATATTCTCAACGCACTGTCTGAGATGGAGAGAATGCTCATTGATAATTTTACACGTGTTGAAATCCGTGGAAAACGTGGGGGAATAGTACCAGTCCTTTTGACGAAGTCCATGCAAGGGGAAATTAATCAGCTACTTCATTTCCGAGAACAGGCTGGTATTCATCCTGACAACGTGTACATCTTTGCAAGGCCGTACTTCTCATCACTTGATCATCTGGCTGGTCACACCTGCCTCCGAGAAACTGTTATTAAAAGTGGAGTGGAGCGCCCTCAGGACATCACTAGCACTAAACTTAGGAAGCACTTGGCTACTGTTTCTCAAATACTTAACTTAAACGAGTACGAGTTGGACCAGCTGTGTGGCTTTATGGGTCACAATATTAGAGTGCATCGAGAATTTTACCGAATCCCACGAGACTCCTACCAGCTAGCAAAGGTCAGTTGATTGCTGATGGCAGCGGAATGTGGACAGATTGCTAGATTTGAAGGTAAATCATTGGATGAAATTGAGCTTGATGAAGAACTTGAGTTTCATGACTCTGAGTTTGAAGATGGTGAAGTGCATGGTGGTGATAATGAAAATGACATGGAGGAGTTAGGTGATGATGAAAGAGACTTAGAAGAGCGAGATGATTGTGTCGAGCCAGATTGTAACATGTCTACTGTCTCTCCTGCTGCTGAACCAGTTTTCGCAACTTCAAACTCTTGTACAGAGAAAAGCAGAAAGGACGAAATTGTCACCAAGTATGCAAGCCCAAAAAGCAGAAATGACAGAATATCCACCAAGAAGGGAGGCGCAGGGAAGAAGTCTTTGCAAAATAAAGACTTTATGACAAGTGATCAGATGAAAGCAGTTAAAAAGCACTTTAAAGCACACATAGAAAGTTTGCAAGTTCCTAGAAAAGCAGAATGTGAAGGTGTGTTGAAGAATGAACCTTTACTTGCAGGGCGGTCTTGGCTGAAAATCAAATGCACTGTTCGAAATGAAATTGAGAAAAGGAAACGTGAAGTCAAAAGGCTTAAGAAACGATGAAATGATTTTGCTATCTCATCATACTGACTATGTTATGTGATATGGATGTTGCTAACTGTTGCAGGTAGACATGATTTATTACCCCTTGGGGTCATGAGCAATCTTGCCACTGTAGATTGTTCTAACCTATACAGGGAATAGTGAAAGCCCCAGTTGAAAACCGGTCTTTCCTTTATAGGCATGACCGATTCACTGCGGCAACAGTACCCGGAAGAGTCCGCTGGACCTAGTGTAATGTATTGTAATGTAATGTAATGTAATGTTAGTCTTTGAATGGTAGCTGTTGTATATATATTTCATTCATTACTTTATTTTGAAACAAATGCTACTCTGGCTTGTGCAGATACATTTTTCTTTGTAAACATTTTTAAACAAATTTCAAAAATCTGATTTTATTATTTTACACCGATTTGTGAAGCTCTATATATATATATATATATATATATATATATATATATATAATTTTGAGATCATTATATCCCCCGTTGGGGTGCCGGGGGTTTCAGTATAAATAGTATCCCCACTTTCTGGAAATTTAGTGCTTTAAATTCCCACTGTCGCTGTCTTTTTCCTTTGTTCTGTCTCATTCCTACTCTGTTCTATCAATTTACTATACTATCTTTTTCTTCGCTAGACCAGTCACCTGCATTTTTTCTTGAAAACTCTTCTGGGACAAAACTCTTCATTTGTGTGTACAATAATGATGTAATGTAAATTTACTGTACTGTCAAAAAGGTCTGTGGGCACAGCTCTTCTGAAAATACATATATATTCAAATCCTCTAGCTCTTAAGCTTGGGCATTCCCTGAAAAAGTGTTGTGGTATTCTAAAAAGTTAGGCTCTTATGCAAGGAGATTAACAACTCCAACAGCAGCATCAATGTCTCTCACTTCGTTGGCAACATCTAAACCACCACCACCACTTCCTGTCTCTTCAACACCAGCACCACCGTCTCTCAATCCGTTGAAGACATCTGATCCGCCAACACCACTCCCTGGCTCTTCGTCATCTTCCTGCAAGCTGTTTGTCCACATTGCCAAAAAAACAACAAAACAATGGGAAAAGAGTATGACAAGGAAAGCAAATGCACATTTTGTGATGTTCTCACAACAAATCTTAGAAAACATTTGTTATCTAAAAAGCACAGAAATGAACCGGAAATTGTTCTTGTCTTGCCAATGCCTAAACAATCAAAAAAAAAGATTTCCGAGAACAGGCTGGTATTTATCCTGACAACGTGTACATCTTTGCAAGGCCGTACTTCTCATCACTTGATCATCTTCCTGGTCACACCTGCCTCCGAGAACCTGTTAGTGTAATGGAAAGTGGATTGGAGCGCCCTCAGGACATCACTAGTACTAAACTTAGGAAGCACTTGGCTACCGTTTCTTAGATACTTAACTTAAACGAGTATGAGTTGGACCAGCTGTGTGGCTTTATGGGTCACAATATTGGGGTGCATAGAGAATTTTACCAAATCCCACGATACTCCTACGAGCTAGCAAAAGTCAGCCAGATTGTATTATGTGTACCGTCTCTTCTGCTGCTAAACCAGATTTCGCAATTTCAAACTCTTGTACAGAAAAAATCAGAAAGGACAAAGTTTTCACCAAGTATGGAAGCGCAAAAAGCAGAAATAACAGAATATCTACCAAGAATGGAGGCGCAGGGAAAGAAGTCTTTGCAGAATAAAGACTTTAGGACACATGATCAGATGAAAGCAGTTAAAAAGCACTTTACAGCTCAGATTCAAAGTTTGCAAGTTCCTAGAACAGCAGAATGTGAAAGTGTGTTGCACAAATAACCTTTACTTGCAGGGCGGTCTTGGCTGAAAATCAAATGTACTGTTCGAAATCCAATTGAGAAAAGTAAACGTAAAGTCCAAAGGCTTCAGTAACTATTAAATGATTTTTCTGGTATCATCATACAATTTTATTTTATATAGATGTTGCTAAATGCTGCAGGTAAACATTTATTACTTCATATTCAAATACATGTATGACTATGAGTGAACGCATTGTTATGTGTGTGGTCAATTATCGGAAGTCCAATTATTACAAGTCTATACTGTACAGGTCATTTGCAGAACGATTGTTTTGATTGCCAGAGAACTTGTACAGAATTTGTGCAGAGGGGCAAGTATGCTTAGGAGGAAGATGAATGAATAGGTATATTCCGAAATTCTGTATTTAGATTGATTTACACTGATGTGTGACCACCACCACAACCCCCCCTCCCCTCCCCCCCCCCTCCAAAAACCTCATTTTAGTATGGGGTCTGTTGGGTCAGCTTGAGAATATTGCACTCTTTCTGCCAAATGTTCAGTAGGGCTTTCAAATATATTATTATTATATATTTAGCAATGTAAGCATTGTATATGTATGTGTTTTGTTGAAAATTTATATTGATGTTTGTATTCTATTTTGTTTTTTTAAACCGGGGTTTCATAAATTAGAGTATAGCCTCAGCGTCCCCTGCGTGGGACTCCTTTATTGTAAAGTGACAGGCTTGTGGGGTGCCTTCAGTTTTACCACTACAGTTGTTTCAGCAGATTTTTATATAGATCAGGGGCGAGTCCTCTTTCAACCTAGTTGTGGTCCTGATTCAGCTCTTTGTAGTCCGCTGGACCATGTATGTAATGAATAACTAATTATCAATTGCTCTTAATCTTATATCCCCACCTAAACCTACATTAACATATTATAACATTACAGGTTTTAGCGTAATTCTGAAGAAATGTAGATTACAACAAAATACAATGTAACATGCGTTAAACTTACGGGTGGTGGTGTAGTGACTGGGGTGAATGGAGACAGACGGGAGAGGCAGACATTTGTGCTTGACAATATTACAACCATATCAAATTAGCAAATTCATTTTTTAAAGTTTAACATTGCACTGGCTTTGTATCCTATAGTATATATATATAACATCCTTAAATGTGAAAAAAAAGAACAAGCTCAGTTTTAGATGCCTACTGTTACGTCAACTTGTGCAGATGAATCTGAGTTTTTTAAAGCTTAAAAATACTTTTGGATGTACATTTCTAGAATTTTTGATTTGGTTATATTTGACACTGATTTGTGGAGGTGAATGTATATTTCTCCGTTCATTATAAGACTGCGGAGCAAGTTTGTTTTCACAATTATTATTATTCGTTATATGTTTTGTTTTATTGTTATGTGTAAAGAACCATATTGTTGAAAGATATAGGTAGACAAAATGTACAAGAGAGCTAAGATAAAATGGAAAAAGCTGAGGGAAAACAAAGCTGTAGTTCAGCCATTTTGGCAGGTTTTATACATATGTTATTGTTTACACTTTGTTGTTGGTCTTTGAATGGAAGGTGTGGTATATATTTCATTCATGACTTTATATTAACACAAATGCTGCACTGGCTTGTGCAGATACATTTTTCTTTGTAAAGACTTAAAATATTTTTCAAGAATCTGTGCTTTTATTATTTTACACTGATTTGTGAAGCTCAATATCCAATTTTTATATCATTATAGACCCCCGTGGGGGTGCCGGGGGTTTCAGTATAAATAGTATCCCCATTTTCTGGAAATTTAGTGCTTTAAATTCCCACTGTCATTGTCTTTCTCCTTTGTTCTTTCTGATTCCTACTCTGTTCTGTCAATCTACTATACTATCTGCTTCTGGACCAGTCACTTACCTTTTTCTTGAAAACTCTTCCAAAACTCTCCATTTGTGTATGGGGTCTGTTGCATAAGCTTGTGAATATCGGATGCTTTCTGCCAAATGGTTACTAGGACTTCCTACGATATTATTATTTTGCAATGTAGACATTTTATGTATATGTATGTTGTTGATATTTTATAATGTTTGTATTCTATTTTGATTTTGTAAACGGGGGTTTGATAATTAGAGTATAGCCTCAGCGTCCCCTGCGTGGGATGCCTTTATTGTAAAGTGACCGGCTGGTGGAGTGCCTTCAGTGTTACCACTAGGGTTGTTTCAGCAGATCTTTCATATGGATCAGGGGCGGGTCCTCTTTTAACCAAGTTGTGGTCATGATTTTATGGTCATGATTCGACTCTTTGCAGTCCGCTGGACTCTGTACGCAATGAATAACTATCAGTTGCTCTTAACCTTATTTGCCCAGCTAAATCTTCATTAACATAATAATTAGTTTTTAACGTAATTCTGAATAATGGGTTATTGCAACAAAATAAAGTGTAAATTGTGTTTCAATTACAACCCCCTTTCCATTTCTTCAAAAAATTTCAAAACAGGAGTTGGGGAAGGGTGGGTTAGGGTTGGTAAGGGTGGAGTAATAACTGGGGTGAGCGGACCCCTTCCTCCCATTGTGCCCTTGCAATTCCTGTTAGAAAACCCCTTCCTCTTTCTCTACTTCCAACTGCAAAAGGGATTCTAAGGTGCCTATGATCAAGCTCGCTAGAGTGACCAAAGTTTTGGGACGCACAGGTTCTCTGGGACAGTGTACACAAGTCTGTGTTGAGTTCCTGGATGACAGCAACTGCTCAATCATCCATAACGTGAAAGGACCTGTGCGTTAAGGGGATAATCTTGATATTGCTTGACTCTGAACCTCTGCGTGAGGGGGGTAATTCTGATATTGCTTATTTTCCACAGATTTGTGAACCTGAAGATATAATTAGTACATTATAGGACAGTTGAATAGAGCAATTTCTTATGAATAATACGTCACATCAAAATACGTGTTTTATTTTATGTACTTCAGTTTGAGTGACAACATTAAAAGGAATATATATATATATATATATATATATATATATATATATATATATATATATATATATATATATATATATATATATATATATATATATATATATATATATATATATATATATATATATATACACACATTTGTGAAGCTCAAGATATAATTTTGAGTACATTATAGGACAGGTGAATAGAGCAAGTTCTTATGAACAATACTGTACTTTATAATGTGTGTTTTATTAAGATGATGTACTTCAATTTGAGTGACAAAATTAAAAGGAATGAACCATTCTATTGAATTCTGTTTTTCAATGTTGACCGTCTTTGTTTGCTGGTATTAAATCTAAATAAGACTGTATGTGTACGTATTGTTTATGTGTACGTCTTGTGTGTGGTATGTATGCATTCATATGAGCTAAACACTAAGATCTCAGAACTTATATTTTATTGTGAAGCCGCAAACATGTACATAACTCCGAATTACAGTAATAATGGAATATGACAAAATAAATAACACTTTTGAAACTTGCAACATTATTGCACTACATATATATTAAACAGGTCAACAAAGGAAATTTTTATAAATATACATCAAAATATGAAGTGGAAAGAACCATTTGTTCAAGAGAAAGTGAAATAAATATTTTAAAAAAAACATGAAACGGCTTAGAAATATAAAAACAGATAAACACTAAGAACTCAAAACTTATGTTTAATTGTGAAGCCACAAACATGTACATAACTCAGAATTACAGTAACAATGGAATATGACAAAATAATGCACACAAATATATGCACACAGTGTCCCCCATACTGCATATTGGTACTTCACAAACCCAGGTAAACAGACACGAATCTATTACATAGGCTACATTATATCACACCTGCTTACATTACGATTTGAGCGTAATAAATAATATCTTATTCCGCGTTGCCTCTTCAAACTCAACTTTGCCAGCTGCTAAAATTACGTTTTCAGCATAATATCTGCTTGAGGAAAAAAAAAAGTATAATTTTCGGTTTTTAGATAGCACAGGTTTAATCGTATAGGCATACTTGTTGCATTTCCGTTTGCAGTTATTCAAGAATGGCGCAATTATCAAGACTTGTGGATTACATCTATTTTGTGCTAGCAATAGATATAACTTGAGTTAGCCTAGCAGGTTAATTAGACCAAATGTGTAGGCTGTCATGAAGGAACATTTATATGTTTGGATTGAACTACATATGACGCACTTGCTTTTATCTGCTATTCATTGTCACATTTTGTGGAGTGTTCAAAGATGGAATGGCCAAGGAAAGGCAATAGTATTTTAAATTATTTATTTTCAAGTGGAAACCTGACTTGATATTGAACCTGCAAATTTCATAATAAGAAGCTTCTCTGAGATATTAACTTGTGTGAGACATGTCATGTCACCCAACTCTGTGCTTCAGTACTAGCTTGCATAGGAGCAGTAAAGCAGACAAGGTAAGGTATAAATTTGTTAGTTTATTTATTTTATTTTTGTATGTTTATAATGTGTTACTGATGATTTAGAAGAAGTAAACACCAACTTAAACTAAAGTGAATATCTTTTCTTGGTCTATTATTTTGATTCCTATTTAGACCCAAATTGCGTGACAAAGACATTCCTCTTTAGATTCTCAAATTCCTCTTTTTACCCTTCTGGATTCCTCTTGGTTCTGCTTGGGTGTAAACAGGTCTGATATATATATATATCAGTAAATGAGTAATGTTATAATATGTAACCATTTTTGAAGAGAAAGTGAAAGAAATATTTTAAAAAATTAATCAATATAATCATGATGAAGAAAATAAGCGGAAAGCTTGGACAGAGTAAAAACAGCCTGTGGAGACAGATGTTTTATATTTTATATACTTTTAGTTATTGCTCACTTGTGGTTCCTTTTTTTTTTAAATCTTTTTTGGTTTCATCTCTCTCTCCCTCTTGCCTCCACAGTCTCTATAATATTGTTCCCAAAGTCTACAATTTTGCTTTTCTTTGTTTAATAATTATTGTTTTTATATAACACACTTTCCAACGACAAGTTTCTCAATGCGCTGTTAGTACAAGGGTTCACCGAAATAATTAGTCTCATTGAGATTGCCCTACCAATTAGACTAACCTTTGCTCTTTTGAGTTAGATCACATTTTGAAACAATCATTATAAAGCCTTAAAGGTAATAATATGTAACTTAATTGCATTAACGTTATCACTACACCAACTAGCAAAATAGCATTTAAACATTAGTTTATTTTATTCAGTCTTTCACTTCTTTAACATGCGTATTATGAGTCTGCTTAACAGGTTTCACATTTGGTATTTGTTTAATTACACCGGTGTTCATGCTGCAGCAAAGCAGTTGGTACGCCTTTGTTTTGGAAATGGCAGGCTGCAACAGACTCAAACAAATGCTGTTAGTGGAAGAACATTATAATGTACACTTTTCATCAACAATAAACACTATAATAGCACCAAGTGAAGTTTTATATGGTTGATCTTCTTCTTCATAAGTAAATTAAAGTCCCTAAATATCTTCTAAACATATTAGGGACTGATATTTTTGCAATAACCAAAAACATTGTAATGTGTGTTTGTGTGGTTTTATTTGCATACTTTGCGAGGCACATTGTAATGTGTGTATGTGTGGTTTTATTTGCATACTTTGTGAGGCACCTCATGAATATTCATCATGCATAATACCTCAGAAAGCAGGTGTCATACTGTTTTAGTGTAATTGTGTTGCTGCAACAATTTTGTTTTTACATCAATCAACAGGTTCGGTTTTCTTAGTAAAATTTAAATTTTGTTGAATTATATGTGAAATGTGTGTTTGTAGGCTGTGTTTTATGAGTTCCTCACAACGATGATTGTTTTGACTATGCAAAAACATGCACACTGAAGTACCCCATGGGCTAATACAATCGGGTATGGGTGTGTGTGTGTGTGTGTGTATTCGTGCGTGTGCGTGGGTGTGGTTGTTAAGTCAAGTCAGTAAATGTTATTCCAAAAAATCAAACCCGTAAGAGCACATAGAATTATGAAATTATAACAATAAAAATTGTAATAAGATGAATGATAAAACACACAATTAAAACAAGCATTCAAGCATTAATAAAAATAATTTAAAAAAAACTCACATACACTTATACGATCAATATAATAATCACACAACATAAACAGTTCAGACGGGCTATCCCAAAATTAAATACATTTAAAAAATACAATCTTCACTTATTTACTAAGCTCATTCAGACTGCAAAACAGCCTCATACAACCAGTAAGACGCAGTAAAATAACAAAAGGGCCATTCAAACCAAGTCAAAAACACAATCAGGATAGGACCTCATTTAAGTTGTTGTTTTTTAAACCACAATGGCTTTGAACTATTAATTTCGGTTGTTGTTGGTGGTGGTGGTAGTGGTGGTGTGAGTCTCAACCGGAAGTACGTTCCTCTTCCTGGTTGATGTCAGGTCTGCATCCAACCTTATGTTTGCACGAATATATAATAAAATATAGAATAAGTTATAACGACATTTCCACAGATTAGCCTGGTACTTGACACAGGAACTTTGTACTGTGTTGATTCGAATGTAAAATCAGTTATGAAATGTCTAATGCCTGCTAAGATATGACGATCTGCTTCTATACCATTGTCATACCTCTTTCGGGCCTCCTGTTTTCAATATTTCCATATGCCTTACAGAAGAACAAAAAGTCTTGGATAGATGGACAGAGTACTTCTCTGACATTTACAACCACACACCAAACGGAGACCCATCAGTTCATTATCTGTAACAAGATCTGGCAGAGTGGGGAGTGGCCCACACCATGGACACTGTCGCTTGTCATCACTCTTCCCAAAAAGGGTAACCTTCAGGAGAGGGAACATTACCGCATCATCAGCCTCATTAGCCACCCCAGCAAAGTCCTCCTGAAAATAATACTCAACAGGTTAAAATCCCAAGCTGAACAAATTATAGCTGAAGAACAAACAGGATTCAGGGCAGGGCGAAGTACCACAGAGCAGATTTTCAACCTCAGAATAATACCTACAGAACCGACAACATCTAGATCATGTGTTTGTAGACTTCAACAGTCTGGCATGCAGCTCTGTGGGCACCCATGAGAGCGTACAACATCAGCCCTAACATTATTTAAGTCATAAAAAGCCTTTATGACAAGGTTACCAGTGCAGTCCTCCACAACAGCGCCATCGGGAACTGGTTCAGAACAACAATCGGTGTGCGTCAAGGATCCCAACTCTCTCCAACACTCTTCAACATCTTCCTAGAGCGCATCATGTAAGATGCCCTTGCAGACCACGAAGGCACAGTCAGCATAGGAGGTAAAGCAACCTCCGTTTTGCGGATGACATTGATGGATTGGCTGGAGAGGAATAAGAACTTGAATAGCGGGTACATGTTTTGCAAAGACCATCCTGCAAGGCACGGTGCGAGGAGGCAGAAGAAGAGGTAGACATTAAAAAAAGGTGGGAGGACAACATTCGAGGATGGACTGGCTTGACACTGAGCGAAGTCTTGAAGCTTGCTGAAGACAGAGAAAGATGGAGTACGCTAGTTAAACGATCATCTATGGTGCACCAACGATAGGATAAGATAAGATAGGAGAGGTCTTTGCAAGATTGTCTGCAATAATCAGTACGAGACTTAGCTCCCTTGCAAAACGTCACCGTACCAAAGAGGTTGTATACTATAGTATATAGGCTCTTTGATATGGCGGGCGGAAAGGGCCATACTTTGACCGTACTAGCTCACGAGAGGATGGTACGGGCTCTCGCAGCGAGAAACAGCCGTAACAAGGAGAGTTTAAATGTAATATTACACCACTGACTGCATGCGCTATAACCTGTCCTGCACATTTGGTACTTTTCATCCAAGCACAGCGCTTGTGCTTCGGCTAACTTCTCCTTATAGAGTTTCGTCCTCTGGGCTGAACTGGATTGGACTAGACTGAACTGGACTGCACTGAACTGAACTGACCTGACCTGAACTATGTATTAATGTTTGTGCTTCCATGCTTTCTGTCAAACTTTAGTGTCGAGCCACAAAGAGCGTTCACATGGAAAGTGAGACCAAAAAAGGTTTGTGTAGAACATACTGTAGGTGTCGTGCCTATAGATTTGGGACTGGAGTGTATAGATAGCATCTAGGATATAATCCTTATTATTAGATACTATCCTCTGGAAAATGAGGAAATGATAGGAAAGATCTACCGCCCTCTCTCTCATCCCTTTCTGCCGTAAATGGTTTGCATTGAAAGAAGCTTCAAACTTCTTATTTTTATATGTACACTTATCGGAAAGATTTTCAAACAATGATGTGGACTAACAGACTTTTATCTGATTATATCCCTATCTTGTGTAAAAAGTTTGAGAAAACAAATTGTCTCCGGGCACTTTAATTGTATTGAACTGACTAGTGGTTTTACACATAGACTTCATCACTTAACTTCGATCAACAGGAACAGCTTTAAGGGTACACAGGACGCAAAACCTTGATTTACAGGAACAGCGTTAAGGGCACACATGAAGCACCACAACTTTCTCTCTTTGTCTTTGTCTCAATCGGTCTGCCTGTCTGTGTTCTCTCCTCGCTGTCTGTGTCTCTCTCACAACCACGTACACAGGTGCTCGCCTCTGCCACTTCCCTTCTCCGACTTCACACTACACGCATTATTAGACTTATCCTATCCTATCCTATCCTATCCTATTCCGTTACTCGGACGTCTTTGGGGCAAAACCGATAATCGTTTAACCAGCGTACTCCATCTTTCTGTCCTCAGCAGCCCTCGTGGTACATACCGAGGACACATACCTATAATTTTAATACGTTCGTTGAGCGGTGCTAGCCAGTTTGAGAGAATTAATAACATGCTTCAGAGAGAGTGAGAGAGAAAGAGAGAGGGGGAGAGAGACAAAGAGAAAAAGAGGGGAGAGAGAGACATAAAGACAGGCAGAGAAAAAGAGTCTAGCAGGAAGTTAAAGTTTTAGCACGCTTCTCCATTTATCTATTGAGTGGTATTCAATTGTAGAACATCCGGGTTTGCTTCACAAGGCCCATCCCCTCTTGAAAGAATTGTTGCATGTCTGTGTGTTGATCAACTTGATGGCTCGTGCTCTTCTTCACATAGGCGGAACTGCGGATTTAGACCTCTTCAGCGGGGGTACTGAAATTAGTACAAGTATTATTACGCATCAGTGTAACTTATTTGGTAAAATGAATCGCTAGGGGATTTTAAAAAAAATTATTTAAAGAACGGTTATTAGGAACGAATATAGGAAACATATTCCTCTCACCTTATATAGGCTATAACATGTCTATATAATATCTCCTACTCGTTCCGTATATCTCTCCATATGAAACTGGCTTCTGCTATGCAAGCGATGTAAGTGGACCTATACTTTCCATTTCGGCAATAACTCTGTTTTTTGTTATTTTTTACATTCACGAAGCTTTCTCTCCTTCCCCTCTCCACAAAACAACCAACCAACCAATCAAATAAACAAACAAAACAGAACAAATCCCTCATCTACCCGCCCACTCTCCCTCCAATCCACGTCCCCCTAACTCCCAATCCTTATTCCCTTCTCTCCTTGACTACCACCCATAACCCATACTTTCTGCTTGTCGCCTCGCGGATACATGGTCGGTCTCTGCCACAAAGGGTTGAAGAGAAGACCAAATGAATCTACACATGCAAGGCATAGGCGTTTAAAACAACAACAACAACAACAACAACGACGACGACGACGATTAGGCTTAAACTAGATACGTTTGGGTTTTTAAAAAAACAGGAGAGGGGGGAGGGGGGAATGAGGTTTTACTGCACGTTGAAAGGCCAAGGTTTGAAAGGGGTTTGTTTATTTTGTCTAATAAAGAGTGTATACTTTGGAAATTGCATTGTTATCACTCTAAACTAAACTTTGAATTTTAGGGACGTTTCTTCCTCGTCGTGTAAACAGAAATCACTGTGCCTATTATACACATTTTGGAAGCGGTGCTATTTCTACAATAATATTGATGGCTAAAGGTTGTGCGTGCGTAAATAGCTGTCTTAATTGGAAGATTCGTGGAGCTTCACGAACCTGTTTTTCGAAGTTTCCACATCCCGAACCTAAGTTCTTCAAAATTTTAGAAAAAAACAAAGGTTCAGGAACCTTCACGAACCTCCCAATAGGTCTATTCTTAAATAGGCCTAATCCTACCTCGTTAAAGTTACCTCTCTTGGTTTGTAGAACAAACTTGTCGACACGGCTATATTCTGCCTTTTGCAAAAGATGCAGACAAGAAAGCATGGGGAATATGCAAAACTGACTCCAGATATCCTGAAAGATAAGATAAGATAAGATAAGATAAGATAAGATAAGATAAGATAAGATAAGATAAGATAAGACAACTTTATTATCTTTAACAAGAAATTACATTGTAGTGTACAATTACAATCAACAAGCAAATAAACATCACAATAATAATATCAACAACAATGATAATGGCAATGAGGATAAAAGTGTCACACATTAATATATACTGCTCAAAACAATGGAAGAGGCAGAGGAATAAATTAAATGTATAACTTACCGGAACAAAAAAAACTTGCAAAAAATGGTTTAGATGGAAACATTTATTATTGTACAACATTACATTACTAAAATGAAAAAGAAAAAATCATTTCATTTACATCTTTCTGGGCTTAAAACAAATAACCCCAGTTTTCACAATTCTATACATTTGGATAATGAAGAAAACAGTCAATATTGCGTGTGTCCACCGTGTGCTCGAATGCAATCCAGGCATCTTTGTCTCATGGACTCCACAAGCCTTCTCAGAGTCATTTGAGGGATGTTGTGCCACTCTTGTTCGAGCATCCCGAAGAGGTGATCCAGGTTCAAGGCTGGGGGATGGTTTGCCCGAACTCGGCGGCCCAGCTCGTCCCAGAGGTGCTCTACTGGGTTGAGGTCAGGTGAGCATGCTGGCCACTGCAGGCGGTTGACCCTCTGCTGCTGGAGGAACTCGTTAACCACCCCGGCTCGGTGCGGCCGCGCATTGTCATCCTGGAAGATGGCGCCGGCGCCCATGGCTTGCAAAGCGGGGATGACGATGGGCTCCAGGATGTTGTCCCTGTAGCCGACGCCAGTCAGGTTGCCCTCAACTCTGTGAAGAGGTGTTCTGTGGGCCATTCCCATTCCACCCCACACCATGATGGACCCTCCACCGTATCTGTCGCGCTCCATAACAGTCGCGTCGTGGTAGCGCTCGCCTTCTCGCCTCCAAACCCGATTTCTGCCGTCATGGAAGGACCTAGTGAAGCGCGATTCGTCAGAAAAGAGGACCGCCGCCCACTGCTGTCTGGTCCACCCCACGTGAGCCCTGGCCCACGCCAGGCGCGCTGCGCGGTGGGCAGGCGTCAGAATTGGTCGTACTGCTGGACGCCTGGCGCGGAGGTTCGCTTCTCTCAGGCGGTTCCATACTGTCTGGTCTGAAACAGTAATGTTAGCGGCTACACGCAGCTGGCCCCGGAGGTTGTTGGCAGTGGCTCTTCTTTCCCGTAGGGCGGACACAACCAGATATCTGTCCTGCTGTCTGGTGGTGCATCGAGGACGTCCAGGCCTTTCTCGTTCGGCGGTCGTTCCCGTGTCGTTGAAACGATTTCTCAGCCTTTGTATGACTGCATGGTGTACTCCTAGTCGGCGGCCAGTCTCTCGCACCCCAACACCTTCTTCAAGCCAGGCAAGAGCCCGACCCCGGTCTGCTTCACTCAGACGTCGTCTTGGGGGCATGGTTAACCAAGTTGGAAAAATTGTAACATTTTTACCCATTACATTGACGACAATCACTGATTTGTGTTCTCTACTGGCATGGCTTTACTGTGCAAAGCAGGGTTTTTGTCCATTATTTCTGCTAATTCATATGGAAACGCTTAAACTGGCAGCATTTTTCACGTGCCTGAAGTGCTAATTTACCTGATAAAAGAAGGTTGCTGACAACAAATTCAACTCATTTTTTTTTCACTTTCACGTTGACTCTTCAATGCTGCATGCAAACAGACCAAAAAGATATTTTGAACAATTCAAAATACTTCGATATTTTACAAAGTTCATAAGTTACCAAAAAACAAAGGTGGCTCTTCAATTGTTTTGAGCAGTATATATAATTACATTTATGCATGCTAACATTAAACGACAGCGAATGTCACATGAAATTATTTTGGACAAATACAAACACACTCACACACACACACACACACATACACACACACACACACACCCACACACACCCACCCACAGACGCACACATGTCATTTAGTAAGTAATGAGACGGGCTTTGGGATAAAACTGTGTTTCGTTCTGAGAGTTCTGACCCTTAGTGTTCGGTAGCGCCTTCCAGAAGGCAGGAGCTGGAAGTGGTGCGCAAGCAAATGAGTGCCGTCCAACACAATGCAACTGGCTTTCCGCACAACACGCCTTTCATACAACACCTGCAGACTCTCTTGTTTTACTCCCACAACCTTCCCACAGACATTCACCACTCGACCCAGCACACTTTTGTTTTTTACGCACAAACTTCCATAACAGCAGGTAAAAGAAACGGTAAGAACGGACTCAATAAAAGAAGAGTAAAAAGTCTGAAGGACGCAGCTATTGACTTCAACATCTTCCTAGAGCGCATCATGTCAGATGCCATTACAGATCACGAACGCACAGTCAGCATAGGGGGTAGAGCAATCTCCAACCCCCGTTTTGCGGAGGACATTGATGGATGGGCTGGAGAGGAACAAGAACTTGAACAGCTGGTACAGAGACTTGACACCACCTCCATAGCCTGTGGAATGGAAATAAGTGCATGGAAGACCAAAATGATAACCAACAACACCAATGGCATCAACATGGACATCAAAGTCTAAGGCCAATCCCTCAACACAGTGCATAGCTTCAAATATTTAGGAGCCATTGTATCAGACAACGAGTCCCGACAGGAAGTCCTCTCCAGGATCGCACAAACAACTTTTGCCCTGACAAGGTTGAAGCCCATTTGGAAAGACAGTACCATCAGTCTACATTCCAAGATACGCTTGCGAAACAAGGACTCTCTACACCAGATCTACGCCTTCTGGGCATTTCTTATACCCAGCACATCACCAACAACGAAATCCGACAGACCATCACAAAAGCCATAGGACAACACGATGACAAGCTCACAAATGTGAAGAAACAGAAACTCCGATGGTATGGCCACGCCAGCAGAGCATCAGGCCTTGCAAAGACCATTATGCAAGGCACGTTGCAAGGAGGCAGAAGAAGAGGGAGACAGAAAAAGAGGTGGGAGGACAACATTCGAGAATGGACTGTCTTTACACTGAGCGAAGCCATGAGGGTTGCTGAGGACAGACAAAGATGGAGTACGCTGGTTAAACGATCGTCTGTGGTGCCCCAACGACTTTCGAGTTACGGGATAGGTTAGACTAGGATAGAAACTGAGTTCGCTATACTATCATTATCAACAATATACTTTATTAACTGTATATTATATTCCTCTCATCTAAAATAAATAATAAATAAATAAATAAATAAATAAGCAAGTAAGCACTCCGTCCTTTTTCTCCACATTTCGCCCACCTAAGTGACGAATATCATCTCAAATCCCAAATCTCAATATCCCCAAATCAAAATCCAACAGTGTCGCTGCTACAAGGCCACCGTAGCGCGACTTTATTTCTTTCAAAAATCATTTAACACACAATAGGCCTAGCGTGACTTGGCATTGAAATGCTATACTTACAACGAATGCTCGCGGAGTTTCTATGAAGTGTAAATAAAGATAGCGGATGAGGCTTAATTAGTTGTAACAATCTGAAGTGGAAATGGCGACAAACTTCCTGAATGAAAATGACTGGAGAAAGTAAAATTAATGTGCAACCTTTGCCTGCCCTAACGTAGATGCGAATTTGACTTTGTTTGAAGCTACACGCTCTGTTAGTGGCTGCTGATTTCATGGCCGTGAAAACTCTCAATAGTTAGGTCTACGCCATGAATTATTTTGCCTTGCTTCTGGTTCCCATCTGTGTGTATGTGTGTGGTTGATCCCAGGCAAGGCATGTTCAGCTGCCATTGTGTTAATGAGAGCGCTCATTGTATGAGTTTTCAATAGGCCTACATCAAGCGTGGGATGTTCAGCTACATCCGTTTTATGTGACGTGTCCTTTTGAGATAAATCAGTTGCGTGATATTTGGTTGTGTGAGGTTTTGGTACATCAGTATTGCTGTCTTTCGGACTCCATTGTAGACAAAGACAAATATTTACAGGTAATAATGTACTCTCTAGCCAAAAATATTTGTCTTTAAAGAAACAAAATTAATAAGCCACATCTTGAATCTCGAAGACTCCAACCCTCCTCCCCCATTCCCGTCCTCCAGTATTAATCCCTAAACAATCAACCGATTGATCATGGATGTTATTAAAAGAAGAAGAAGGAGAAGCAAGAATACGAAAACGGAAACAGAAGTAGAAGAAGAAGAAGAAAGAAGAAGAAAGTTGAAGAAGAAAAAGAAGAAGAAGAAGAAGAAGAAGAAGAAGAAGAAGAAGAAGACGGAAACAGAAGAAGTAGAAGAGGACGGATGAGGAGGAGGAGGAGGGGAGGAAGAAGAAGAAGGAAACAGAAGAAAGAAGAAGAAGTAGAAGAGAGGGTGGAAGAAGAAGAAGAAGAAAAAGAGGAAGAAGAAGAAGAAGAAGAAGAAGAAGAAGAAGAAGAAGAAGAAGAAAGAAAGAAAGAAAGAAAGAAAGAAAGAAAGAAAGAAAGAAAGAAAGAAAGAAAAAGAATAAAACAGAAGAAGTAGAAGAGGATGGAGGAGAAGAAGAAGAAGAAGAAGAAGAAGAAGAAGAAGAAGAAGAAGAAGAAGAAGAAGAAAAGAAGAAGAAGAAGAAGAAGAAGAAGAAGAAGAAGAAGAAGAAGAAGAAGAAGAAGAAAAGAAGAAGAAGAAGAAGAAGAAGAAGAAGAAGAAGAAGAAGAAGAAGAAGAAGAAGAAGAAGAAGAAGACGGAAACAGAAGAAGTAGAAGAGGACGGATGAGGAGGAGGAGGAGGGGAGGAAGAAGAAGAAGGAAACAGAAGGAAGAAGAAGAAGTAGAAGAGAGGGTGGAAGAAGAAGAAGAAGAAAAAGAAGAAGAAGAAGAAAAAGAAAGAAAGAAAGAAAGAAAGAAAGAAAGAAAGAAAGAAAGAAAGAAAGAAAGAAAGAAAGAAAGAAAGAAAAAGAATAAAACAGAAGAAGTAGAAGAGGATGGAGGAGAAGAAGAAGAAGAAGAAGAAGAAGAAGAAGAAGAAGAAGAAGAAGAAGAAGAAGAAGAAGAAAAGAAGAAGAAGAAGAAAGAAAGAAAGAAAGAAAAAGAATAAAACAGAAGAAGTAGAAGAAGAAGAAGAAGAAGAAGAAGAAGAAGAAGAAGAAGAAGAAGAAGGCAATATCTGGAAGGATCATAAGTCGAACACAATTCGAAAAAAGTAGGGTCGTATAGTTGGTTGTTTTAAAGTAGTTCAGTTTAAAACGGTGTTTGCTGGCGATACCACCAATACCAATACCACAGTGGTTTTTTGGTGTTTTTTTTTTCTTATCTGTTAAGCACTATGAGCTCTAGTGGGATACGGGCGCTTAATGTATTTAGTTATTCATTAATTTACTTATTTCAATTAAACTACTTATAAGGATTGGACTTTGAAATGACATAGACATAGTGACATAAATGTAGTAGAAATAATCTTCCTTGTCTGTGGTTAGCAACATTCCTATCAATGTAATCGTGTCACAAATTAAGCACCATATTTATCTGTCTAGGATTTCCCTCTATATATATATTGTGTCATAAAATATAAAAAAGAAGGAAAGAAACCATCTCATCCACATATTATAATATAAATAGGCTAAGATTGTGTGCTTTTGACGCCGGCATCATAAAAACAAACGTCTCTATGGTTTAAAGGACTGTGAAAACGTCCGGCCAATACAAAAATGGCCGCCAGCAGGAAATATTTCGATTCTTGGCACGTCGTTATTATCGTGGCGTTTGCTCTGTTCTTCGCCCTAACCTTTGTTGACTGTGCTTCTTTTGGTGAGTATTTATTTATTTATTTATTTATTTATTTATTTATTTATTTACTAAAAGAAGAAATAAGAAGCTCATTACTTTCAAGATAACAGCACACATTTTCGGTTTATTAAACAAAACACACAAACATTTTTTTTAAAGCACATATAAAACACTGGCGAGGTATTAAAAAAATTAAAAGCCATCAAGCACTAGTATTTATATCAAAAACAAGTTAATTAAGACAGGATTTAGCATCATGATTAACAATTAATTTACGTGAGAAAAAAGTCCAGGTGTGCATCTATTAATAGAAATTCCTCTACTCACCCCACCCACAACCTCCCCTCCACCCTCACACTATCAATCCTGTTTGTAGTGGTAATGGCTTATAAGTGGACTTTCCCCACCCCCAAACACACATCTGCTATTTCTTTCTTTACTTGTTTATTTATTTATTTGTTTATGCTTTTGTTTGTTTATATACTTATAAATTTTATTTATTTATTTTTATTTACTTATTTATTTTGAGACGAATAAATTATATATACTGAGGATTAATACATCCTGGCTACCTCAAGTTTCATTATGGGAATCCTGTCCGTTGATGTGGTCAACAACGACTGTCAAGTGCGCATGATTTTAACTTTCTGGAAATAATGGAGAAATTCGACGAATTAAACTGCTTGCTCAGAACGTAACTATGGTGTGATTCCTTCTTCAACATCCTTGTTGGCACCTCATCCGTATTTGTGGGTTGCAAATAACTCTAATTCAGGTTTTGGAGCCAACTGTGGCACTTTGTGGTAGGAAGCCTAGTCTAACAACGCAGTGGTAGTCCTGTGGTTTATATCACGTGTGTTCCTCCGCGGTTTGCCCTTTCCCGGACTCCACCTCTTTCGCCTATTCGGTAAGAGCGTGTGAAGAGATGAAAACAAGAAACACCTGTATTAAGAGCTTCGAATTTTCGATTAATTAAAATCTTTTTCAAATAAAATCATGGACTGATATAAATAGATAATTTCTTGCAACTTTTATATTGTGACTGAGGACAAACTCGCTATATTCAAAACATCGGACAAAATACAATTACTTTAAATAAAATGTTAAAAAATAAAAGAATAAAAAAATTTTTATTAAAGAAAATCCTTTATAATTTTACATTCTGATAAATGTTCACACCTACACATGACACACATAACCATACACAGAGAGGGAGAATGAGGAGAGAGAGAGAGAGAGAGAGAGAGAGAGAGAGAGAGAGAGAGAGAGAGAGAGAGCACTGACAACCGTTCACAACAATTAACTTTGAGGCCCTCTGTTAAAGTGTGTCTCACCTACAATGTCTAAAAGAAGTCTTAGCAAGCTATCCATGCCTATCTGTATAGGCGTGCGCCTAAACACGTGTTTGTCTCCCAATACACAAAAGCCTTAGCTGCCTACTCTTTTAAAAAAGTTATATCTGTTGTGAAGGCGCTTTCGGTTTGTTTTATATTTAAACGGGGTACTCTTTTATGATGATGTAACAGACTGTCATTTGCAGCATTTTATAAAGTTTATTATTTTTCCTCCATTATAGTTTAAAAATGATCTATTTTTCAAATTGGGTCACAGATTACTTTATAACTCCTGGTGTGGTTTTTAAGTTTTAGCCAGTTGCCACAGCAGAGGATATAATTGTCTTTTTTATTGCCCACCCCCCTCCCTCTGCCCATTCCACTCTCCCTATCCCTTTCTCCCACCTTCGCTTCCCTACTCCCCCCCCCCTCACTCTTCCTTCCCCTTCCTCACTTCCCCGCCAAGCGTCCGGTAAAGACAATAGCCTCAGAGGACGCTAAAGTCAGAAGAAAGTACAAAATCAATTTATTATTTCATTGTTTTATTTTCCGCTGGCCTCGGTGGGTTTTGTTTACAGTGACTCGTTTGATGATGTTTAATTTTTTTTAATACACATTTGAAATTCTTGACTATTTCTTGACCATTATTAATGATTTGTGATTAATGGACATGTGTATGTGTGTGGGTGTGTGTGTGCTTGTGTGTATGTTTGTGTTTGTGAGTGGGTGTGCGTGTTTGTTTGTTTGTTTATTTCATTTAACGTCTATTCACCGAAGTGATTTTAGACAAGAAAATAAAAGGAAGGTGGGGGTAAAGGATATGCGCTACATGGATGGGGGAAAGGAAATAACATTTAAACAAAATGGTACAGTACATAAATAGAAGCCAACAAAAACACCAGAGATAGATCTGAATGTAAATAAAATGTTGACTTCGGTTTTTCTAACAGTGCTCAGATTAGTGATGAGAAGACTGAAAAAATGATGCAAGTGTGAAATTATTTAGTATAATGATTGGTTACTGTAAGAATGCTGATATTCTACAGATATATATATTGATATGGGTGTGCGTGTGTGTGCGTATGAGTGGGTGAGTTTGTATGTGTGTGTGTATGCTAAATACTGTGTATGTATTATGCCACATATTTTAGTGACTTTGAACAGAGAATAAGTAACAATTTTAACAATAGAACTAATGGACATTTCAATGGTCTTCCTATCCTATCCTATCCTGTCCCATAACCCGAAGGTCGTAGGGGCACCACAGATGATCGTTTAACCAGCATACTCCATCTTTCTCTGTCCTCAGCAGCCCTCATGGCTTCGCTCAGTGTCAAACCAGTCCATTCTCGAATGTTGTCCTCCCACCTCTTTTTCGGTCTCCCCCTTCTTCTACCTCCTTGCACTGTGCCTTGCAGAATGGTCTTTGCAAGGCCTGATGATCTGGTGACGTGGCCATACCATCGGAGTTTCCGTTTCTTCACCACTGTGAGCAGGTCATCGTGTTGTCCAATGGCTTGTGTGATGGTCTGTCGGACTTCGTCGTTGGTGATGTGTCAATGGTCTTAAAAAACTTAATTGCTTTAACTTATTTGGCACAGTTATATTAATTTTGTTAAATGTGGGTCTGTGCAGGCCTTACATTCAAATACACCTTAATAAAGAAAAGAAATTATCTTTAAAATAAAATGGTTAATTCATAGTCTCGTCACATATGGACCTCTGGTAAGCTTAACATTTTGCTTGATCCGATCACACTGTGGGTTCGATTGTAATGAATTGACTGGACTGAACGAATTGTTAAACGGGAAGATGCAACTTTGAATGCTTTATTACTACAAACGTCTTTGTGTTTTAAGAAAATACAATCATCAGTTACATTACATTACATGATTATTGATTTAGGTCCAGCGGACTCTTCCGAGCCAAATCAGGACCGGACAAACCCTGATCCGCATACATGATCTGCCGAAACAACGCTAGTGGTAAAACTGAAGGCTCTCCACCAGCCAGTCACTTTACAATAAAGACATCCCACGCAGGGGACGCTGAGGCTATAGCCTACTATAATTAATCGAACCCCCGTTTACAAAAACAAAATAGAATACAAACATCATTATACATTATCAACAAAACACATACATATAAAATGCCTACATTGCTAAATAATAACATCATAGCAAGCCCTAGTGACCACCTGGCAAAAAGCGTCCAATATTCCCAAGCTGATCCAACAGACCTCACACACAAATAAGGAGTCTTGTCCCGGAAGAGTTTTCAAGAAAAAAGGTAGGTGACTGGTCTAGCGAAGAAGAAGATAGTATAGCAGATTGATAGAACAGAGCAGGAATGAGAAAGAACAAAGGAGAAAGACAGCGACAGTGGGAATTTAAAGCACTAAATTTCCAGAAAGTGGGGATACTATTTATACTGAAACCCTCGGCACCCCAACGGGGGTACAATCATCAGTTAAAAGTAATAAAATCGTTTGACTTTAATAAACAATGAGAAATTAAAGCTCTGTTGCATATCCAGGCCAGTTGTATCAACGGCCTGCGGAATATATTTAAATTCTAAATTCTGTGACAAGTAGTAGGCTACAACGACGCGTAATACACTGGAGAACAGCCAATACTTTCAGACAACGTTTCCACAAGCACCGTTCAGACATTCTTTCAACAACAACAAAATCGGTACACAAATCTCTCATAGCTAAAAACTTTCTTCAACCTGACAACCCAGTTATCGACGTAATATGCACAGCCATTGAACAAATAAAACACAACAACCCAGTACTCAGAAAACAAAGAGAGAAATTGAGGCGCTGTAAGCTGCGTACCAACTTCCGGGATGGCCTCAATGTCTGGGATTGGAACGGGAACGGGAAAGTGGTGGTGGGTCCGGGAAGACAAAGGTTCTGGAAAGAAAGCAGGATTGAAGACCTCCATGTACAACGAATAGGACTGGAACTCCACAGTTTTGCCATCGAAACGTGATGCTAATTAATTTACAGGCGATTGGGGTTATGTACGAGTACATCTCATAGTGTTTTAAATGTCAAGACCTTATCAATAGAGTTGCTTAAAAAAACTTTTAAAAAACCACCTATGTATTTGTTTTGAATTATCTGTATGTGAAGTCACGAATGACAAAGCAGTTTGTATTTTATACATACGTGTGTGTTGTGTTGTTTCTTTTTTTAAATATTAAGTAAACAGTGTGCAATTCTGAATAAGTAGGACATCGCTCTTTTTAAATTGAGTACACTGTTATTCATTTCAGACTATTCGTGGTTCGTAAGTGAATTATTTCTATTTAAATTAATTATTGTTTAGCTTTCATTATTCAGTTGACTTCCTTTTGTGTGATTTCAGCTATGTTCATACTACGATATAGTGTGTGTGTGTGTGTGTGGAGGGGTGTGTGTGTGTGTGTGTGTGTGTGTGCTAATGATGTATTTTAATTGTGTGGGAGTTTGGGGAAGAGGGTGAGGGAGGATCCACCTTTAGATCAGTACAACTAAAATCAGGATTTATGAGGTTGATTAAGGGGTGATGTGGGTAGAGAAATGCGACTTAGTCTCTTTAATAATTTGATCATGGTTTTCATTCATTTTTAATTAATTTGATTTTAATATAAATAGTGCTTGATGTCTTTTGTTTTTATACTTGGCCAGTGCAGGGATGTACACATGAAAATTTCTTTTGTAAAAATTGTGTTTTTACCTCGAGTTTTTTATTTCTTCTTTTAGTTTGCATTCTAAAACAATTCAAATATTGCAGCAAGGTAAATGACTTTTGTAATCACACTGTTTCTGTGAATCATGTATTATTTTATTGCAGTTACACCCATTCTGTTTTACCCTGTCAGTTTACTGTCCTTAACTCCTATGAGCTTTTGAGTTACGTGTTGTTTTAGCCCAAGCATTAATTATTTTACCGGTTGGCCAGTTACTTTCAAAAAGTTTGATTGTGAGAATAATCGATCTGTTACAATAATTCTTGTTCATCTTTGTCTTATTCTTTCGACGGAAAAAACATAATCAAATAAACAAAACCGATAATATTTTCCTATTTGTCTATTTCTTGTTTTGGAAAGCTGCAGGGTCGGCTGGTCTGCAGTGTATTTAACAAACATTTTTTGTGTTGTAAACATTAATTGCCCCATACTTACCAACTTTAGCAGCCGAAAGCAAAAATGGTTTATGGAAAATAATAGATTTTACTCCATATGGCACACCAACTCAACCAAAGCTTTTAGGTTTTGACGTTAGTTCAGCCAGGCTAGCTATAAATAGCTTCACCGATGCTCTTCTTTCCTTTCCTTTCACTGAAAGGGAGGGTGTAGGCAAGCTATAAATAGCCCGCGGCCAGCAAAATGTGGGAGAACCTAAGAGTGCTGCTCACATAGGCATTGAGCTGGTGTGATGGCTTATCCTCGGTGTAAAAAATTAAAACGACTTTAAAAAAACCAAAACAATCTCATGTTTGTATTTACTATTTATAAGCAGCAACTTCCAGAATGTAGACTTACTGTTTGAATTCTTTTTAAAATTAAAATATAAAACAAATCTTTTGCCCTACCACCATTTTCTTACTTTCAATACTTTTCTTTTTTTGTTTTGGAGAAATTATTTACAGTGGTAATATAAAACAAATTTTAAAAATATTATCTATAATCTATGCTCTCAAATTTAAAGTATGGCAAATATCTTAATTTCCATAGAATACAAACTTTGTAATATTATTTACTATGTTTGTGTGAAATTTTACGCTGAGGGCTTCACATTAACCAAACAAAGATATATACAAAACAGCTACAGCAATATGCCATAGCACCAAAACTACAAACGCTACAGCAAACATTATTGCAGGATTAAGTGCAAAATTGAGTGTTCGTTGAAGGAATCATAACAACAATGGTATTAAAAAGAATTAAAAAACAACAACGGTTTTTGCAACAAAAACAACATCCAGCTGATTTTTGTGCAAAGAATTTTATAATTTCTTGCTGAAATAATAAACTTTTCATGTATAGCTTGTGCTGAGGGAATGAATGAATTAATAAATTATTTGTTTGTTTGTTTGTTTATATATTTATTTATTTATTTATTTCCTCATGCAATTACAATTATTTTGTTCTTCTTATTGTTCATTATGCATTAATCAAATTATGAGCTATATTATATTATATTATATTATATTATATTATATTATATTATATTATATTATATTATATTATATTATATTATATTATATTATCTGTTCATTATATTTAGTTATTTGATTTTATAAATTATATTTAATTAATTTGTTTAGTTATTTTTATTAATTTATTTAATATACTCCAACTCCAACCCCAGAGTTGGAGTTTATTAAATAAATAAATAAAATATTAAAAAAAAGATACAACAATCTGGTACTGGCAAACACGCTTGGTCTCCACAAAAACTCCAGACGATGGACATGGCACAGTCCTGGCGGGGAGCATCACAACCAGATAGACTACATCATGGTCAAGAAACGCTTCAGATCAAGCATCAACATTGGCAGGACACGCACTTTTCCAGGAGCAGACATCGGAAGTGACCACGATCTCGTGATGATGTCTTTCCGGCTCCACTTGAAGAGAGTAAATACAGCAAAGTGGACTAGACTGAAGTTCGACCTGGACAAACTGCAAGACCCTGAGGTGGCAGAACTATTTCAGGCCACAATTGGAGGGAAATTTGCACCACTGCTCGTTTGGGGGGCTGGTGAAGTAGATGTCAACACCATGACCACCACCTTCAACTCAGCTATGACAGATGCCGCCACTGAGATCCTTGGCAAGCACCGACGCGACCAAAGAAGAAGCCGTGGATCACACCTGAACTTTTGGATCTGTGTGATAAACGAAGAGAGATAAAAAAAAAAATAAAAAGAACAGCTCACAAGGAGCTGATGTCTACCGAAAAATCAACAATGACATCCGAAAAGGCATGCGCACTGCAAAGGAGAACTGGATAGAAGATCAATGCCAGGAAATAGAGAACAGTCTGAACAAAAGCAAGAAGGCCTACCAGACTGTGAAGCAGCTGACAAGTGTTAAACAGCCCAACGTCTCCACGATCCAAAGCAAATCTGGCATATACCTTACAGAAGAAAAAGAAGTCTTGGACAAATGGACTGAATACTGCTCTGTCCTTTACAACTATACACCAAATGGAGACCTATCAGTTCTAGCATGCCCCGAGAACAGAGAAGAAGAAATCCTCCCTATTCTCCGGGAAGAAGTTGAGGCAGCAGTGCAATCGCTGAAGAAAGGGAAGTCAGCGGGAGTGGACAACATACCCGCGGAACTGCTACAAGCAGGAGGAGAAGCGATGATTGATGCCCTCACCAATATCTGTAACAAGATCTGGCAGAGTGGGGAGTGGCCTATACCATGGACCCAGTCGCTTGTCATCACTCTTCCCAAAAAAAGGTAACCTTCAGGAATGTGAAAATTACCGCACCATCAGCCTCATCAGTCATCCCAGCAAAGTCCTCATCAAAATAATACTCAACAGGTTGAAACCTCAAGCTGAACAAATCATAGCTGAAGAACAAGCAGGATTCAGGGCAGGCGAAGCACCACTGAACAGATTTTCAACCTCAGAATAATTTGTGAGAAATACCTACAGCACCAACAACATCTATATCATGTGTTCATAGACTTCAAAAAGGCGTTTGACCGAGTCTGACATGCAGCTCTATGGGCAACAATGAAAGTGTACAACATCAGCCCTAAAATTATTGAAGTCATCAAAAGCCTGTATGACAAGGCTACCAGTGCAGTCCTCCATAACAGCGTCATCGAGAACTGGTTCAGAACAACAATCGGTGTGTGTCAAGGATGCCTACTCTCTCCAACACTCTTCAACATCTTCCTAGAGCGCATCATGTCAGATGCTCTTGCAGATCACGAAGGCACAGTCAGCATAGGGGATAGATGAATCTCCAATCTTCGTTTTGCGGATGACATTGATGGATTGGCTGGAGAGGAACAAGAACTTGAACAGCTGGTACAGAGGGTTGACACCACCTCCAGAGCTTATGGAATGGAAATAAGTGCAGAGAAGACCAAAATGATGACAAACAACACCAATGGCATCAACACGGACATCAAAGTCCAAGGCCAATGCCTCAACACAGTGCATAGCTTCAAATATTTAGGAGCCATTGTATCAGACAATGGGTCCCGACAGGAAGCCCTCTCCAGGAACGAACAAACAACTGCTGCCCTGACAAGGTTGAAGCCCATTTGGAAAGACAGGACCATCAGTCTACATTCCAAAGTAAGACTGCTGCGCTCCATTGTCATCTCCATCTTCCTATTTGCTTGCGAAGCATGGACCCTCACAGCAGATCTACGACGAAGAATACAAAGCATGGAGATGAGGTTCTACAGAAGACTTCTGGGCATTTCCTATACCCTAAATTACATTACATGAGTATTGTTTTAGGTCCAGCGGACTCTTCCGAGCCAAATCAGGACCGGACAACCCCCGATCCGCATAAAATATGTGCTGAAACAACCCTAGTGGTAAAACTGAAAGCTCTCCACCAGCCAGTCACTTTACAATAAAGACATCCCACGCAGGGGACGCTGAGGCTATACTCTAATTTTTCGAACCCCCGTTTACAAAAACAAAATAAAATACAAACATTATAAATTATGAACAAAACACATACATATAAAATGCTTACATTGCTAAATAACAACATCATAGGAAGCCCTAGTGACCACCTGGCAAAAAGCGTCCAATATTCCCAAGTCCCAAGCTGATCCAACAGATCTCACACACAAATAAGGAGTCTTGTCCCGGAAGAGTTTTCAAGAAAAAAGGTAGATGACTGGTCTAGCGAAGAAGATAGTATAGCAGATTGATAGAACAGAGCAGGAATGAGAAAGAACAAATGAGAAAGACAGCGACAGTGGGAATTTAAAGCACTAAATTTCCAGAAAGTGGGGATACTATTTATACTGAAACTCCCGGCACCCCAACGGGGGATAATACCCAACACATCACCAACGACGAAGTCCGACAGACCATCACACAAGCTATTGGACAACATGATGACCTGCTCACAGTGGTGAAAAAACGGAAACTCCGATGGTATGGCCACGTCACCAGATCATCAGGCCTTGCAAAGACCATTCTGCAAGGCACAGTGCAAGGAGGTAGAAGAAGAGGGAGACCGAAAAAGAGGTGGGAGGACAACATTAGAGAATGGACTGGTTTGACACTGAGCGAAGCCATCAGGGCTGCTGAGGACAGAGAAAGATGGAGTATGCTGGTCAAACGATCATCTGTGGTGCCCCTACGGCCTCCGGCTTACGGGACAGGATAGGATAGGATAGGATTTAATAAACGTATTTATGTATTTATTAAAATTAATTAATTAAGTCAATTCCCTATATTGTTTATTGTATATTACGGTGTAGGCTGTATATTGGGTGGTGCAATAGTGTAGAGGTTAGAACACACCTCTGGTGTTCAGTAGCTAAGCAATGATCAGCTGGAATTGTAGATCGATCGAGACTGTCCAACAAACACAGAAACGAAACTTCTCACTGGAATCACCCTAGTCCACTCACATGTGCCTGACTTATCTTAGGACGGGAGAAGGTAATAGTAGTTGGGGAGAGGAGATAGGAATCATCTTCATAAATCTAGCCCTGAGCGAAGGGAGTGAAGCAAGTTCGCTAGCGGTCCTCCCTCCCTCTCCCTTCTCCTCTCACTCCCTCCTTATCTCCCCCTCACCCACATCCCCCTCATCACTCTCTCTCTCTTTTTTTTCTTTGACAACTAAATGATTATAGAGAATACTTACCATTTACGTTCGCCTTAGTTCATTTACATCTTAAAGGTAAGCATCCTAAACGCATTCCGGTAACTTTTCGGTCGTTGGGGAGAGAGGCATTTGGGAACGCCCTTAATTTTCTCTGGGCCAGCTTGGTGAAGAATGGTACCCATCTCCTCGCCATCGCTGCCTTACCTTCCCCGGTTCTAATCACGGCCATCTACCCATTTACAGCTTGTTAGGACTGGGGTGTGTGTTGAGCGCTTGTTTTATTCTTTGTGTTGTTCAGTATAGCTTATTTGCATCCAAGTACTAACCGCTCTCTTTCAGGTCGGTTAACCGCGCTCGACGTTGCTCAACGAAGCATTCCTAGCGTGTGCCTAAACCACTCCGCCACTGCGCTACCCAGTTGAAGTCTAGTTGTGCGCCATGAGCTTACTGCCAGCAAGAATAAGCTGCGCCTTACAAGTGGACGTCATCATCATCATCATCATCATCATCATCATCATCATCATCATCATCATCATCATCATCATTATTTAAGTTTATTGTAATTGTCTTACGAGTTAACTTATTGTTATTCCACAGGAAATCTTGTGACGAGTACATCAGTCGGCACAGACACGAAGGTAACATACGAAGGCAGGCAATCAAACGAAGCAGATGGAAGTGCGAAGTTCAGTAAATTTATCTACGAGGGAAGCAATTCATGTGTTTCCTTCCAGCCTACAGACCCGAGTCGAGGCAGACCGTTTGTTGACCTTAGTCTCCAGTTCCGATATGTGAAGACAGTGCTTCTCTATCTTCCATCTGACTCGGGTGAATATCATTCGCTTCTTTCTCTCCACACAGTCCCTCACCCTATCCAAGGTCAGGTGTGCTAAAACGCCTATGAATGTGTGTGTGTGTGCGTGTGTGTGTGTGTGTGTGTGTGCGTGTTTGAAGTTTTGTTAAGTGCATTTTTTTCTCTGTCTGTTTTTAAGTAATTCATTCTTTGCAATTAATACTACCTAAGCACTTGGCAATGGCTGTGGTATGCAATTATACGTTTAACAGTATTTGTTGAATCACTCTGTCCAGCAAATAGCAATCCACGGATTCATTGATTCTAAATGTTTTCTTTATTTTACATTTGTCACATACTCACATGACCAGAAACAACTAATGAATGAATGCGCCTGCAGGTGGTAGTCAATAAACCAATCTTAGTTGCACGTGTGCGCGAGAATGTCAGGCAAATATTCCCAGCAAAATAAGTTTTATTCAAATCTCTTAACGCAAACAGAGACAATTTTATAAAGGAATTGTATTGTTATTAGTTATGTACCTCAATGACTTTATTGTTACGTTTTGCAGCGACGTAAACTAATTCCGAGGTTAGAACGTTAAGCTGTAGGTAGGGGGATTAAATGACTCCGTACGACAGCAATCTCTTGACTGCCTTATCCCAGTGAAGTTTGAGATGGAATCGGAGAGTCTTATCATCTTCATTATCATTTTTTTAAGTTACAAATTCAAAATGATATTTTGACTATTTTATAATGTAAATAGAAAGAAAACAGATGACTTTTTTTGTATAACTTCTTTTTGTTTTTAATTCTCGATCTAGACACATCTGCCTTGAATGATATAGAGCTCGCGATCGCGAACAAGAATCTAGCTTTGGAGGGAAATTGGTTCATGGACACTTCTCAATATCGAGTGGCACGGTGGACTTCAACCTCTGCTTTCAATACTGGTTCTTGGTTGAGAATAAGTTCCAAAGGCGGCTCATTCTGCTTGCATCTCGTCAAGGTATACGGTATGTAGCTATTAAATTGTAATGTAGTAGGCGTTTATAGATATCCATTTGCATGGACAGTTGTTGAGCTGTTTTCGATTTACTTCAGGCAAAAGCTGTGATACTGTTTTTGTTTGTTTGATTGTTTGTTTCTTTGTTTAATTTCACGAAAGCCAATGATGAACTCATTAAAACTTAATTAATTAATTAGTTTATTTACTTACGTATTTATTGCAGTTATTTTTATGATAGTAATAATTGTGTATAATAGAAATTTTGCTCTAAATGGTGGTTTAGCTTCTCACAATGACCAACAATCAAAGTAAGAAATGTTGTATTATGTTTTGACGGGTAGCTTACTATTGTCGTAATTAGTATAATTACCTTAATTAGTTGGGTGATTTTTTTTCTCTACAAACACGTTTATTTTATTTTATTTTATTGGTTTTATTTTATTTTATATCTTTTAGTTTAGTTTAGTTTTATAATTGTTTATATTTTTTTAAAGAAAATTGTATTACAAAAAGTTCTTTTTTAACTTACATTTTCAATGTATTTTCTATTTATTTCTATGCTGCATGGTAACAAAGTTATTATTATTATTATTATTATTATTATTATTATTATTATTATTATTATTATTATTATTATTATTATACATTCTGTAATATGTTATCATGAATACGGGCTCATATATGTTGGAATAGAATGTATGCATATTTATTTAGGTATATTGGTCAGCGTGTAAGGGTGTGTGCTTGTTTGCATGTTTGTGATTGACTGTTGCCATTATTGGCTATGCATATTTTATCATGCCTTCATTGCCCTTGGTATAGTCTATGTTTTTATTGCTTAGTTCGAGATTTTGAGGTTTTTATGTCATAACGATTTATCCTCACGAGATCATGTGTGTGCATATTTTATCATGCCTTCATTGCCCTTGGTATAGTCTATGTTTTTATTGCTTAGTTCGAGATTTTGAGGTTTTTATGTCATAACGATTTATCCTCACGAGTTCATGTGTGTGTGGATGCGTGCGAACCTTTAGAGTCCACTTATAGTTTGGATTTACGCTTTACAAATATATTATTATTATTATTATTTTTATTATTATTATTATTATTATTATTATTATTATTATTATTATTATTATTATTATTATTATTACTAGTGGTTTTTGTACCGCAGGTACAGGTTGCTGTTTAAAATGTAGACAGAGAGACAACTGTTGTCTGCGAGTTTCATTTGGACGATGATACCTCCCCATATCCCCCTTGATACCTCACCATACCCCCCCTGATATCTCCCCGTCCCCCCCCCCATGATGCCTCACCATACTCCCTTGATACCTCCCCGAACCCACTTGATACCTTCCCATACCCCCTTGATACCTTCCGTACCCCCCTTGTAACCTACCTCTACACTCCTTGATACTTCCCCGTTGATCGTTTCGCAAGTATGGATGAAAGGAATCGACCATCACCATACCCCCTTATATATATACCCGTATCTCCGTTATGCCTACCCATGCCCCTTTAAACCTACCCGTAGCCCCCTTTTACCTGCACGTACCACCCCATCCCGACCCTTGGTAATAATATAAATATTGAATATAGAATAATACAAATAGAAATCATAAAAAACACCAAGGTTTTAAAATAAAATTTGATATAAGATATTATAATTATTATTATTATTATTATTATATTTATTATTATTATTAGTTTATAAATAATAATAATAATAATAATAATAATAATAATAATAATAATAATAATAATAATAATAATAATAATAATAATGAGAAGAAGAAGAAGAAGAAGAAGAAATAAGTTAAAAGTAAAAAGCCTAAATTAAAAAGAAAAATATCCATATTGTAGTGTAAAAAAATAACATAAAAAAAATATGGCACGCGGGAGATTTGAACTTGGGTCGCCTGCACGGTAGGCGAATGTCTTACTAAGTGAGCTACCAAGGCTTCGTATAAAGACCATCAATGTTTTGGTCTATATGGGAAAACATGCTGAAACCTCGATTCAATTTTTAATTAATCAAATTTAATTAGTTAAACACAAAATTTTGTAAGATTGGTGACATGAGTGCAAAAGTGTTTTGAATGGAAATAAAACAAAAATTTGCGGTATTACGGAACGGCACGTTCTTGACACGGGTTGAATCGAAACCGCACTCGGAATGAGGCTATTGCAGTTTGTGGACATTTTGTTTATTTATTTATCTCAGAAACGGTTAAACGTTCGGTAAGGAAATGTCGGCTATAACGATTTCGCGGGTTTTGAGTGCACAGCAGGCCGATTCGCAGCGCCCAGCACCTGCCCAGATCAGCGTCCATACCGGACAAACTTTACAGTAGAGGCGAAGAAGGACTTCCGGCTAAGCAATTTATATATATAGATTATTATTATTCAAGGGCAGCCTATGCTCTTAGTGAGGGGCATGGAGAGGAGGTGAGTGTTCCTCATTACATTATGTGATAAGCTTACTGTTAGACTACTAATAATTATTTCCCACTGCGTATTGTTACAGTCGCTTTGTGTGCGCGTTACTCATTGATTGTCTATTATTCCTCTAAGTGATTTAGACATTGTAAAAACTTTTTAAAATACGCTTATTAATTTAAAACATTTTTTAAATTAACAATTAAAAAAAGTAATAAAATCAATATCTAGTAGAACTGATTTTTAAAATATATAATCGTCATAGTGACTCATAGGAACCTGTAATGTCATGACCCTAACTGCGGATGGAAAATGAGAAATGGCCCAATATCGATGAGGCACTCTAGGTATCAGCGAACTGCGCTGGAAAGGCCTAGGTGAAACAACCACCAACAAAGGCCACAAGCTTTATTTCAGCGGAAAAAATGACAGACACGAACAGGGCGTTGGATTCTTGTTCCACAAAGACATTCTGGCAACTGACATGGGTTGCCACCCTGTCTACAGTAGACTCATTTACCATCCGTATACGTATGAGGGCAGCTCCTTTCAACATCACCATCATCCAGACCTAAGCCCCAACATCAGACTATGAAGACAGAGAAGTCGAGGAACTTCTATGAACATCTGCAGGCTGTCCTTGACCAAGTGCGGAGGAAGAACATAGTCATAGTGCAAGGAGACTGTAATGCCAAGGTTGGCCAAGATGCGTGCAGTAACTGGGGAGAAACATGTGGACGCCATTGCAACAACGAGACAAATGACATATGTCTGAGACTCTTGGAGTTTGCCAGATACAACAATCTGATACTGGCAAACACGCTTGGTCCTCACACAAAATCCAGACTATAGACCTGGCACAGTCCCAGCTTGGAACATCACAACCAAATTGACTGCATCATGGTCAAGAAACGCTTCAAATCAGGTGTAAACATTGGCAAGACACACACTTTTCCATGAGCAGACACCGGAAGTGATCACAATCTTGTGATGTTGTCTTTCCGGCTCCACTTGAAGAGAGTAAACACAGCAAAGTGCACCAGGATTAGTTCCACCTGGACAAACTGCAAGACCCGAGGTGGCAGAAATATTTTTAACAATTGGAATGAAATTTGCAACACTGCTCATTTTGGGAGCTGGTGAAATAGATGTCAACAACATGACCACAATCTTCAACTCAGCAGCGATAAATGCCGCCACTGAGATCTTTGGCAAGCACCGCCCAAAGAAAAAACCGTGGATCACACCTGAACTTTTGAACCTGTGTGACAAACGAAGAGATATGAAAATGAAAAGCTCGCAGGGAGCTAATGCCTACCGAAAAATCAACAGTGACATCCGAAAAGGCATGCGCACAGCAAAGGAGAACTGGATAGAAGATCAATGCCAGGAAATAGAGAACAATCTGAGCAAGAACAGAAGCTTGTTGTTGTTGTTGCATTTTTATTTAATCGTTCTTATATAGCGCTTTTCCAGCTCAAGAGCTGCTGTTGCATCAATTTTTATTCATCAGATTAACATAAGTTGTACTGATGTAACATAAACAATTTACAAAATCTAACATGCGCACATCATAGATATTTTCCAAATTAAGTAATTAATTAATCAAACTATAGAAATCATCATACTACTAACATACACATACACTTTTAACAACATACATTCATTCCCTTGTAACAATTAGTTGATTAAGAAACACACAAAGGGGAAAAAAAATATAAAAACTTTCAACTTCACCTGTGAAGAACGAAGTACTTATAAATGTTATTTTGCGTCTTACAGAAAGTTGAAGTTAGGCCTCCAGGCCCTTACCCTCCTCCCCCCCCCCAATCCTCCCTCCGCACTCACCATAAACAAACTAAAAGAAAAATGATAAAATAATCAATCAAAACTAAAACAAATTCATAAATAATTCCCCAAACCCTCCCTCCCTTCCATCCAAAAATAAATAAATAAATAAATAACATATATTTATTGAAACTAATAATGCTTAATTAAATAAATTAGGTACAATAAACAGGAATAAACAGACAATTACTAAACTAATTGTTAGAAGATATTTAGAAAAAAGTGAATAATTCATGACTTCTAAGTAAATCTATGAGCATTAAGCTCAATGACCAATCAGAATGATCTTCTGGATATACAATACTTGAGATTGACATAGGTAGCTTTAATTTATTTAATCTAATGAGTAAAGGCTGAAAATGGTTATAATTTTGTTGACATTCAAATATTAAGTGATTTACATTAAAAAATGTACCACAATTACAAAGAACTGGAGGATTTATGAAAATTTATGAGGATTTATGATTTATGAACAGCAGCAAGAAGGCCTACCAGACAGAAGTGGCTGACAAGTGTTACACAGCCCAAGATCCCCATGATCCAAAGCAAGTCTGGAATATGCCTTACAGAAGAACAAGAAGACTTGGAACGATGGACAGAGTACTGCTCTAACCTTTACAAACACATTCCAAACGGAGACCCATCGGTTCTAGCATGTCCCTAGAACAGAGAAGAAGAACAAAATCTTCCCCATTATCCTAGAAGAAGCTGAGGCAGCAGTACAATCACTGTGTATGGGAAAGTCAATTGGAGTGGACAACATTCCCGCAGAATTGCTTCAGGCAGGGGGAGATGCGATGATTTTGGCCTTTGCCATTATCTGTAACAAGATCTTTCAGAGTGGGGAGTGGCCTACACCATGGACCCAGTCGCTTGTCATCACTCTTCCCAAAAAGGATGACCTTCAGTAGAGTAAAAACTACCGAACCATCAGCCTCATCAGCCACCTCAGTAAAGTCCATACGAAAATAATACTCAACAGGTTGAAACCCCAAGCCGAACAAATCATAGCTCAAGAACAAGAAGGATTCAATGCCAGGCGAAGTACCCCTGAGCAGATTACAACTTCAGAATAATCTGCCAGAAATATCTACAGCACCAACAACTATATGATGTGTTTGTAGACTTCAAGAAAGCATTTGACCGAGTCTTGCATGCAGCTCTGTGAGTGTGGGGGACCGGTTTAATAGTTATTTGGATCCTATGACTTTAATTTATATTATTGTTAGTCTGTTTCTGGTGAGAAGATATTGGTAATTTTTTATGAGAGCAAAATTTTGATTGGTAGAACCGGTTACACGACAGTTCACTAATGTACATTAAAAAAAATCTACTTATTCTTTTATTGACAATAATAGAGATAGGTTGTGTTGGACATCTCGCGGCAGGGTTTGCAGGTATCTTGTTTATTATTTGAAATGTTATATTATAAATGTAATAGTATTATTAAATTATGATATTATATTGGTTACGTTATAAAATTATCACGTATAAATATCGCGTAAAAACGCACGATAATTCTGAAGTACCGCTTTGTCGTTACAGTGGGCAACCACGAGAGTTTACCACTTTAACCCCAACATTATTAAAGTCATCAAAAGCCTGTATGGCAAGGTTACCAATGCAGTTCTTCAGAACAGCGTCTTTGGGAACTGGTTCAGAAGAACAGTCGGCGTGCGTCAAGTATTTATACTCTCTCCAACACTTTTCAACATCTTTATGGAGCGCCACATGGCATATGCCCTTGCAGATCCTTAAAGCACAGTCAGCATAAGAGGTAGTGCAAACTCCAACCTCCGTTTTGTGCGGATGACATTGATGTATTGGGTGGAGATGAAAAAGAACTTGAACAGCTTGTACAGAGGCTTGACACCACCTCCAGAGCCTTTGGAATGGACATAAGTGCAGAGAAGACCAAAATGATGACCAACAACACCAATGGCATCAACACGGATATCAAAGGCAAAGGTCAATTCTTCAAAACGGTGCATGGCTTCACATATTTAGGAGCACTTGTATCAGACAATGGGTCCTGAAAAGAAGTCCTCTCCAGAATAGCACAAACAACTCCAGCCTTGGCAAGGTTGAAGCCCATTTGAAAAGACCTACAACGAAGAATACAAAGTATGGAGATGATGTGCTACATAAGACTTCTGGGCATTTCTTACGCCCAGCACATCACCAACGACGAAGTCCGACAGACCAACACAAGCCATTGGACAACACGATGATATGCTCACAGTGGTGAAGAAACGGAAACTTCGATGGTATGACCACGTCATCAGAGCTTCAGGCCTTGCAAAGGCCATCCTGAAAGGTAGGTGGAATGACGCAGAAGAAAGAGGGAAACAGAAAAAGAGGTGGGAATACAACATTCAAGAATGGACTGGCTTGACACAGAGTAAAGCCATGATGAGGACTGCTGAGGACAGAGAAAGATGGAGTACGCTGGTTAAAACGATCATCATTCTGTGGTTCCCAAAGAGCTTTCGAGTTACGGGATAGGATCGGAATTAAAATCTCTCTCTCCCTCTCTCTCTCTCCATCTCTCTCTCCCTCCCTCCCCCTCTCTCTCTCTCTCCCCTATGATCATACACATGACTCTTCATACAATAATAATTTTAATTTTAAAAAAAACTATATCAATCTACCAACAGATTAATAAATAAATAAAAACTTTGCAAGCTTTAGGCAAATTGAAAAAGTTAAATCACTTAGTATCTTAATGTTTTTCATTTTCACTGATAGTAAATGTTACACTCGAATCGATGTTGGTGTTTTCTATCAGTAGTGGATTCAGCCCCAATGCTGAAGCACTGATGAGTGTAGCTCAGATTCGTTTATTCACGCAACCCGCTCAATCAGCATACAAGTCACAAAGTCGACGTATGAAGTTTTCCACTTTTATTCAGCACACATCAACAACTGCATACAATCGCTTTCCACTTTCAACTTTTACTTTCCAACTCACTATCAACAACTTTCACTACTCTTTTGAAACATTGCGGCACTTAAATAGTCTTTTGATACTCCCGAACACCCTGGATCAATCTCGTATGACGCAATTTAACCAATCGCTTCTAACTTCGTCATTACTGTCTTACGTCATACCTATTTCTTCTCCTTCCGGGAACATTCTCATACTTCGATATCCATCGGGAAGTTTCCATCGATAGTAAATACTCAAAATCTTGAGAATTCTCCAACAATATCGACCAACTAAAATTATCAACGTTATACAAAGCCTCTCCTAACAACAATGCAAACTCAAATCAAAGGTAAATAAACTCCATTATTGAATACTTTGCAAAACGAAACGATTAGATCTATCGTGTGCGTTTCAGACATACTACCATTCGTGTTTCAACGTAACATAACCCCCCACTCAAGAAGAAATTTAACTAATTTCTTTCAACAACGTTGAAACGTAATGCACAAACAAAGTGCAGAATTAAAACTTATTTCAGACTGTCTGGATACTGTCAATGTTCTCAGTTTATATACACAGAGTCAATGTTCTTCCATCTGCAAGTCTATCCGGATATTGCCAGTGTTCACAGTTCATCCACACAGTCAATGTTCTTTACTCACACACTCTGCTGAGGAAGTCCGCACCAACATTGTCTGATCCTTTGATAGATTCTACTCGCATGTTAAAGTTCTGCAAGTACATAGCCCATCTCATGATCCGACTGTTCACAAACTTGGCAGAGTTCAAGTAAGTTAGCGGCTTGTGATCAGTCTGTAGCACGAACTTCACTCCTTGAAGGTACAGTTCGAACTTCCGGATTCCCCATATGATGGCAAGGCACTCTTTCTCCATGGTCGAGTAATTTTTCTCAGCCCTGGACAGCTTCTTGCTGGCGTAACTGACCGGAAATAATTTCCCTTCGTGTTCTTGCATCAGTATGGCGCCGATGCCTTCGTCCGCTGCGTCTGTTCTTAAGACGAATTCCTTGGAAGTGTCAGGCAGTCGTAGCACCGTGTTACACTCAGTTTGATGTTGGTGTTTTCTATCAGTATCTGATTCAGCCCCGATGCTTGAATTCCTGATAGTTGTGTAACTCAGATTCGTTTATTCACACAGCCCGTCCAAACAGCATACAATTCACAAAGTCGACGTATGAAGTTTTCCACTTTTATTCAGCACACATCAACAACTGCATACAATTCTCAATTCAACTCAACAACTTTCACAGCAACTTTCCAAATCACTATCAACAACTTTACTCTCAACAACAATCTCGGCTCACGATTAAATAACCTCTCTCTCTTCCGGAAGAATTTCGAACAATGTAGAAATGACGCACTGCCACCAATCGAATAAAAGATCGTCATCACTGACTTACGTCATACATTATTATTTCTCCTTCTGGAACGACCTCTTGCTTCGACATGTATCGGGAAGTTTCTATAGAAAGTAAACACTCAGATCCAGAAACTTCTACAGTAATATCGACCAAAGCAAATTATCAACGTTATACAAAGCCTCTCCTAACAACAATGCAAACTCAAATCAAAGGTAAATAAACTCCATTATTGAATACTTTGCAAATCGAAACGATTAGATCTATCGTACACGCTTCCGACATACTTTCGTTCGCGTTTCAACGTAACACACCGGATCCTTCGAAAGGAGGTCGCGCACAGTCTGGTATGCCTTCTCCTGAGACGGTCCCCACTGCACTTGGTTTGGACAGCCTTTCCGCACCAGGTCCGACAAGGGTGCTGTGATGACGGAGTAGTTTGGTACAAACTCCCTATAATATCCAGCCAACCCCAGGAAAGATCGCACCTGCTTCTTGGTTTGGGGACGTGGAGCGTTCAGAATCTTGGTGACGTTTTCTAGTAGAAGCCCCTTTTGTCCTTCTTTCAGCGAATGGCCGATAAAGTCTACGTTGCCAGTCCCCAGAATGCACTTACTGGGTCTCACGGTCAGGTTAGCTTCTGTTAGACGGTAAAACAGCTCCCTCAAGGTCTGCAGATGCTCTTCCCAGGTGTGGGTGTGGACTAGCAGGTCGTCCCAGTAACAAACGACATTGTCCATCCCTTTGAGCATCTTCTTCATCCCTCTCTTCAGGGTAGCTCCGCTGTTGACCATGCCAAAGGGCATCCTTAGGCACTCGTACGTCCCATCAGGAGTTATGAAAGCAGTCTTTGGTATGTCCTGTTGACGCACGGGGACTTGCCAATAACCCTTGCTGAGGTCAATCTTTGAGAAGATTTTACTCCCCGATATAATCGGCGGAAAAGGTCTGCTGCGGTAGGCATCGGCTCAGGGTCGAAGACGGTGATCTTATTAACCTTCCTGTAGTCGATGCATACTCTGTTGCTCCCGTCTTTCTTCTTCACGACCACGACAGGGGACGCGTAGGGGGAACTGGACTCCCTGATGATGCCCATCTTCAGCATCTCATCGATGTCTTTCTTCAAGGATTCACTGGCCTTGAAAGGGATCGGGAATGGTTTGGATATTCGAAGTGAGGCGGACTTCATGTTCGACCAAAGTCGTAGAGCCTGGGACATCATTGAAGCTATGGGGAAACTCGCCCATTAGGTCCTTGAGCTCCAACTTTTGACCTTCCGTCAAACTTGGTCCTAGCTTAACATCATTGATGCCTTCTTTGCTGTGGAAGTCTCCCATTTCCAACAGTTCCTCGCTGTCAAAGCTGTTGTCGATCTCAGCTGCTGTTGCTGCATGCACAGTCTCTGATGGCCTTTCCACGTACAGCTTAAGGAGGTTGGCGTGGTATATCTTGGAATGCTGGCCGACCTTCACCTTGTAGTCGTTGATTCCCACCAAGGTCTCCACTGCATACGGGCCTTTCCACTGCATCAGCAACTTATTGTGATCAGTAGGTAGCAGCACCAGCACTTTGTTGCCAGGTTTAAACTTCCTGTTCACAGCCCTACGATCATAGTAGTGCTTTCCACAGTCCTGGGACTTCTTCAGGTTTTCTCTGGCTATCTCGAGAGTCTGCTCCAGCTTATCCCGTAGCTCAAACACGTACTGGTAGCTGTTCTTCACCTCTGGGGTGTCTACTTCTTTCGTCCACAGTTCTTTTAGGATGTGCATCGGCCCTCGGATGGTTCTTCCGTACAGCAGCTCGAACGGAGAAAAGCCGGTGGACTCCTGCGGTACTTCTCTGTAGGCGAAAAGTAGGGCGTTGATGTAGCGATGCCATTGTCTGGGCTGCTCGCTGCACAGTTTCTTCAGGGTGGACTTCAGCGTATCATTGAACTTTTCGACAAGCCCGTTGCACATTGGATGGTAGGGTGTCGTAGTCAAATGCCGGATGCTCAGCAGTCTGTTGACCTCCTTCATGCAGTCAGAGACGAACTGCGTCCCGAGGTCTGTCAGAATTTCTTCAGGCACTCCAAGTCTACTGAACATGTCCACCAGTGCCTCTGCTACAGTTTCAGTGTCAATCTTCTTCAGTGGCACTGCTTCTGGGTACCGAGCCGCATAGTCTACTAAAGTCAGTACCCATCGATGACCTTCTTCACTCGGAGGTCTTATTTCGCCGATTAAGTCTAAGGCCACCCTCTTGAAAGGTCGGTCGATCAAAGGCATTCTCTGCATTGGCACTTTAGGGACCCTTCCTCGAGGTATGGTCTTCTGGCAAATGTCACATGATCGGCAGAAACGGCTGACGTCCGCATGAAGTCCTGGCCAGTAGAACACCGCCTGGATTCTATCCGACGTCTTCTTGATACCCAGGTGACCTCCCATGATTGAGTCATGCGCTACTTCCATCACCTGGCGCCTTAGGGGTAACGGTACCAATACTTGACGTAGTGGTTTACCTCCGTTGACCCTCGGGTGCTGGAAGATTCGGTACAGGATCTTGGCCTTCACCTCAAAATAGACCGTACCACTGCCTTTGGTCACGTGGTCTTGGCGGTTCCTGTACTTGTTTAAAGTGCTATCAGCTTCCTGGAGCTGGATCAGCTTATCTCTGTCCACGATGGCAGCTTTAGAGTTGTCGGCGACCTTCAGTGGCGTAGACGTCTTGTCTCTCTTGGCCTGGGCCCTGGTAGTAACAGCTCCGACAATCTCTGGTCGGCAGGGCTGAGCCGGAGTAGCCACATTATCCCGTAGCAGCTCTGTAAGGTCCCCATCGGGAAATGGCAATGGATCCTCCTCCACAACTTCGACGCGTTGGGTTGAGGCAGGACTCCACTCTGGATCGGGGTCGTCGGGTCGTCTCGCGCCGTCGATATTCCCGATCATCAAATCATACAGCGGCTTCTTCAGGCAAACCGCTTCGACTTCGCCTATGTAGAAAGGAGTGCTGACTTGAATCTTCGCAACTGGCGCTCTCACACATTTGCTGTCGGCCATGAGTGTCCATTTAAAATCGCCAGTGAACTGTTCTTTAGCGATTAGGTCTTCTTTGACGATGACCCCACTGCAGCCAGAGTCTCTTAAGACAGTCACTTCATGATTTCCGACGCGTCCCTTTGAAACAGGCATGTTCTGGACGGTCACAGCTGCGCTGGCGACGACGGGGATGGATTTTCCGTTGGCAAGGAGGAGTTGGCCATCAGTCATGCACTCTTGCACGTCCGCAGGGGTAGCTGTGCGCTCGGTCTCACTCGGAAGAATGACGCTCCCGCCGCACACTTGATGGTCAGATCTACTGGTTTGCCGTTGATTGGAGAACCGCCTCTGCCGGTTGCCCGCCGCTGAATTGTCCGTACTGCTCCGCTGTCCGCTACTTTTGTTTTGAGGACAGTTAGCCGCTCTGTGGTCTGTAGCGTTGCAGGTGAAACAGCCTCTTGAATGCCCTTCCCTGGGAGGAGGCGTGGAGTCCGTCTGTTTCTGGTTCGTCTGGCTCCCCTGGATCTGGTTCACATGGTTTCCACTCTTCCGAAAATGTTTCGTCGCGCTGGGTGGCCCCAGGGTTTTCCCATGAGCGATGAGATATCTTTCAGCAGCCTCAGTCACATCTTTAAGCGTCTGCAGCTTTTGTTCTTCTAAGTGGGTCGCTAGGTCCTTGTGACAGGCATTGAGAAATTGTTCCTTCACGATCAGTTCATGGAGACTGTCGTAAGACTTCCTTTCGCCTGATAACTCCACCCACTTGTGTAGATATGACGACAGGCGCTCCACAAACTGCTTTGGCGTCTCGTCTGACTTAGGCCGGCATTCACGGAAGCGTTTACGGTAGCCCTTCTCTGTAAAGTTGTAGCACTGCAATAGGGCCTCTTTCAAGACGTCGTAGTCTTTAGCGTCATCGTCCGACAATCTGGTGTAGACGTCGAGTGCTTGCCCCGTCAGAAGTGCACTTAGTCGAATCGCCCAGTCTTGAGGTTGCCAGTTAGAGCTTTTGGCAAACCTTTCAAATCTCGCCAAATAACTGTCGATCTGGTCCTTCCCGTCGACAAACGCTGGCAATTTTGGAGCTTTGTTGTCACTGATAACTTGTGGCGCATGCTGATTGTTTTGGATACGCGCCAACTCTAGCTGGTATTGACGCTCAGCTTCTCTTTCTTGCCGCTGCTGTTCAATTTCCAGACGCTTCAGTTCAAATTCTCTTTCTTCACGCAATATTCTCTCCTGGAATTTGACGTACTCCGTCAGCTGTTTGCCTTTTAGATTTAGTTCAACCCCTTTCTGCCAGAGGTCCGCCATCTTGATGCTTTTCTGGAAAGTTCTTTTCTGGAAAGTTCTTGACTATGCTGTACCTTTCTAGACTGTTCTAGAACAGCACGCTTTCTGCAGTAGCGCTGATGCTTGTCACTAGTCGCTTTTGCTGACGCAGGCCCCGCTGTCCTCGTCGTATGCGACGCTGCACCACGCTGGTGTGGATGTACACGCTTCTGTGCTGAAGTAGACGCGACGTCCGCTCGTCGCTCTCTCTAATACTGGCGATGTAGCTCCGAGACTGTCCCTCGACGTAGTCTTGCGGCAGCCACGTAGTCCCGATCTGTTGTTCGCTCACGAAGCAACTCTTCAGCGACTACACGCCCTTGCAGTCAACCCGAATCTATCGGGGATGTAGTCCCAGTATGTTGGCCCCTCCCGACGCAACTTGTTGGCGACTATCCTCGATGACTGCCTCTCGTAATGTTGACTCGCTTGTTGTAGCAGTTGAACCCTTGGCTATGGCGTGAATCACAGCTTGGCCCCCAAAATGTTACACTCGGTTTGATGTTGGTGTTTTTCTTTATCAGTATTTGATTCAGCCCTGATGCTGAAGTCCTGATAAGGTGTAACTCTGATTCGTTTATCCACGCAGCCTGCTCACTCATCAACAAGTCTTGAGTCGAAGTATGAAGTTTTCCACTTTTATTCAGCACACATCAACAACTGCATACAATCGCTTTCCACTTTCAACTTTTACTTTCCAACTCACTATCAACAACTTTCACTACTCTTTTGAAACATTGCGGCACTTAAATAGTCTCTTGATACTCCCGAACACCCTGGATCAATCTCGTATGACGCAATTTAACCAATCGCTTCTAACTTCGTCATTACTGTCTTACGTCATACCTATTTCTTCTCCTTCCGGGAACATTCTCATACTTCGATATCCATCGGGAAGTTTCCATCGATAGTAAATACTCAAAATCTAGAGAATTCTCCAACAATATCGACCAACTAAAATTATCAACGTTATACAAAGCCTCTCCTAACAACAATGCAAACTCAAATCAAAGGTAAATAAACTCCATTATTGAATACTTTGCAAAACGAAACGATTAGATCTATCGTGCGCGTTTCAGACATACTACCATTCGTGTTTCAACGTAACAGTAAAGAGTTAACATTGTTGCATTTAAACCAGTGAAAAAAAAACAATTAGATGAGTAAAAATATTGTTTACAAAATTTAGTTCGTAATGAGTTTAAGCAAATTCCATATGCTAATGTTACAACAGGTCTTGAAAAACCAACATGTGACGAACATTAGGGTGTATAATTATGATTTCTTTAAAATTCTTTTTCTATTTTTTGTATTGTTCTTTAGTAGATTAAGATATGCGAACAGTAACTGGATTCAAGTTCAACCCACATTTATTTGCTTCTCAATCTGCCCAGTCATTAAAGATAAAACCAGACTGTGATGGTATCAAACAGAAATTGACTTCTTTCCCATTTATAATCAAACAATGAACAACATGTTTTTATCTCATAAATTATTTCTTGTCAATCCACACACATTACTATGCTATAGAAAAAGTAGGCAAGCTAGCAATTTTGCTTCAAGCCATTAAAATAGCTATCAATTCTACTGTATAAATTTAAAACCTTTTTTTTCTTAAATGACTCACATATTTTCAAATCGGGAATGACGAAAGCAGACCCCCAAATTTTCTTGTTCTAGTACAGAACCATCTGTGAAAATTTTAAAACTATTATTATATTTTTCATGTAAATTTATGCGAGCATCTGGGATTACCATATTCGTATCTGACTGTTTTGATACAGAACTATACTCATAATCATAATTCGCATTTTTTAAACTCCCAAAGTGGGATAGGAGGTGTTATTACATATTTAGTTACTATTTCATTAGTAATTTGGATTACCAGACAATCGCCACCCGGACTATTGCCACCGGACAATAGCCACCCAGTCAACCGCCACCTAGGACAACTGCCACCCGACAATCGCCACCTAAAACAACTGCCAACCGGACAATCAACACCTAGGACAATTTCCACCCGGACAACCGCCACCTAGGACAACTGCCACCCAGTCAATTGCCACCCGGACAAGTGCCACCGGAAAGTGCAAATGCCATCTTGTTTTAAAATGTTAAATACAACCACATACACTTGTTAATGAACACAAGGAAATACAACTTGAGTTTTGTTTTAGAAAGTTTACATTCAGTATACAAACTCCAATCAAATTGGCAAACTTGTGTTCCGATAAACCAAACACTAGGCTGTCCGGCTGTGAAGTGAAGTTCTACATAACCAAAGTTCTCAGTCACACGCCAAACATAGGATGGATTTGAGTTTGTCTTCATCATAGAAAGAGCTTGTTCGAGGAGAATGATTTCATCTATTTTCACAAGACTTTGAAAGACGGCAAGGAACCTTTTTTTGTGCCACTAGTAGGAAATGTTGTATTAAGTTTTGGCTGGGTAGCCTACCTTTGTCGTAATTGTCATTACCTTGATTACGTGGGTGTTCTTTTCCCTACAAACAATTTTATTTTAGTTATTTTATTTCTTATATTTTACTTAATTTTTTTCTTAAATATTTTTTTATTACTTTTTAAAATTTTAAATTAGTATTATGCTGGAAAGAAAAAGATAGAATATTTACGATATATTTACGACGTATGTGTGTATGTATGTGTAAATATTCTTGTATGTAGATGCATTTACGACGTATTTGTATATGTATGTGTAAATATTCTTGTATGTAGATGCATGTACGCATGTATGAAGTCTATGTGTTTATGTAATTTATGTAATCTATATATATAAATTGCTTAGCCGGAAGTCCTTCTTCGCCTCTACTATAAAGTTTGTCCGGTATGGACGCTGATCTGGGCAGGTGCTGGGCGCTGCGGATCGGCCTGCTGTGTGCTCAAAACCAGCAAAATCGTTATAGCCGACATTTCCTTACCGAACGTTTAACCGTTTCTGAGATAAATAAATAAACAAAATGTCCACAAACTGCAATAGCCTCATTCCGCGCACTTCCATTAAAATTCAAATTGAGGTTTCAGCATGTTTTCCCATATAGGCCAAAAAATTGATGGTCTTTCTACGAAGCCTTGGTAGCTTACTTAGTAAAACATTCGCCTACCGTGCAGGGCGACCCAAGTTCAAATCTCACGCGGGCCATATTTTTTTTAATGTTTATTTTTTTACACTACAATATGGATATTTCTCTTTTTAATTTAGGCTTTTTACCTTTAATTTATGATTATTATTATTATTATTATTATTATTATTATTATTATTATTATTATTATTATTATTATTATTATTATTTATAAACTAATAATACTAATAATACTAATTTATTATTATTATTATTATTATTATTATTATTATTATTATATCTTATATCAAATTTTCTTTTAAACCCTTGGTGTTTTTTATGATTTCTATTTGTATTATTCTGTATTCAATATTAGTAGTAGTAGTAGTAGTAGTAGTAGTAGTAGTAGTAGTAGTAGTAGTACCAAGGATCGGGATGGGGTGGTACGTGTAGGTAAAAGGGGGCTACGGGTACGTTTAAAGGGGCATGGGTAGGCATAACGGGGATACGGGTATATATAAGGGGGTATGGTGATGGTCGATTCCTTTCATCCATACTTGCGAAACGATCAACGGGGAAGTATCAAGGAGGGTACAGGTAGGTTACAAGAGGGGTACGGAAGGTATCAAGGGGGTATGGGGAGGTATCAAGTGGGTTCGGTGAGGTATCAATGGGGTATGGTGAGGCATCATGGGGGGACGGAGAGATATCAGGGGGGGGGTATGGGGAGGTATCAATGGGGATATGGGGAGGTATCATCGTCCAAATGAAACTCGCAGACAACAATTGTCTCTCTGTCTACATTTTAAACAGCAACCTGTGGCAAGCCAGGGTACAAAACCACTAGTGTAAGTCTATGTATTTATGTATGTATGTATGCATGCTTGTATGTATGTATGTGTGAGTATGTGTGTGTGTGTGTGCGTGTGAGTGTGTGTGTGTATCGATGGAGGGGGTGGAAGGCGATGGGGAGGGGATTAGGGAACCGCCGGCACAAAGCTGGAACTGAGAAACGGGATGTCACTAGCGCCCCTTACTTTTATGACCAAAAGATTTTACCTTTTTACAATTTTTTTGTAACGACAATCATCAGATCAAGTTCTGGACGACTACTGTCTGTGTCGTGATCAGTGCCAGAGGAATGATGACGTCATTTGTGAGAAAGTGTGTCGTAATGCTGTCGAGGAGAACGCCTGCCATAAAGGTAACGTGACTCTCTGTCTGTACATCTGTCTCTGTCTCTCTGTGTCTGTCTGTCTGTCTGTCTGTCTGCTTCTGTTTGTCTGTCTTTCTATGTCTCTCTCTCTCTCTCTCTCTCTCTCTCTCTCTCTCTCTCTCTCTCTCTCTCTCTTTCTCTCTCTCTCTCTCTTTCTCTCTCTCTATCATTTTAAGTAGTGTAAGGCTGAAATTATACTGCCACGCGCGACTGAAGTGCGGACCGAAACGGACGGGCAGCTAGGTCGGAAGTGGTGATCATATAGGTCCGCGCGACTTCGTCCGACTGTGTAAACAAAAGCGAAAAATTGTTCTGTGGCAGTGCAACAATAAAACAATGACTATAATCAAAATCAATTTATCAATGTATCTGAGATGCACTTTCAAACACACACACACACACACATACACACACCCACACACACACATCCTCCTATGCACATGTTTGCTCATTCATGCCTACACGAGAGAGAGAGACAGAGAGAGACAGACAGAGAGACAGGGTAGAGGTATTTAAACTATTCAAAGCCAACTGTATATCCATATTCATTCGATAGCAGACACCAAACATAAGCAAACGGGCTGGTTGAAACAAAATTCAATACCCAAATGTATTCATCAGAATCACCTTTACCTTCATTTCCCATTTCCCTAGCAATGTTTTCCCATGCTTTTTGAATAAGTTCCCGATTGCTGTGATTTTTGTCCGCTTTGTTATATATCAATTCTCTGCAGCGCACCGCCACAATCAATCTTTCGTCCTCCAACTTGGCAGGAAACAGACCGGATGGTAACGAAACACTTCTATAGGAGAGCGGGCCCTTCCGCACGCTAAAAAGAAGTGCTGCATGCACGCACGTCTTTTTTCATCCGCACGACTTCTTACGTCTAGTGGTGTCAGTATAATCACCGATAGGAAATAAAGAAGAGGACACGACTTTTTTCGGTCCGCACTTCAGTCACGCGTGGCAGTATAATTTCACCCTTAGATTACCTCTGTGCTCATAAACATGTTTAAATATAAAAAGTCACATTGCAAAAGACAATTTAAAAGAAAGAAAGAAAGAAAATGAAGCAAAAAGTTAATAAAAGCGCACATGAATAAATAGATAATTAAAGGTATAAATAGTCTACATTAATTAATTCATTACAATAAATAATGAAATAAATAATTTTTTAAAGCCTTTGTATTTGAAGAGACAAAAAGTTTTGTGAACAACACACGTGATAAAGGTGTCTCGCCTAAAGAGATGAACTGGGAGTTAATTGATGGCATCTTGGATATAATCTATTAGATGCTGACCTCCGTGGAATGAGGGAATGGTAGGACAGATTTATCTCCCCTTCCCTGCTGCCAATAGTTTGTATTGTGGATTTGTGCCATAGATACAGATGGCCATTTTGCTCGTCAGTGTATAAGCTGGGATTGCTGTTAATCAAGGGACGGATTTTCCAAAGCATGAGAAGACGCCTGAATGAAAAACTCAGGACAAAAATCTTCATGCGAAAAAAAAGTATCCACAATTTGGCTAGTTGGCAACGGACATGAAAAGGAACCAAAGTTTGGTTGGTTTTTTAAAAAGATAATTCATTGCCAGAACTAGTTATAAAATCTAGAGTTGCAGTTTTGGCAGTTTTAGTTATCTAAACGTAATTAACCGCCTTTTGTAATCGTCTGTCTTCTACACTTTTTTCCCAGCTCTTTTAATATCCTGGAAACATACTTGTTTTATGAATTATTTGTAATAAAAAGCTTCCATTCAACATTTTTGGGCATGCAATATTTTTAAAAAAATCGTAATTGTTGTTAAATGTAATTGTTCGTTCAGAATTATCAGAGACAGGCGCCCGAATCTGGCTGTAAAAAGCCTAGCTTGTCGCATACTTTTATACCCTCACTTTTTAGAAAGGGTTAAATGATTGTAAGATAATAGATACTAATAAGTATAGATAATAATTAGTGTATAGGTAATAATAAAACTATAGATAGTGTATTAATAATAAGCGCATCGACATATAAAAGTATAAGTATAAATAGATGATAATAAGAGTATAAAAATAGTATGTGTATAGATGGTTTAAACATAATTTTAATTCAAGAAAGCGTATAGATAATAATAAAAGTATAAATAATAATAAGAGTATAGATAATAATAAGAGTATATATAATAATACCAGTATAGATAATAATAAGAGTATAGATAAAAGTAAGAGTATAGATAAAAGTAAGAGAATACATAAATAATAATTAGAGTATAGATAATAATAAGAGTATAGATAATAATAAGCGTATAGAAAATAATAACAGTATAGATAAAAGTAAGAGTATACATAAATAATAATAAGAGTATTGGTAATATTAAGAGTGTAGATAATAACAAGAGTATAAATAAAGGTAAGTGTATAATGATAATAAAAATATAGATAATATTAAGAGTAGATAATAACTACAGTAAAGATAATAGTCTAATAACAGTATAGATAATAGTAAGAGTATAGATAATACCAGCATAGATAAAAATAAGCGTAAAGATAATACTAAGGGTATAGATAAAAGCAAGAGTATAAATGTATACTAATAAAAGTATATATAATAATAAGAATAGATAATAATAAGAATATAGATAAAAACAACAGTATAGATAATAATAGTATAAATTGGAAAGACAGGACCATCAGTCTACATTCCAAGTTAAGGCTGCAGCTGCGCTCATTGTCATCTCCATCTTCTTATACGCTTGCGAAATACATGGATTCTCACTGCAGATCTACTACGAACAATACAAAGCATAGAGATGAGGTGCTACAGAAGACTTTTGAGCATTTCCTATACCCAGCGCAGACTGGCTTGACACTGAGCGAAGCCATGAGGGTTGCTGAGGACAGAGAAAGAGGGAGTACGCTGGTTATTCGATCATCTGTGGTGCCCCAACGACCTTCGAGTTACGGGATAGGATAGGATATGAAGAGTATAGATAATAATAAGAGAATAGATAATGATAAGTATAAAGAAAATAAGAGTATAGATAATAGTAAGAATATAGATAATTGTAACAGTATATTATAATAGCAAGAGTGTCGACAATAACAATATAGACAATAATAACAGTATTGAGAGTAATAACCGTGAAGATAATAATAACAATATAGATAATAATAACAGTACAGATGATAATATCAGTATATAACAGTATAGATAATATTACCATTATATAATAGAAGTGTAGATGATACTTAATACTAACAACTTCAACAATTGTGATCTTGGATTGTATACCTCTCCTGGCTTTTAACTGCTGAAGAAGCATTTTATCGTGTAAGCCTACTGAAAACATTCTTTAGTCTGCTGCGTCTCCTATTCTTCTTTGTTCTCGTCTTCTAGTTAAGACAATACACAATAATGAACGTTTAGATAATAATAAGAGTAAGATATATAAATGAGTACGCGACAGGCTATAATCCCCACATCCAGATACGGGCGCTGGTAACCATCACAGTAGTAAGCCTTGATAGATCACTGACACTCAGTTAGGGCTCTCCAATTTGATCTCTGTCTGGACGTGTAACAGTGAACGTGGCATTGGGCAAGAGGGCCAGCATGAGCTCCTTCTACCCTAAGACGGGCAACCACCCTGAACGGGCTGTGAACGGAATCGTTGGAAGCACGTTGAGCGGACCTGGCTACACCCAAGACGAGGCACAGTGGAACTGCATTCACACGACTGATGGTGACCCATTGCCCACTTGGTCCGTAGATTTGGGCAAGGAAGTCCCCGTTCGAGAAGTCGTCATCTTCCGCCGCGGAACAGGCGAGTAACAAACACAAAGTGAAACACTCGCACACATTCACACACACCTACACCCACACCCACACACACACACACACACACATACACACACACACACACAGCCGAGGTTACACAGTATTATCATGACTTTCCCGAAACGCCACCTACGTTGTGCTGACATTTTTAAGTACTTTGAAGTGTTCGAACCCTAACCCTAACCCTTAACCTAACCCTAATGCTAAAATAGCTCTAACTCAACGGAGCACTATTTTGACGTCAAAATTGTACGGCCTTCCAAAAAAGTCAGAAGAAACCATGTGGAGTTTCATGTGTGTGTCATCAGAACGTCGTTTCTACATGCTCCTCCCCCTCCCCCTCTCTCACACACACACACACCAAATTTCTGTCTGTCTGTCAATCAGCCAGTCTGTCTCTCTCTCTCTTTTCTCTCTCTCTCTCTCTCTCTCTCTCTCTCTCTCTCTCTCTCTCTCTCTCTCTCTCTCTCTCTCTCTCTCTCTCCCTCTCTCTGTCTCTATAGATATGAGAAATTAATCCGTGGGTTTCCAAGATTCAGGCCTTACCTCCGTTTCATAATCTCTTTCACATGCACACGCACACTCTCTCACACACACACGCACACACATGCATACATTCATAAACACACACCCACTCACTATCTCTCTCTGTCTCTGCCTCTCTCTCTCTCTCTCTCTCTCTCTCGCTCTCTTCTAATCTACAGCACAAGCATATAACAAGTGGAATGTTTGTGACTTGACGAAGGCCTTAATATTTTATTTAGATCTATTTACATAAATATTTATTTACTTATTTTCACGCTATCAGGAAAAAAGAGGATGGACGGGGTCACAGTACACGTGGACGGCGTTCAATGTGGACAGCCACTCAGGGATAGGGATCTGCCTGCAGACGACGACAAGATCATCGTCAGTTGTAGTGGTTCCCCGCTTAGAGGGAGAAATGTTACCATCAACAGAAAAGGAGACTTTTTGAATCTATGCGAAGTTCAAGTCTGGGGTTAGTATAAATCGTGCAGACCATCCTCGTCATTACTAACATTGCTGTCAGGGTCACTCTTACCACCACCACCATCATCATTATCATCATCATCATTGTCATCGTCATCATCATCATCATAATTATCATCATCATCATCATCGTCATCGCCATCATAATAAATAATAATAATAATACTGGATGCTATATACGCGCCTTTCCCCAAATCAATCAGGCTCAAAGCGCGGCGATCTGTACCAACATACACGCTCACCTGTCTCATCCACCATCACACACACACATCAAATACACATCCTTCACTCAAACAGGTGGTGTAAAGGCAGGAAGATCGCTATTGGAAGACGGAAAGAAAATCGCATTTTTATTTTTGAAATTTTTATATTGACTGCGTCCAGTACCATCATTAACATCACACCCACCATCATCGCCACCCTCCTCTTCCTCCTCCACCTGTTGTAGTCGTTTTCTAAAGCAGCAACAGCTTCTGGGTCCGTGTTCAGAAAAGGTAATACCCGCTGGTAATTTACCATGAGGAGGGGTAAAATCTTTACCTTCCGCTGGTTTGGACTTGTCAGAGAAGTTTAAACTGCCCTGCCACTCGGCCAGTGCTTCAGATTGTTTTCAGACATCATGGGCCCAATGACCCATGGCCATGCAAAATGATGGGTCAATTTTGAAAAGATGGGTCATTGACAATCGAAGGTATTCGTATCGTATGTTCACCTAGTCCTTTTTGATTTTTATGACGCGCCAGGCTGGCGCATTCACGTTGACTGTTACGCGCCATTCTGATAAAATATGCGCCAATGGCGCGGGCGCACCAACAATCTGAAGCACTGCAGTCGGCCAACAATTTTACCGACTCTACCCCATGACCTGATGTGATCATGACCATCACGGCGTGGTAGGATGGTAGTAGGCATGATTAAAGCTTTGGGGAAACAACGGCGACATTCTGTCACGACTGCACGCCACGTTGCGTTACCCGGCACGTAACCCTTCTTGCAGTCGTTAATGCCAAAATGCAGAACCAAGATTTCATGTTTTTGGTTTCTCTGAATTATGGTTATGTGACAAGTGAGTTTCTTATGAGCAGTCGGGACAGGTAATCAAAAGAGCGCTGTCTTCTCCTTATTATTTAAGGGGCTAGGTCTGGTTTGAATTTTCAAAGAAATCGATTTTTGGAAATTATCATTTTTCATAAGTTAATAACTTAGTCTAATATATCTATTTTCATATGCTGTTATCCTTTTTTCAAAATATTGCATAGTTTTCTTGCAATAAGCATCGAAAGTAGGTAGGTATAGGGCCAAAATCGCTTCAAAATGGCCGATTTTTGCGAGAAAAATATCAGTTACAAAAACAAAAATGCAAAAAGAAAATAATGAACCTGCCCGTCGCCCTTGCTTTACAACTTCTGTACAATGACTGCTCCCTGCATTGAAAAATTAATGGCGGCCAGTTTGAAGCGTATGAAGATAATATTCTATGTTTTTGGTGTGTAGTGTCGAAATTGACGAATTTTGTGAAAATCATCATGTTGCGTCGCAAATATGGACCTTCTCGTGCAAAGAAACGACGTTTTAGTGGTAATAGATTTACATCATCTACCGAAACAGAAAATCGAATCCAATCGGAACTACGTGGTTTGGCAAGTACAGACGACGAACAAACTTTTGCCTCCCCTCTTCCCAAATCTGATCAAATAGCCACGCCCCTTTCTAGATCGGAGCAAAAAATCAAAGATCTCTACAATGTAATGAATGAATTTGATGATGATGAATCGAAGAATAGCTTAGAAATAGACAGTACTGATGAAGAAAGTAGTAGTGAGTCTGAAAGTGAAAGTAATGATGATAATGATTGTGATCAGATCAAAACAAAACCGAAAGGAAATCGATTTATTGATATTGAATTGTTTGCAGAACATTTGCAGGCTAATCTTGTATGTAGATCTTGCCATAAGCCTGTGGAATTATTTGAAGTTCAAAGAAAAGGGCTAGCAAGTGAATTTGTGTTAGAATGTAGTTCTAAAGGCTGTAGGCAGCCTGTTTTCAGTTCTTGCAAACAACATCAGCAGCAGATGGGGATAGAACCTGGTCAGTTTTCACTGGATTTCTGCGCACGAAAGGACAGCATGAGTGTTACACTCGGTTTGATGTTGGTGTTTTCTATCAGTAGTGGATTCAGCCCCAATGCTGAAGTACTGATGAGTGTAGCTCAGATTCGTTTATTCACGCAACCCGCTCAATCAGCATACAAGTCACAAAGTCGACGTATGAAGTTTTCCACTTTTATTCAGCACACATCAACAACTGCATACAATCGCCTTTTCACTCTCAAATTTCACTTTCCAACTCACTATCAACAACTATCCAACTTTTTTAACAGTGCGGCGCTTATATAGTATCTACATACATGGGAACAAACGAGAATAATCCTACATAAAACACCACAACCAATCAAAATTAATTTCATCATCACGTGACTCACGTCATACAACCCCATTTGGAATGGAAGCTTCCATGGTAACCAACAGAATAATCCACAAGCTTCGATCGATAGTAAACAACTGATTCCCGAAAATTCTCAAACAATATCGACCAACTAAAAACACTAACGTTACACAAAGCCTCTACTAATAACAACGCAAAATCAAATCAAAGATAAATACACTCTATTACTGCATGCGTTGCAAAAATAAAACGAACAGATCTATCGCACGCGTCACTCACAAGCCTACCATTGCACGCGCTTCACACATAATATCGTGCGCATTTCATACGCACCATCATGAGCGTCTCAACGTAACATAACCCCCCACTCAAGAAGAAATTTACTTAATTTCTTTCACCAACGTTGATACGCAATGCGCAAACAAAAGCAAAAATTAAAACTTATTTCAGCCTGTCTGAACACTATCAACGTTCTCAGTTCATTCACACAGAGTCAATGGTTTTCATCTTCAAATCTGTCTGGATATTGTCAATGTTCACACTTTATCTACATAGAGTCAATGTTCTTTCGTCCCCAAGGAAACAACGCCCTCGTCCGTTACCGTCGTCATCGGCCCAGGGTCAAAGACGACGATCACGTGGGCTTCCCTGGAATCAGTGCGTCCTCCGTTGTCTCCTTCTTCCATCGGATGTCCGACGCAGTCGACGTTGTCAGCTCCCAGGATGCATTTGCTGGGTCTCACGGTCAGGTTGGCTTCTGCGGGACGGTGGAACGGCTCCCTCAAGGTCTGCAGATGCTCCTTCCAGGTCTGGGTGTGGACTTCATGTTCGACCAAAGTCGTAGAGCCTGGGACATCACTGAAGCTATGGGGAAATTCGCCCATAAGGTCCTTGAGCTCCAACCTTTGACCTTCCGTCAAGCCTGGTCCTAGCTTAACATCATCGATACCTTCTTTGCTGTGGAAGTCTCCCAGTTCCAACAGTTCCTCGCTGTCAAAGCTGTTGTCGATCTCAGCTGCTGTTGCTGCATGCACAGTCTCTGATGGCCTTTCCACGTACAGCTTAAGGAGGTTGGCGTGGTATATCTTGGAATGCTGGCCGACCTTCACCTTGTAGTCGTTGATTCCCACCACGGTCTCCACTTCGTACGGGCCTTTCCACTGCATCAGCAACTTATTGTGATCAGTAGGTAGCAGCACCAGCACTTTGTTGCCAGGTTTAAACTTCCTGTTCACAGCCCTACGATCGTAGTAGTGCTTTCCACAGTCCTGGGACTTCTTCAGGTTTTCTCTGGCTATCTCGAGAGTCTGCTCCAGCTTTTCCCGTAGCTCAAACACGTACTGGTAGCTGTTCTTCACCTCTGGGGTGTCTACTTCTTTCGTCCACAGTTCTTTCAGGATGTGCATCGGCCCTCTGATGGTTCTTCCGTACAGCAGCTCGAACGGAGAAAAGCCGGTGGACTCCTGCGGTACTTCTCTGTAGGCGAAAAGTAGGGCATTGATGTAGCGATGCCATTGTCTGGGCTGCTCGCTGCACAGTTTCTTCAGGGTGGACTTCAGCGTAGCATTGAATTTTTCGACAAGCCCGTTGCACATTGGATGGTAGGGTGTCGTAGTTAAATGCCGGATGCTCAGCAGTCTGTTGACCTCCTTCATACAGTCAGAGACGAACTGCGTCCCGAGGTCTGTCAGAATTTTTTCAGGCACTCCAAGTCTACTGAACATGTCCACCAGTGCCTCTGCTACAGTTTCAGTGTCAATCTTCTTCAGTGGCACTGCTTCTGGGTACCGAGTCGCATAGTCTACTAAAGTCAGTACCCATCGATGACCTTCTTCACTCGGAGGTCTTATTTCGCTGATTAAGTCTAAGGCCACCCTCTTGAAAGGTCGGTCGATCAAAGGCATTCTCTGCGTTGGCACTTTAGGGACCCTTCCTCGAGGTATGGTCTTCTGGCAAATGTCACATGATCGACAGAAACGGCTGACGTCCGCATGAAGTCCTGGCCAGTAGAACACCGCCTGGATTCTGTCTGACGTCTTCTTGATGCCTAGGTGACCTCCCATGATAGAGTCGTGAGCTACTTCCATCACTTGGCGCCTTAGGGGTAACGGTACCAATACTTGACGTAGTGGTTTCCCTCCGTTGACCCTCGGGTGCTGGAAGATTCGGTACAGGATCTTGGCCTTCACCTCAAAATAGACCGTGCCACTGCCCTTGGTCACGTGGTCTTGGCGGTTCCTGTACTTGTTTAAAGTGCTATCAGCTTCCTGGAGCTGGATCAGCTTATCTCTGTCCACGATGGCAGCTTTGGAGTTGTCGGCGACCTTCAGTGGCGTAGACGTCTTGTCTCTCTTGGCCTGGGCCCTGGTAGTAACAGCACCGACGATCTCTGGTCGGCAGGGCTGAGCCGGAGTAACCACATTGTCCCGTAGCAGCTCTGTAAGGTCTCCATCGGGAAATGGCAATGGATCCTCCTCCACAACTTCGACGTGTTGAGTTGAGGCAGGACTCCACTCTGAATCGGGGTCGTCGGGTCGTCTCGCGCCGTCGATATTCCCGATCATTAAATCATACAGCGGCTTCTTCAGGCAAACCGCTTCGACTTCGCCTACGTAGAAAGGGGTGTTGACATGAATTTTTGCAACTGGCGCTTTCAAACATTTGCTGTCGGCCATGAGTGTCCATTTTGAATCGCCAGTGAACTGTTCTTTAGCGATTAGGTCTTCTCTGACGATGACCCCACTGCAGCCAGAGTCTCTTAAGACAGTCACTTCATGATTTCCGACGCGTCCCTTGGAAACAGGCATGTTCTGGACGGTCATAGCTGCGCTGGCGACGACGGGGATGGATTTCCCGTTGGCAAGGAGAAGTTGGCCATCGGTTATGCACTCTTGCACGTCCGCAGGAGTAGCTGTGCGCTCGGTCTCACTCGGAAGAATGACGCTCCCGCCGCACACTTGATGGTCAGATCTACTGGTTTGCCGTTGATTGGAGAACCGCCTCTGCCGGTTGCCCGCCGCTGAATTGTCCGTACTGCTCCGCTGTCCGCTACTTTTGTTTTGAGGACAGTTAGCCGCTCTGTGGTCTGTAGCGTTGCAGGTGAAACAGCCTCTTGAATGTCCTTCCCTGGGAGGTGGCGTGGAGTCCGTCTGTTTCTGGTTCGTCTGGCTTCCCTGGATCTGGTTCACATGGTTTCCAGTCTTCTGAAAATGTTTCGTCGCGCTGGGTGGCCCCAGGGTCTTCCCATGAGCGATGAGATATCTTTCAGCAGCCTCAGTCACATCTTTAAGCGTCTGCAGCTTTTGTTCTTCTAAGTGGGTCGCTAGGTCCTTGTGACAGGCATTGAGAAATTGTTCCTTCACGATCAGGTCATGGAGACTGTCGTAAGACTTCCTTTCGCCTGATAACTCCACCCACTTGTGTAGATATGACGACAGGCGCTCCACAAACTGCTTTGGCGTCTCGTCTGACTTAGGCCGGCATTCACGGAAGCGTTTACGGTAGCCCTTCTCTGTAAAGTTGTAGCACTGCAACAGGGCCTCTTTCAAGACGTCGTAGTTTTTGGCGTCATCGTTCGACAGTCTGGTGTAAACTTCGAGCGCTTGCCCTGTCAGAAGTGCACTTAGTCGAATCGCCCAGTCTCGAGGTTGCCAGTTGGAGCTTTCGGCGAACCTTTCGAATCTCGCCAGATAGCTGTCGATCTGGTCCTTCCCGTCGACGAAAGCTGGCAATTTTGGAGCCGTATGGTCGTTGGTGACTTGTGGCGCATGCTGATTGTTTTGGATACGCGCCAACTCTAGCTGGTACTGACGATCTCTTTCTTGCCGCTGCTGTTCAATTTCCAGACGCTTCAGTTCAAATTCTCTTTCTTCACGCCGTCGCTCATCTTCTCTTTCTTCACGCTGACGTTGTTCTTCTCTTTCTTGTATTCTCTCCTGAGACTTGACGTACTCCGTCAGCTGTTTGCCTTTCAGATTCATTGCAATCCCTTTCTGCCAGAAGTCAGCCATCTTGATGCTTTTCTGGAAAGTTCTTTTCTGGAAAAATCTTTTCTGGAAAGTTCTTGACTGTGCTGTACCTTTCTAGACTGTTCTAGAACAGCACGCTCTCTGCAGTAGCGCTGATGCTTGTCACTAGTCGCCTTCGCTGACGCAGGCCCCGCTGTCCTCGTCGTATGCGACGCTGCACCACGCTGGTGTTGATGTATACGCTCCTGTGCTGAAGTAGACGCGACGTCCGCTCGTCGCTCTCTGTAATACTGGCGATGTAGCTCCGAGACTGTCCCTCGACGTAGTCTTACGGCAGCCACGTAGTCCCGATCTGTTGTTCGCTCACGAAGCAACTCTTCAGCGACTACACGCCCTTGCAGTCAACCCGAACCTATCGGTGATGTAGTCCCAGTATGTTGGCCCCTCTCGACGCAACTCGTTGGCGGCTACCCTCGATGACTGCCTCTCGTAACGTTGACTCGCTTGTTGTAGCAGTTGAACCCTTGGCTATGGCGTGAATAGCGGCTTGACCCCCAAAATGTTACACTCGGTTTGATGTTGGTGTTTTCTATCAGTAGTGGATTCAGCCCCAATGCTGAAGTACTGATGAATGTAGCTCAGATTCGTTTATTCACGCAACCCGCTCAATCAGCATACAAGTCACAAAGTCGACGTATGAAGTTTTCCACTTTTATTCAGCACACATCAACAACTGCATACAATCGCCTTTTCACTCTCAAATTTCACTTTCCAACTCACTATCAACAACTATCCAACTTTTTTAACAGTGCGGCGCTTATATAGTCTCTACATACACGGGAACAAACGAGAATAATCCTACATAAAACACCACAACCAATCAAAATTAATTTCATCATCACGTGACTCACGTCATACAACCCCATTTGGAATGGAAGCTTCCATGGTAACCAACAGAATAATCCACACGCTTCGATCGATAGTAAACAACTGATTCCCGAAAATTCTCAAACAATATCGACCAACTAAAAACACTAACGTTACACAAAGCCTCTACTAATAACAACGCAAAATCAAATCAAAGATAAATACACTCTATTACTGCATGCGTTGCAAAAATAAAACGAACAGATCTATCGCGCGTCACTCACAAGCCTACCATTGCACGCGCTTCACACATAATATCGTGCGCATTTCATACGCACCATCATGAGCGTCTCAACGTAACAATGAGAATAAGGAACGCACAGAGAATGGCACTTTTTGCCACAAAAGAAGCAAGGCAGGCAAGAAGAAGGGCCAGACTACAAGCGGATGAAACTTCAGCACAAAAAGAAGGCCAGCCATATTCTACAGGTGCCTAATGACAGGATTTCAGGTAAAAATGTGTCAATTTTTAATGCCGAAACTTCGCGAAAAATCACAGGCGTAGCGAACTGCATGCAAGGTATCTCCTACAAATGTTAACCAAATCACCTGAAATTTTGCACATCTTCTGTAGACATAATTTCCATGAGTATGAACTAGAATTAAGCTTATTGAATGAAAAATGGATTTTTTAGAATTTTTTAAATATACAATATTTAATTAAAAAATGCCTGTATTACTCATTCAGCATCAAAATTTTTATTTTTCAAAAAAACTCAAAGATCTTAGTTCATTCTTATCAAAATGGACTTATCTACATATGTGCCAATTTTTATTTCAGTTTGATGAATACTTTTTGTCTAACAGTGCTTACAAAATTACCAACTTTAGCCGATTTTGCGTTTTCGCGTACTCTAATTTTTCCCACTAAACAATTTATTTAAAATTTTCTACTCAATTAATAGCAATAATTGTTTTTCTCCTGCATCTACATTCATTTCTGAGTAGCTCTGCAAAATTTCAAGTCATTTGGTCAATTAGAAGCTTCAAAACAAAATTACAAAGATAATTAACCGTATTCAAACCAGACCTAGCCCCTTAAGGGTGATGAAAGACCCTGTTTTGTAAAGACCAAAGGGTTGTCGTGTCTGGCTGGTATGGGCTGGCATGGGGCTCATAAAACCGTTCAACCGCGGTTGTGGAGGCAATTGACGGGGAACAGCATCAGAGGAGTTATGAGGAAAAAAGTGGGTCCCTTGAACGACCGCTGACCACAGAGACTAGGGTTCAGCGTGGGATCCGGGTTTAGACCACCTGATAGTCATTGTGAAACCTTGTCATGTTGACGCTCACCACTGGTATCAGCCATCTGTTGAATTCGACGGGGTTTCTGCGACAATGGGTTATGGCGCTGGTTTTGCATTCTTGATTTAACAGTCCAAGAGTAGCAGCGTTTGATGTTGACAGCAAGACCACTGCTACCCCGAGTGTTAGAATGCACAGGGTCCTTCATCCAGCCTGTTTTAACACCACCTGTCTTGTTGTAGAAGGCAGTTTCGTTGTCTACTACATCAACTCCAGTAAACTGATGACAGACTTGTTTGAGGTAATGGTTGGAATTTTTTTTATACATGAGCTGATGTGACCATGACCATCATGGCGTGGTAGGATGGTAAACAGCATGATTCTAGCTTTGGGGAAACAACGGCGACATTCTGTCACGACTACACGCCACGTTAGAGTTACCCAGCACTTCTTGCAGTCGTTAATGTCGAAATGCAGAACCACGTTTGTGACATCGGGGTGAATAGCCGTACCCCGCACCGCTTTTAGAAAGGATAACCTGTCCAGCCCAGAAATTGGAATAACCTGTGATTTCTCGCTTGCTACTGACATCTTAGCTTCATGCAGACCTGCTACCATAGAATCGCCCAGAATCAGTGTTTTAGTATAAGATTTCGGACCTGCGAGTGTTGGCCAGTCGGAATCAGGAGAGTCAGGTGAGTCAACTGAAGAAAATGCCTCTAAAAAAGCACTCCCACTTACTGAACATTCAGTACGTTGCTCTCATCTTGCATGGTTGAGTCACCATCAGCGTCCAAGGCACTCTTTAGTTCTGTGTCTGGGCAGCTGTGTCGAAAAGAAGGTTTGGTGGGTTGTTGTGATGTGTGTTTGAGAACCACTGGGCTAGGGTGAGAGGGTTTGCTGCGAGGGTGTGGTATGACGAGGGAGAGATAAAGGAGAGAGAGAGAAAGAGAGAGAGAGAGAGAGAGAGAGAGAGAGAGAGAGAGAGAGAGAGAGAGAGAGAGAGAGAGGGTGGATGGTGATGTAGAAATGGAAATAGGAGATAAGAAATAATTTTAAAAAACAACACAAGTTGTAAACACTATGTGTGAAATGTCGTTCATTTCATTAAAGATGTTGATGTAGATTTATACTGAGATCCATATTCGTTTCTAATATAGACACTTGTCGTTTCAGTGTGCAAGACCGGATACCATGGTGCCACGTGTGACGACAAATGCAGCGAGAATTGCGTGGACCGGCAATGCGACATTGATAATGGCACCTGTACTAAAGGTGAGTAGCGTTCACTGCTTCTGGACTGAGCTTATTGTGCCACAACCGCTTTGATAAGTCACGACACGGCGGGGAAAAAGTAACCCGTCTTCATACAAAGATGCTAAATGTCATGAATGCACATCCTTCACCCCAGTCCCCAATCCGCCAGTTTGCAAGGAAAGCACAGCCTATGATGTGTGTCACTCTTGTATAAGGTATAATTATGTTATTGTATACAAGGCATTACACTCACTTCTCCTTCTTCTCCTTCTTCTTCTTCTTCTTCTTCTTCTTCTTCTCCTCATTTTTAGTTCTGATGCCGGGGCGCAATACACTCACCGCAGCGAACCCAGCAGTTATAGAAAGTTGTGCAGTGTATGCACCCGATACACATTGGTCGAAGGCTACTAGAAGCATGCTGTATTAGTTGCCTCAACAGGCCATAAAGCATGCTCTCATGCTTCAGAGCACTGCTTCTTATACGCTTCAAGCCCTAGGATGATTGACCAATGAACTCATGAAAATAGAAAATGTAAGTTTTGTCTCCTCTAGGGGACGAATTAGGTCAAACTGTATTTGTTTCTAGGTCAACTGTCTTTTACGAACCGTTTGAGAATGTTTTTGAACCGTTTGTTAACGCCGGATAGTGTCCTCACTTGGTTTCATACAATTTAAGAATCCAACAAGGCAAATGGGTTTTTGAGACGGAAAGAGCGGAATGTTGTAGGGCAACATTCTGTATATATTTACAGTGAAATTGCGCTTTTTCCGTCACTATAGAGCTTGAAGCCTATAGGAAGCAGTGCTCTGAAGCATGAGAGCATGCTTTATCGCCTGTTGAGGCGACTACTAAAGCATGCTTCTGGCAGCCTTCGACCAATGTGTACCGGGTGGAGTATGTGAGCCTACTGAAGCACACGCTACGCTCACTTCTTCTTCTTTGTCTTCTTCTCATTTTTAGTCCTGATTCCGGGGCGCATTACACTCACCGCAGCGAGCACAGCAGTTACAGAAAAAAAATTATGCAGAGTATGTGAGCCTACTGAAGCACACGCTATGCCCTCAACACTCTGAATTGGTGTATATTTCAGCAGACCGAGATGCTTTCTATGATGGTAACTTCCGTCCTTTGACCTCTGGAAATTAGAATAGTTTCACAAATTTCCAAGAACTTTGGCAGGTCAAAAACAAAAAACGTAGACTTGGCACTTTGATGACTTTTGGATGTTTGCTTGAAGGCGTTAAGGCGATTGGGTTTACTTCTTTCGGGAGAAATGCAGCCTACTAGATTGTTCAGGCGGAATTGAAATATGCGGTAATCAGAGATCGAGAGGGGGGGATGGAGAAAAGAAGAGAGAGACAGGGAGAGAGAGAGATTGCCACGCCCACTGCCTCAACAATGGGTACACAGTGGGTGCTACCACACGAAAAAAACATCCACCCCAAACTAACACACTAAACACCAGACGGATCGATTACGACAATATTTATTTACACCTAAAAAAAAAAAGACAAGAAGACTATCTTACTCACACCCACAATCACGCTTTATTGGGGGTGGCTTCGTAGCGCAGTGGATTAGTGGCCGGTTTCCTATGCCGAAGGTCGCGGGTTCGATTCCCCCAAGCGCCGAACTTCTGTGACCTAGATACAAGACTATTAAGGTCACCGAAGGTTTTCTCCGGGTACTCCGGTTTCGCCCACTCCCTACAATAATGGTATTGGATTCAGTCAATCTAAACTTAAAAGATATTTCTCTTATATAGCGCACTTACAAGCTCAGAGAGCTTCTCAAGGCGCTGGCCCGTAATATCCAGCAATCACAAAATAGTTTGCTGAAGTCAGGATTCGAACCCACATCGCCCAAGACGCACTCACACAAGTCGTGCGCTCTGACCACTGAGCTATCCCTGAACTTTCACAAATAAAAATTTGATTTCCTTTCCGTCTTCTAAAATAGCGAATTGCCTTTACAGCACATGTTTGAGTGACGAATGTGTGTTTGTTGGGTATGTTGTCTGTAACATGTCAGCGTGTATGTTGGTAACAGATCGCCGCGACCAGTACCATTATTATTATTATTATTATTATTATTATTATTATTATTATTATTATTATTATTATTATTATTATTATTATTATTATTATCTCTCTAAATATATATATCCAAATAATTTACTAGCGAAAACAAATAAAGAATATTAAAAGGAATTAAAGTATTTTAATTTACAGCCTATAGAATTTTACACAGTTAAGCTATACGTTTACTGAATATTAATTGCCATTCCAACATACAAAGTTATGGTTGACAACATTGTTTTGATAACAAAGCAAATAATCTATTTTATCTTTGTGTGATGGTGGTCTGAGTGATTTAATGTTATTGTATATGTATGAGTGGAAATAGCGAAACAGAAGGGCAAAGAGAGACAACTGTGTGGTCTGTGTCCTTGTGTGTAAACACGTGTGTGGGGGTGGATGAAAATTTAGAGCGAACAGAGATAAAACATGCATCCTTAGACTGCATGTCAGACAGCCACACGAACACACTCATTTCATTAGTTTATTTTATAGTTACGTACATAAATATTTAATGTAACGCAAAATCCGCGCGTTACAAGGACAACATTCGATAATGGACTGGCTCGACACTGAGCGAAGCCGTGAGGGTTGCTGAGGACAGAGAAAGATGGAGTACGCAGGTTAAACGATCATCTGTGGTGAACCAACGACCTTCGAGTTACGGGATAGGACAGATGCCCAGCGTTACTGTGATTAGTGAAAATCCGTTACATAGCACTGGACTGAACTGACGTATTATTATTTGATGAAGAAAATATGAGAAAGTGAATGACCCCGATTGTTTGTTGCAGGCTGCCAGGAAGGGTTTTACAGCAATTCCTGCACAGTGGAATGTGGAGGCGGGTGCCCTGGCGGTACGTGTGACCAGAATACGGGCACCTGTGCGCCGTGTAGGGCAGGCTGGTGGGGTGACAAGTGTCAACACCAGTGTAGCAAAGGCTGTCTCAACCAGGAGTGTAATGCTATTGACGGTACGTGTTCCCAGTGTAATGCAGGCAGCTATGGCAAGCAGTGCCAGACTGCCTGCAATGACAAGTGTTCCAACACTGGCTGCGAGCAACAGTGGGGAAGATGCCACGCTTGCAAAGATGGATTTTATGGAGACCGGTGCCAGGCGGCCTGTAGTATTGGGTGTGTTGGTGGAAGGTGTGAGCGGACAATGGGCAACTGCACCTGTAAACCCAACTGGACTGGATACAATTGTTTAGGTAAGATCTGTTACATTCATAGATTTTTACTGAAGGTAAGATTCTATTGGACTGCGTAACATTCACACTTTGTATTCCTAAGTCAAAGCACTCTTTTTAACAAGGCTTATATGGTGTCTTTAATTTTACGTCTGTTCACTACAAAGTGATATTAGACAACTAAAAGCTTAAACAAATGAATAAAATACAAAAATTAAATTAAAATTATAACAATTTGTACAAATCGCTTTCCATAATAATGCTAACAATGTCAACTATAATATGACTATGCAAACTATTTTCAAGATCATCTTTTGATATAATAATTCCTTTATCTTTGCTGTTAAAATTGTACAATCAAAAAGTATGTGATGTACTGAAATATTTTCTGAGCAATGCAGTTGAAATTTTTTTGAATACTTTGTGTTCCACGAAATTAAACGTAGTTTATAAATTAATCTCGCAAAATTTCTTGAGGAATTAAGAATACTTTTTTTTTTAAATGTATGTATCTTTCCACTAGCGAATAGTACTGAAATTGAGCCCTACACATTTAAACACTACTTGAAGGGAAATGGGAAGAAGAGAAAGAAAGTGGGGAGAAGGGAGGTGTAGGGGTAAAGCAGGACCCACAGTACAGAAATAAATTAGTAATCATGTACATTGATAGACTAGGTTGTACGACCCACGTTTCAGTAGGAAGTCAATTCCCCATAAGCGTCCGAAGTACTGCTGTTTACTTGTAATATCACAGTCTAATACACGATACGTTTGTTTGATCTGCACATGGTAGCCACCTCTACTCTGGAATTTAGGCCCTTGAAGATAGTGCCCAAGTTGGCTTGCCAGTATATTTCTCTTCTGACCAGCTCTTCCTCCGACGTCACTACCTCAATAGCATGGATTGTCAGGAACGGTAGTTGTTTGTCTCTAGGGTGGTCCATTTCTATGACGTGTCTGGCTACTTTACAGCGTTGTTTTCGCCCACTGTGCACATCCGACTTGTGGATCCTCCACCTCTCTTCCAAACCAACAGTAGACCCAACGTACCACAAGTCAGGGTGGCACTCACACCTGATGAGGTAGATCACAAACCTAGTCTTGCAGTTAATGTTCTGCTTAATTGTCCAATAGCAGCCATCCCAGGGACTTTTGAAGCCTGTGAGGTCTTTAGAATGTAGACATGTGTCACAACGGACAGAACAAATGAAAAGGCATGCAATGTTCACAGGGCCATGTTGTGGGAACCGTCTGGGGACGGTGGGATTAAACATTTCAGCCAGGTTGTTCCGTCTCAGTTCTTTCTGCTCTGATCAGCATTCCCTCTGGAACAATGTCTACATTCTGTGAGCTGGAGCACCAAATTGGCAGACTTTCTTTGATAATAGTGCTTTTAGATGGAACCCTTGGATCATAAGTAATTACCCAGGCAATGTTCTTATGTTTTCCTTTACGTGGCCTCTTTATGACCTCTTCCCTGTCAACACTGGAACCCTTCTTAAGTGCCTTCAGAGCATCTTCAAATCCCCACCCTGCTATTGTAAAATACTTGGCATACTCTTGTAGCCTGTTCTCTAAAGCCTCATCAGTACTGCACAGCATTCTAACTCTCGTCAAAAGTCCCTTAAAGACTGAAGGTTGGTGGCATCTATGTCTAGGCAGGTACGCATGATAGTGCTAAGAGTTTACATCAGTCTCTATATGGCCGTCTTTGATTTGGAGTGTCACGTCCAGGTAGTCAACTCTTGCTCCTTCTTTCAAAGTTTACTTGATATTTGGAGGGTTCAGATTCGGCAGGTGCTCAGCAAATTCTGGTAGGTCATTTCTGTTTGGTAGAACTCATATACCGTCATCACGGAACCTGCTCCAATCTATGTTGTTTAAACAATGCTGCTCTTGCCATGCTTTTCAAGGAGGATAGTAGTGGCACCAGGCATTCATCCATGCATATATATATATGGAGCCCTTGGATCATAAGTAATTACCCAGGCAATGTTCTTATGTTTTTCTAACCATTCCTCCATGCAAATATATATATCTATATCTATATCTATCTATCTATCTATATATATATATATATATATATATATATATATATATATATATATATATATATATATATATATATATATATATATATATATATATAAATTGCTTAGCCGGAAGTCCTTTTTCGCCACTACTATAAAGTTTGTCTCCTATGGACGCTGATCTGGGCAGGTGCTGGAGGCCGCCGATCGGCCTGCTGTGTGCTCAAAACCCACCAAATCGTTATAGCCGACATTTCCTTACCGAACATGTAACCGTTTTTGAGATAAATAAATAAACAAAATGTCCACAAACTGCAATAGCCTCATTCCGCGCGCTTCCATTAAAAATCAAATTGAGGTTTCAGCATGTTTTCCCATATAGACCAAAAAATTTATGTTTTTTTGTACGAAGCATTGATAGCTCAGTTGGTAACACTTTCGCCTACCGTTTAGGGCGACCCAAGTTCAAATCCGATGCGGGGCATATTTTTTTTTTATGTTTTTTTTCCCACTACAATATGGATATTTTTCTTTTTAATTCTTGCTCAGGGCCAAGGCGAGCCACACTGTATTCGTGGATTTCGGCTGTGGCCAACAGCCTGGAGAGGATTGGGCCCTGCCAGGTCTTTTTTTGCCCAAGACACAACACATGATGAGGCTATCCACTAATTCCATGCCGGATCGGTCGTCGCCCGGCTACACAAGGACCGCGCCTTCCGTTGGCCACCAGGACGGAGGTGAAAAGTATGCTACTGATGGACAAATTAGACAAATTAGCAAGATCCGCACGAGAAACAACATCGTCATAGGAACCTGGAATGTCAGGACCCTAACTGCGGAAGGAAAATTAGAAGAACTGGCCCACGAGCTGGATCACTATCGATGGAACATTCTAGGTATCAGCGAACTGCGCTGGAAAGGCCTAGGTGAAACAACGACTGACAAAGGCCACAAGCTCTATTTCAGCGGTAGAGATGACAGGCACGAACACGGCGTTGGATTCTTGGTCCACAAGAACATTCTAGCCACTGTCATGGGTTGCCGCCCAGTCTCCAGTAGACTCATTACCATCCGTCTGAGAGCAACCCCTTTCAACATTACCATCATCCAGGCCTATGCCCCAACATCAGACTATGAAGACAGCGAAGTGGAGGATTTTTATGAAAATATACAGGCGGTCCTTGACCAAGTGCCGAAGAAGGACATAGTCATAGTGCAAGGCGACTGGAATGCCAAGGTTGGCCAAGATGCGCACCACAACTGGGGAGACACATGCGGACCCCACTGCAACAACGAGACAAATGACAGGGGTCTGAGGCTATTGGAGTTTGCCAGATACAACAATCTGGTACTGGCAAACACGCTTGGTCTCCACAAAAAATCCAGACGATGGACATGGCACAGTCCCGGCGGGGAACATCACAACCAGATCGACTACATCATGGTCAAGAAACGCTTCAGATCAAGCATCAACATTGGCAGGACACGCACTTTTCCAGGAGCAGACATTGGAAGTGACCACGATCTCGTGATGATGTCTTTCCGGCTCCATTTGAAGAGAGTAAATACAGCAAAGTGCACTAGGCTGAAGTTCGACCTGGACAAACTGCAAGACCCGGAGGTGGCAAAAATATTTCAGGCCACAATTGGAGGGAAATTTGCACCACTGCTTATTTTGGGGGCAGGCGAAGTAGATGTCAACACCATTACCAATACCTTCAACTCAGCTGTAACAGATGCCGCCACTGAGATCCTTGGCAAGCACCGACCAAAGAAGAAGCCGTGGATCACACCTGAACTTTTGGATCTGTGTGATAAACGAAGAGAGTTAAAAAAGAAAAAGAACACCTCACAGGGAGCTGATGTCTACCGAAAAATCAACAATGACATCCGAAAAGGCATGCGCACAGCAAAGGAGAAATGGATAGAAGATCAATGCCAGGAAATAGAGAACAATCTGAACAAGAACAACAGCAAGAAGGCCTACCAGACTGTGAAGCGGCTGACAAGTGTTAAACAGCCCAAAGTCTCCACTATCCAAAGCAAGTCTGGCATTTGCCTTACAGAAGAACAAGAAGTCTTGGACAGATGGACAGAGTACTGCTCTGACCTTTACAACCATACACCAAATGGAGACCCATCAGTTCTAGCATGTCCCGAGAGCAGAGAAGAAGAAGAAATCCTCCCAATTCTCCGGGAAGAAGTTGAGGCAGCAGTGCAATCGCTGAAGAAAGGGAAGTCAGCGGGAGTGGACAACATACCAGCGGAACTGCTACAAGCAGGAGGAGAAGCGATGACTGATACTCTCACCATTATCTGTAACAAGATCTGGCAGAGTGGGGAATGGCCTACACCATGGACCCAGTCGCTTGTCATCACTCTTCCCAAAAAAGGTAACCTTCAGGAGTGTGAAAATTACCGCACCATCAGCCTCATCAGCCATCCCAGCAAGGTCCTCCTGAAAATAATACTCAACAGGTTGAAACCACAAGCTGAACAAATCATAGCTGAAGAACAAGCAGGATTCATGGCAGGGCGAAGTACCACTGAACAGATTTTCAACCTCAGAATAATCTGTGAGAAATACCTACAGCACCAAAAACATCTATATCATGTGTTCATAGACTTCAAGAAGGCATTTGACCGAGTCTGGCATGCAGCTCTATGGGCAACCATGAAAGTGTACAACATCAGCCCTAAAATTATAGAAGTCATCAAAAGCCTGTATGACAAGGCTACCAGTGCAGTCCTCCATAACAGCGTCATCGGGAACTGGTTCAGAACAACAATCGGTGTGCGTCAAGGATGCCTACTCTCTCCAACACTCTTCAACATCTTCCTAGAGCGCATCATGTCAGATGCTCTTGCAGATCACGAAGGCACAGTCAGCATAGGGGGTAGAGCAATCTCCAATCTTCGTTTTGCGGACGATATTGATGGATTGGCTGGAGAGGAACAAAAACTTGAACAGCTTGTACAGAGGCTTGACACCACCTCCAGAGCTTATGGAATGGAAATAAGTGCAGAGAAGACCAAAATGATGACCAACAACACCAATGGCATCAACACGGACATCAAAGTACAAGGCCAATCCCTCAACACAGTGCACAGCTTCAAATATTTAGGAGCCATTGTGTCAGACAATGGGTCTCGACAGGAAGTCCTCTCCAGGATCGC
>CM072514.1:69611210-69731210 GCA_036898135.1 Oncomelania hupensis | reverse complement strand
TGTCACTTCAGCACAGGTTATCACTTCGGCACAGGGCGACGTTAGATGCGTCGGGGCCCCCTTCACAAATAGGGTCGTCACTTTAGCACATATTGTCACTTCAGAAAAGGTTGTCACTTCGGTACAGGTTGTCACTTCAGCACAGGTTTTCACTTCGGCACAGGTTGTCGCTTCAGCACAGGTTGTCACTACATCATTGGTTGTCACTACATTATTGGTTGTCATGACATTATTGGCTGTCATTACTCTTGCAGCGTGTGCTGACGGCAACTACGGCCAAGATTGTAAGAATACGTGTGGTGGTGGATGTGACGGAGGTCGTTGTGACACAGTCACCGGACAATGCACATGCAAGGCGGGATGGAAGCTAGGCAACGGCATGTGTGATGAAAGTGAGTTTCACTATGTGAGAGCATGTTTGCGAATGTATGACTCAATATAGTTTTGATGGAATTTAAATTCTTTACTGTCAAGTCAAGCAACGACTTTATTGGAAATAACCACCACACTATTAGTCTTTGTTAATAGAGATTTCCACAGATTGGGAGCATGGAATGGAATGTGCTGTTTTATGTTATCTTTGTTATATTGCGCATTTCCTGTTCAAGGGCTACTCAAGGCGCTGGCCAATTAGGAATATAACTGAAGCCGCCCGAATCACTGAATCATTTGACCAAGTATGGAGCCAATTTTCCCTAACGCTGTGAAAGCTATCGAGACGTAAACCACTCCTTCAGCTGGGAGCGTATTTATAAGAGTTGTGTATGATAACAGTAAAATGTAGTTAGCCTTCGGCGGCTGATGCTTAAACTAGAATATATAATAATACTAAGACTATAATACTAGGACCTGTAAAATCCGTGCGATGGAATGCATGCATGCACAGATTAGACCTCGGTTTATACTCTCATAGGAAAGAAGGGGATGATGATGATGATGATGATGATGATGATGATGATGATGATGATGATGATGATGATGATTGTTGTGATAGTTATGCATGATGACGATGGTAATGGTAATGCATGATGATGGTGATGATGATCGATGATGATAATTTCTGTCTTTACAGAATGTGACCCAGGTTTCTATGGCACCAACTGCAGCTGGCTGTGTGGAAACTGCGCGAATGGCACCTGTGATTTCGAGACTGGATACTGTGCTTCACCTTGTCAGGAAGGATTCCAACCTCCTCTATGTAGTGGTAAGTACATGTATTGCCAGCCTACAGGCAGGCAGTCAGGCAAGCATCCACATGTTACGCATGTTTTTTGATGATGATGATTGTCAACGCACGGGAGGATCCTTATGCGGCCCTTACCCCAAAATACGCAATGATTTCAGGGGGATGCCGCACCACCTGCCGCGGTTGCCTCCGTGTTCTTAATAAATAGGCGGTGTGTGCAATTGAGGACAGAGTCACAGCATCAAAGATGAGAACACGCGCGCACTTGCACCATAAACGCGTACACTCTGAGTATGATGGTAATATAAATCAACTTATTCACTCACTGATGATGTTTATGAATGATGATAACGATGATATAGTCAAATATGATTGAATTGTATTCGGACTGACAATCCAGGGTTGTCCCATCTGCTGTTCATGATGAAATAAAACAAAATGCTACTTATCTTTAATAGCGAAACTGGAGTACAGATCATACAAATGTTCTCGTTTCCAATGATGATGATAATCGTTGAGGTTATATGGTCACTGTCTCTTTTATTGCTCTTTTGTCGTTGATTTTGCCGTGATGTTCTGGACACCTTGATGTTGTTGTCCCCCGACGACTTTCACACAACTTCCGGCCTGCATTTGTTGACTTTCACACAACTTCCGGCCTGCATTTGTTGCGCCTGAAACGATCAGGTGGTGACCTAATGTCCCAGATATGAATTTTCCATAACGAACCACAAGTATAGTGTAATGTTCTTCGTTCGTCGAAGCATTAAAAAGTATACAATGTTGTATAATTATAACACACGATAGTTGATAATGAATGATAGATGAGATGACTGATGATCCTTCTTCCATGCTTCCACTTTCATCCCTTACATACAATGACATAAACAAACACTTCTGCCAAGTGCTCTCCAAACCGGATCCTCTGCAAGAGATCTAAATCTGAACATAAACATATATCTATCAACGCTGTGCGATTGAAGTCTAAAAGATCTAAGAATCGGTCTAGAATGCGCTGAGGCTAAAAATGTAGAAACAGTGATGGAAAAGTTACACTTATTTCACACGAAAATAAACTAACATGGAATAAAATACATTGTTATTATTGTTTATGTTTACCTATATAGCTATCTATCTGGCATCTGTTAGCCTAGTATAGCCTAGCTGAACACGTAGCCTACCCACAATGGCGCATGAAGAATTGAACCCAACGGTTCGTGAAAGCAAATGGCCTCCCCCACGGTGACGGCCAGTTGACGACCTTGGTCACTGGACCTCTGATTCAGTGAAAGCTGATGGTCACTCCCTCCCCCCCCCCTCCCTCCCGTACGTTCCGACTGACTCACAGTGCACCTAAGGTACTTCTCAGTATCCTCCTTGATCGATTTTTTCAACTGGTGTGCCTTGCAATTGTTATGCCGTGTTGAATGTCTGAGGTAGCGATGTCTCCCCGAGTCACAAGCTCTTCTCTCAGTGAAGTCTTTTTGTTTACGTCTACTATGACTCAATCGGACTATGACGTATGATACGCCGACGTCAGAACACAGACTTAGGAATTCTATCAAGACTGAAGACTTTAAAAGTACCCAAAAACATTGTTATTGAACAACAAGAAAAACAAAACAAACGATGCACCGTTGCTGATAGAGGAGACGCATATTTTCGCGACGACGATGATGATGATGATGATGATGATGATGATGATGATGATGATGATGAAGAATATTTTTTTCTGTGGATGTTTTGATGATGATGATGATGATGATGATGATGATGATGATGATGATGAGGAGGAGGAGGAGGAGGAGGGGGAGGAGGAGAAGGAATAGAAAGGTAACGATGATGACATTGAAGATGATTATGTGGATGACGATGATGTGGATAATGATGATAAGAAGGCGGAAGAAGAAGAGCACACTCATGGTTATGACCATTTCGAAGATAATGGTGATGTGAAAGAAGGAGAAGTGATGATGATGATGTCTCCTTACAATCTTGGCCGTAACTGCCGTCAGCACACGCTGCAAGAGTAGTACTAATGACAGCCAATGATGTCATGACAGCCAATGATGTCATGACAGCCAATGATGTCATAACAACCAAGAATGTAGTGATAACCAATAATGTAGTGACAACCTGTGCTGAAGCAATTAAGAATAATTAAGAATACATGTGTCTTTCCAATAGCGAATAGTACTCAAATAGAGCCAATTGTAAATTATAGTTTATTACTGAATATTGGCTCTTTGTATGCCCTTTTTGTGCTAATTTGTCCAATTCTTCATTGCCATATATACCTAAATGGGAAGGAACCCAATAAAAATCAATTTCAGTACCTCTAGTTCTTATACAATGTACGAGACATTTAATATCAAATATCAGATCAGTTCGTTTCCCGATTTTCCAATTATTTAAAAAAAATAGAGCATTGCTTTAGAATCTACACAATTTTAAACATTAAATATATCAAGAGAAATGTTAAGAATATAGTCCAGGGCCATAAGAATAGCACATTATTTAAATGTAAATATTGACAGTTGTAACGATTAGGGGTACTTCAGAATTTGCGTAATTGCATGCGTGAATCCGCGTGTTCTCCCGTCTCTCAACTTCACTAACTCGTAACAATAAACTAAGCTATCACACCCTCTATTAAACCATAAACATAAATCAATACAATAGCACAAAACACAGAGTCAACAAGAATCAAATGGAATAAATACAATTGCTTCTACTCACGTCTTTTCGCAGAACAAATCCGTTGAAAGAATAAATATACGAGTATACACCACTCACAAATAACACACAATTCCCAGTCACCGTTGCCAGAGAGAGAGAAAACGAAAGTTATAAATAGTCACACTGTAGTTAAGTTCGATCTCTAGTCTCTTCTCTGCCTACGCCGTCTTCTTTCTCTGCTTCTCAATCTCACTCTCCTTCTCCTCTAGCCTTCTCCATCTCCTCTCTTCTTCTCCGCTCCTCCTCGTCCTCCTCTCCTCAGATTCTCTTCTCTCTTCCTCCTCTTTCTTTCCCTTGTCCGCTTCTTCTTTTTCCTCATTGTCCGCCTCTCCTCAGTTTTCTTCTCTCCTCCTCGTTCTCCCTCCCTCCATCTTGTTCTTCTTCTGCTTTCTTCTCTTCTTCTCTTCTTCTTCTTCTGCTTCTTCTTCCTCTTCTTCGGCGTTCTCTTTTTCTGCGTTTTCTTCTTCTTTCTTCCCCTTCTTGTTATTTCTTCTTCTTCTTCTTCCTTCTGCTGTTGCTTCCTCCTCCTCTTCTTCTTTCTCTTTTCTTCTTCTTCTTCTTCTTCTTCTTCTTCTTCTTCTTCTTCTTCTTCTTCTTCTATACTCGATGCCCCCGCAACAAGAGACTTCTGCAGACAAAGGAGTTAACTACAACTAAGTTTCTTAAACGTTCTTGGACCATCTATATATATATAAATTGCTTAGCCGGAAGTCCTTCTTCGCCTCTACTATAAAGTTTGTCCGGTATGGACGCTGATCTGGGCAGGTGCTGGGCGCTGCGAATCGGCCTGCTGTGTGCTCAAAACCAACGAAATCGTTATAGCCGACATTATCTTACCGAACGTTTAACCGTTTCTGAGATAAATAAATAAACAAAATGTCCACAAACTGCAATAGCCTCATTCCGCGCGCTTCCATTAAAAATCAAATTGAGGTTTCAGCATGTTTTCCCATATAGACCAAAAAATTGAGGGTCTTTATAGGAAGCCTTGGTGGCTTACTTAGTAAAATATTTGCCTACCGTGCAGGGCGACCCAAGTTCAAATCTCAAGCGGGCCGTTTTATTTTTTTTATACGCTACAATATGGATATTTTTCTTTTTAATTTAGGCTTTTTACCTTTAATTTATTATTATTATTATTATTATTATTATTATTATTATTATTATTATTATTATTATTATTATTATTATTATTATTATTGTTATTATTATTTATAAACTAATAATAATAATAATTTATTTTTATTATTATTATTATTATTATTATTATTATTATTATTATTATTATTATTATTATTATTATTATTATTATTTATAATCTAATAATAATAAATTATTATTATTATTATTATTATTATTATTATTATTATTATTAAACTAATAATAATAATAATAATAATAATTATTATTATTATTATTATTATTATTATTATTATATTTTATATCAAATTTTATTTTAAAACCTTGGTGTTTTTTATGATTTCTATTTGTATTATTCTATATTCAATATTATTATTATTATTATTATTATTATTATTATTATTATTATTATTATTATTATTATTACCAAGGATCGGTATGGGGTGGTACGAGTAGGTAAAAGGGGGCTACGGGTAGGTTTAAAGGGGCATGGGTAGGCATAACGGGGATACGGGTATATATAAGGGGGTATGGTGATGGTCGATTCCTTTCATCCATACCTGCGAAACGATCAAAGTATCAAGGAGGGTACAGGTAGGTTACAAGGGGGGAACGGAAGGTATTAAGGTGGTATGGGGAGGTATCAAGTGGGTTCGGGGAGGTATCAAGGGGGTATGGTGAGGCATCATGGGGGGACGGGGAGATATGAGGGGGGGGGGTATGGGGAGGTATCAAGGGGGATATGGGGAGGTATCATCGTCCAAATGAAACTCGCAGACAACAGTTGTCTCTCTGTCTACATTTTAAACAGCAACCTGTGTACCCTGGCTTGCCACATAACCACTATCTAATGATACCTCATCTCTCTCTGTGACGGTACCAGTGCAGCAATACAATCAATTTTATGACTGTATTACTTAGATCTTACTAAAGAAGTAGCTACATGTAATAAAATGTTCATATCTTGGCTTAAAAGTCGTGCGCTTATTATCTTTAATAAATGTAATCTTAGTCATGCATTGTTAACTAAATATTTAATATCAAATTTCCAATTTATTTTGGGAGTACAATATACACCTAGAAATTTAATATTTTCTGTATATAATATTTTTGCTTCTTCCAGTTTTAATTCTGACAATGTTTTAGGGTTTTCACCATTATTGAAAAGCATTAAGCTTTCTCTCCAGATAGTAATAACCCATTTTCTGCCACATATGTTCCTATCTATCCTATCCTATCCCGTAACTCGGAGGTCGTAGGGGCACCACAGATGATGGTTTCACCAGCGTACTCCATCTTTCCCTGTCCTCAGCAACCTTGATTGTTTCGCTCAGTGTCAAACCAGTCCATTCTCGAATGTTGTCCTCCATCTTTTTTGGTCTCCTTCTTCTACCTCCTTGCACTGTGCCTTGCAGGATGGTCTTTGCAAGACCTGATGATCTGGTGACGTGGCCATACCATCGGAGTTTCCATTTCTTCACCACTGTGAGCAGGTCATCGTGTTGTCCAATGGCTTGTGTGATGGTCTTTTGGACTTCGTCGTTGGTGATTGCTGGGTATAGGAAATACCCAAAAGTCTTCTGTAGCACCTCATCTCCATGCTTTGTATTCTTCGTTGGAGATCTGCTGAGAGGGTCCATGTTTCGCAAGCATATAGGAAGATAGAGATGGCAAGGGAGCGCAGCAGTCTTACCTTGGAATGTAGACTGATGGTCCTGTCTTTCCAAATTGGCTTCAACCTCACCAGGGCAGCAGTTGTTTGTGCGATCAGACTGTTCTCTATTTCCTGCCATTGATCTTCTATCCAGTTCTCCTTTGCTGTGAGCATGCCTTTTCGGATGTCATTGTTGATTTTTTGGTAGACAGCTCCCTGTGAGGTTTTCTTTTTCTTTTTTATCTCTCTTCGTTTATCACACAGATCCAAAAGTTCAGGTGTGATCCACGGCTTCTTCTTCGGTCACAGCTGAGTTGAAGGTGGTGGTCATGGTGTTGACATCTACTTCACCAGCCTTCAAAATGAGCAGTGGTGCAAATTTTCCTCCAATTATTCACCTCCGGGTCTTGCAGTTTGTCCAGGTCGAACTTCAGTCTAGTGCACTTTGCTGTATTTACTCTCTTCAAGTGGAGCCGAAAAGACATCATCACGAGATCGTGTCACTTCCGATGTCTGCTCCTGGAAAAGTGCGTGTCCTGCCAATGTTGATCTGAAGCGTTTCTTGACCATGATGTAATAATAATCATAATCAAAATCATAATCAAAAATGTGTATTCCACAAAAAACATGGGAAAATTTGTTGTGTCAAAGTGCACACATGACAAAAGAAAATAATAATAATACAACAAGACATTAGAACACCCCTCCATCGGTATAGCAGCAAGCTGAATACAGTCTCCTCTCCCCCACACACACATAGGCTACACACACACACACGGTATGCTTATATACATACGCATACACGCGCGCACATACATACACAGTAGTCTATCTACACGTAGTCTATCTGGTTGTGATGCTCCCCGCCGGGACTGTGCCATGTCCATCGTCTGGAGTTTTTGTGGAGACCAAGCGTGTTTGCCAGTACCAGATTGTTGTATCTAGCAAACTCCAAGAGTCTCAGACCCCTGTCATTTGTCTCGTTGTTGCAGTGGGGTCCACATGCGTCTCCCCAGTTGTGGTGCGCATCTTGGCCAACCTTGGCATTCCAGTCGCCTTGCACTATGACTTTGTCCTTCTTCGGCACTTGGTCAAGGACCGCCTGTAGATTTTCATAAAAATCCTCCACTTCGCTGTCGTCATAGTCTGATGTTGGGGCATAGGCCTGGATGATGGTGATGTTGAAAGGGGCTGCTCTCAGACGGATGGTAATGAGTCTACTGGAGACTGGGCGGCAACCCATGACAGTGGCTAGAATGTTCTTGTGGACCAAGAATCCAACGCCGTGTTCGTGCCTTTCATCTCTACCGCTGAAATAGAGCTTGTGGCCTTTGTCGGTCGTTGTTTCAACTAGGCCTTTCCAGCGCAGTTCGCTGATACCTAGAACGTTCCATCGATAGTGGTCCAGCTCGTGGGCCAGTTCTTCTAATTTTCCTTCCGCAGTTAGGGTCCTGACATTCCAGGTTCCTATGACGATGTTGTTTCTTGTGCGGGTCTTGCTAATTTGTCCATCACTAGCATACTTATCACCTCCGTCCTGGTGGCCAACGGAAGGCGCGGTCCTTGTGCCGGGCGACGACCGATCCGGTATGGAATTAGTGGATAGCTTCACCATGTAGTGTGTCTTGGGCAAAAATGACCTGGCGGTGCCCAATCCTCTCCAGGCAGTTGGCCACAGCCGAAATCCACGAATACAGTGTGGCTCGCCTTGGCCCTGAGCTCTGTGGGTTCGGGCATTAAATAGAATAGACCCAACGTTTCCCGGCGTGTCGTAAGAGGCGACTAACAGGGGTGATGTTAGCACTGCATCACTGGGCAAAAGTCTTCTACACAGAAGTCACCGGCCAGGGCGGAGGAACTTCACGTTACTACAGGTTCAACGACCACGTGCATTCATCACGGACATAATAATGTCCTTCTGACCAGTACAAGCCTATTTAAAGTAGAACACAGTCCTTTCTCTGAAATTTCCTGTGAAATGAATGAAAAGATGTAAGTTAAGTAACACATGACACTTGTGTGAAGTTTTTATTACCATAACATAAACAGTCTATTTGAACTTTTATTACCATGACATAATAGTCTAATATAACTTTCATTAACATAATAGTCTAAATGAACTGTTATTACCGTAAGTCTAAATGAACTTTTATTACCATAATAAATGAACGTTTACTTGCATAAGTCTAAATGAATTTTTATTACCATAACATAAGCCTAAATGAACTTTTATTACCATAACATATCTAAAATAATGAACTTAAGTACACGATTCGAATATGAATACAACAGAATTATGTTGTTATTTGATAGAAAAAAAATTATAAAACTTAAATGCACACATATTTCTCCTGTCAGTGCATCCTCAGACTGCCTGGCGATGGGAGTGTGAACTAAAAAAATGTTTCCTGCATAAACTCTCTTCCTCGATATCTGAATGTCACATACACACTGCAAATAAAGTTTTAATCGTGTTTAACGCATCGTAGAATGAGTGGCACTCCGTTGGGAGAACTTCTTTCAATTGCTGCAAGTGCTGAAATTTCATACTTTTGATATTTCTTGGTCCAGCGTAGAGCTGCGGAATATCCGCCGATCCAGCTCTGTTTGGGCGGCGAGGGAGCGACAACAAAGTATCAGTGTGATGCAGCTTGTATTTAATATCTCCATTTGGGCTGTATGACAGTGCCTGCAGATGTCTCGTGCACGGGCGTTCATGTCTCGTGGACGGGTGTACATGTCTCGATCACGGGTCTCGTGCACGGGTGTGCATGTCTCTTGCACGGGCGTTCATGTCTCGTGGACGGGTGTACTTGTCTCGATCACGGGCGTTCATGTCTCGTGCACGGGTTGTCAGGCCTACTTCCTCCCTCTGGTGTTTACAGTAGGTGACTAGTCCTTCATGCAAGGAGTGATAGGGTAGATAGGGGTGGGTGATGCGTGTGCGAGCGTCCTTTCTCCCACTAAACTAAACTAAGAACGCAACTAGCGGAATAAAGTGTAAAATACAATATAACATTTATTTAATAAAACATGTAATCAAAAAACCCAATTAAGAAAACAAAAGAATGAAACCAAAGACAAATGTAAAACAAAATTTTACCATAAAACAATTTAAAAATCATACACAATCAACGCATTTATATAATGATGAATCAAAACAAAATCACTCTCTCACCTGATCGTTTCTAATTTAACCACACACAAAATATTATATACACAATAATAATCTAAATAACCATATAAAACCCCCCCTGATGCCCCAGTTCAGTCATATGTATCTATATATACACGCTAAGTGCACAGCCGTTGATGATGAGGTCCAGCTGTGTACTTCTCTTTTATTTTCCCTAATTAAAGTTCACACACACACAGTTCAACACTCCAATGTGGATGTAAGAGTTGTCCATGTAGAATTTCGCACAATCTTAACTAGAGTCACTGGATGATAAGTCTTTATTTGTCCCTGTGTCCGAAACTGTGAATTTATTTCTAAAACTAATATGGTGCTATCCTTTCTTACTATAACTACTGACGGACGCCTTTGCTCTTTCTAATACCGATGATTCACTTTCCAGACGGCCCCTCAATTCCCGTTGATTTCTCCCCTCTCTTTTCCTTCTCTGCTTCTCTCCACCACCTCGGATGACTTCCTCGGCAGGCACTGCCCTCTCGCGCAGCAACCCCCACTTCCACGGATGACCCGAGGAATGACCACTACAGCCAAACGCCGTAGAGACGACTACTACTAGTCGGGTATCACCAACACGCCCCGTTGACGACGCGTCCCACAATGATGATAATAATAACAATAAGTCCAACCTGAAATCAATAAAGGTACAGGCTACTATTTTGGCATAATTTTACTTCTCTATTTATTTCTCTAATTAACCCTGGTCTGCTCGCCTCGTCTCCTGAAGAAGAATTTACATGGTCATAACTTCTCTAATACATATATTCACAATTTTATTTTCCATTTCGTTATATTCATACGATTTATGCAGCATACAACCATTATAACCATTTCACATATTCAACATACATTTGTTCCGTTTTTATCAGGTATATACAATTTTCTCTTCACCTCTCTCTGTTGACTCTGGCTGACTGCCTCCGTTCATCATTTTATTATTTACAACAAAAATTACGTTTTAACATGAAAACATTTCTAAATATAACATCCTAACAATTAACATATTTTTATAAACGTTTAAAGACATACAATTTCACGTTATACATTTTCATTCACACATTTTGCTACTAGCCCTCCCTAAATAGTTCCTTCCCCCCTTTCTCTCTTTGACGATCGCTAGAGACAAGGTTCCAGAGGTCGAATCTCACTTACCGACTTATGATAAGAGATTTCTCTTTGACGACATCACATGGCACACGTCCGATGACGCTCCATAAATGAGTGACAGCTACCTAGCTATCGATAACTCATTAACCTCCCGGGTGTCTTCACTTTGACCACAATCCGGTTTCCAGTTTAATGTCTCCTCTTGGCTTCAGTTCCCTGCTCCTCTCTAACGATCCGCTTGCCGCCCAAGTTCAACAACGAATGCTTAGTTCCAGCACTTCACTGCCTTTGTGCAACCAATTCGAGCCCCATGATTGGTTGGTAGACTCGGCACAAACATGCCCTTGGCCTCAGCACGTGCTAAATTGTATAATCTATTAGCCAATTCTTCGACCTACACTCTACAATAATATCTTGTTATTGTACCGTTTAGTCCAAAACAACGCTGCCCTTTCTGTACTTTCGCAGCTTGGCTTGTTCATCGTACTGTCAGTTGAAAGAAATACCACCCCTTGCGCCTCTCCCACAGTTTAGCCATGACAAACCTTCCCCCATAGGTAAAAAAAAACATAGGTTTTTTTTTCAATTTACACCTATACTCATGCGAAACTGTGGACTCTGGCATTCTAGGGATTCCTGCTGAGAAAATCAGCATCCACATTCAACTTCCCTGGGATGATTTCTGTTCTGCAGTTGAAAGTCGCAACTGAATTTCCTTTTAACTGCCCCTCTTTCGATAAGTCTGTCAGAGGCAACCCTCTTTCTGCTAATGGTGGTACAAAACGCTCGTGCTCCTTGACCATGCCCCGAAATGACCTCACTGGTTTCTTCGGCTGTTGTCTTGCAATGGCCTTGATTTCTGTGACCCCGTCTAGCCTCGCCGTAATCTGACCGTTACCGACGGTGTGGCCCTGATGCGTAAGTGGTCTGTGACCTAACGTGCCCTTGGCTGGCTTCGCAGACAGTTGCGTCTCTTTCAGCCGTAAGCATGACGCTGACCAATACTGCCCTTCTTTTTCCTTTGTTGGCGAGTCGGTCGCACTGCTTGAAAAATTTCTTGCTGAGTTTTGCTCGTCAGCAGAGATTTCGGGTGTGTTTTCTTCCCGTTCTCGCACCACAGTTACCGTCGCGGCGTTTATGGTTTGCGCCTCGTAGGGTTTCGGCGATTTAGCGCGACGCGTCTCCTGTCTCGTGCCTTCATTCTCTATCTGCTGCTTCACTAACTCGCCGGCTTCTGCAATTTTGCTCTTCAGAGCTGCGACGCATTCTGACGCTGTTTTTATCAACGCTTCCAGCTCAGCGGCAACCCTCTGGAATGTTTCATTCACAGGTCGCGCGTCTACCGTAGGCATTTGTGGAATTCGATCCTTTGATTTGGCCTTCTTGCACTGGTCGCCTGACTGAATGTATCGGCGCACATCGGACTCTGTTCCGGGCCAGTAAAATTTTGACCATACGCGATAAAGTGTCTTCTTGACATTCTTGTGTCCTGCCGTAGGTGTTTTGTGCGCCAGGCGCATGACACCTTGCCTCAGTGGTTCTGGCACACAGATCTGTTTGGACTTCCTACGGTGACCTTGATAAACGCGATACAATATACCTTGACATACTTCGTACCGTACCTTGCCGTTTTCTCGCCCGTTGGTTATGGGATTTCCCACACTAGATAGCGCGTGTGCTAAAGTTTTGTCTGCCTTCTGCATGGCAATTAGCTCAGCAGGACTGATAGCTAGACCTGGAATTGGTTCGACAGGTGCGTGTATCTTTGCTGCGCTTTCCCTTTTGGCTTGCGCGCATGGTTGCACTGCCTCTGCTTTTCTTGTTGGAAAGATGGGAATGGTTTTAGTGTCTCCGTTCGCGAACTGTACTGTGTTTCCGATCAGTACGTCTTGCGCCGGTTTCTCGAATACGATGACCTTGATCTTTCCCGATACGTATGACGATTGCAAGTCGACAATCGCTTGTCTGGCTTTTCTCACGGTTCCGTCTGCTAATGACACACTAATCCGTTCCGGCATGATGTCATCGGAATTTACTAGCCGTTCCGCTACGAAAACGTCATCTGCCCCCGTATCGCGTAACGCTGTTACGAATTATCCATTCACTCCCACTCTTTCTTTTCCATTCATGACCGTTCGGTCGGCCTCGACCCCTGGTGAGGTTACGTGTACTTGACCTGACATCACTCGTACGAAGCTAGCCCTTTTCAGTTTTGGACAGTCACGTTTGACGTGCCCCTTTTGGCCACAATGAAAACAAGTCTTTTCTGCCGGTCTTTCGTTTTGTTCCCGTCTATTTGCACCCCTGTTTCTTTCCTCTGATCGTTCGTTTGATTCATTTCCTTCTTCTTGCCTATGTGACCTGAACCTTGACCTTTTCGTCTCCCATTTCGCGACGGAATGCTTCTCGGCTAATTCTGCCACCTCGTTCGCCGTTTTCGGAGCATGGTCTCGGACAAAGAGTTCTAAGTCGGGGTTTAGATTTTCCACTAATTGTTCCTTCAAGAACAAGTCTATCACTGCATTTGGATCTTCTGGATTGACCTTGGCCATACAAAACCACCTACTCAACAAGTGTCTGAGTTTCTTGAGATATTCTGTAAATGATTCTGGACCCTCTTTCTTTACTGTCCTGAATTGCTTCCTGTAATATTCCTCGTTTCGTCGGAACCTATCCAGTAAAGCCTGTTTCAGTGTTTGATAGTCTTGGGTTTCCTCAGGTGTCATTCGAACGTACACGTCTCTAGCTGGACCTAACAGTAATGGTGCCAATTTCTTGCTCCATGTTTCATTCCTCCATTCATTCAGAGTAGCTACTCGTTCGAAATGTGTAAGATAGGTATCTATGTTTTCTTTTCCTTCAAAGGGTGCCATTCTAATGTTAGAAGAACTATTTTCTTTCAGTATTCTAACTTCTTCTCTTCTCAAATCTCTCTCTTCTCTAGCCCTAGTTTCCCTGTCCTCCCTATCCTTGGCTTCTTGTTCTTCCTTTTGTCTATCTCTTTCTTCTCTAGCCTCTTCTTTCCGAGTTCGTTCTTCTTTTTCTTGTGCCCTACGTTCCCTTTCTGCATCTACTTGAAGTTTTAGTTTTTGAAGCTCTAAGTCATCTTTTCTCTGTCTCTCCTTCCTTTCCTCTTCTTTTTCCCTTCTTTCTGCCTCCCTTTCTTTCCTATCTGCCTCTTTTTCTTTCCGTTCGGCATCCTCCCTACGCTCCCTTTCTTTTCTTTCTAACTCCCTTTCTTTCCTATCTGCTTCTTCTTTTCGAACTCGTTCTTTCAGTTCCAGTTCTTCTTTCCTAATTCGGTCCTTCCTCTCTAACTCTCTTTCTTGCCTCTCTAATTCTTCCTTTCGCTCTGCCTGCTCACTTTGCGCTACAAACATAGCCGCTGCAGACCCCGTTAATCCGTAGTCTAACGCTAATTTTTGCCACTTGGCTGTTATTGGATCTGGATTACCCGGAACGACTGTTGAATCCTTCTTACTTACACCCCTTCCAGCTCCTCTAGTTGGTGTTGGTGCTGTTAGAGCCCTTGACGTTATTCCTGACGGTGTTACGGCCACCCTACTACCTCCAATGCCAGTGACTGACCATCCCCCTACTGCGCCTGTACTCGGACTGAGCACACTTGTCACAACTGGTGATGACGCTGTCACGCTTGTAGGACCAGTGGTTGTCTTCCCCATACCTGATCGCAAATTGTGCGGTTGAGCCATCTTAGCTCTTCTATCTCTCGCCCTTTCAATTTACGCAAGTATTCTCCTTCGTGCTTGGACTTGTTCTTCCCTCCTATCCCCTGGAGTTGTTTTGTACGTTTAGAGCTGTCGATGCGAATGGTTGGCTATCGCGACTAGCCGTGAACCGAGATTCGACCACTGCACCCTGTCCCCTGCGATCCCACAATGAGACCCCCCACAAAGGATTGACACACCCCTCCCGCACTACAAACCCCTTCACAGACACGCCCCCGCTACAAACATAATAACAACATATAAAAATCTATACCTAACACACACAAAAAAAATACTACGTTCTATGTCCCTAAACTACTACCCTCTTTCCCCTGAACGCTCACGCCACACGCTGATGTTTCCCTGTGTGTACCCGGTGTTTTTGTTTATCCCCCGGATTCTTTTACGTACCCCTGTGTACCCCGCAGGTCCACCACTTTTGTCAGGCCTACTTCCTCCCTCTGGTGTTTACAGTAGGTGACTAGTCCTTCATGCAAGGAGTGATAGGGTAGATAGGGGTGGGTGATGCGTGTGCGAGCGTCTTTTCTCCCACTAAACTAAACTAAGAACGCAACTAGCGGAATAAAGTGTAAAATACAATATAACATTTATTTAATAAAACATGTAATCAAAAAACCCAATTAAGAAAACAAAAGAATGAAACCAAAGACAAATGTAAAACAAAATTTTACCATAAAACAATTTAAAAATCATACACAATCAACGCATTTATATAATGATGAATCAAAACAAAATCACTCTCTCACCTGATCGTTTCTAATTTAACCACACACAAAATATTATATACACAATAATAATCTAAATAACCATATAAACCCCCCCCCCCCGTGATGCCCCAGTTCAGTCATATGTATCTATATATACACGCTAAGTGCACAGCCGTTGATGATGAGGTCCAGCTGTGTACTTCTCTTTTATTTTCCCTAATTAAAGTTCACACACACACACAGTTCAACACACCAATGTGGATGTAAGAGTTGTCCATGTAGAATTTCGCACAATCTTAACTAGAGTCACTGGATGATAAGTCTTTATTTGTCCCTGTGTCCGAAACTGTGAATTTATTTCTAAAACTAATATGGTGCTATCCTTTCTTACTATAACTACTGACGGACGCCTTTGCTCTTTCTAATACCGATGATTCACTTTCCAGACGGCCCCTCAATTCCCGTTGATTTCTCCCCTCTCTTTTCCTTCTCTGCTTCTCTCCACCACCTCGGATGACTTCCTCGGCAGGCACTGCCCTCTCGCGCAGCAACCCCCACTTCCACGGATGACCCGAGGAATGACCACTACAGCCAAACGCCGTAGAGACGACTACTACTAGTCGGGTATCACCAACACGCCCCGTTGACGACGCGTCCCACAATGATGATAATAATAACAATATGTCCAACCTGAAATCAATAAAGGTACAGGCTACTATTTTGGCATAATTTTACTTCTCTATTTATTTCTCTAATTAACCCTGGTCTGCTCGCCTCGTCTCCTGAAGAATTGACATGGTCATAACTTCTCTAACACATATATTCACAATTTTATTTTCCATTTCGTTATATTCATACGATTTATGCAGCATACAACCATTATAACCATTTCACATATTCAACATACATTTGTTCCGTTTTTATCAGGTATATACAATTTTCTCTTCACCTCTCTCTGTTGACTCTGGCTGACTGCCTCCGTTCATCATTTTATTATTTACAACAAAAATTACGTTTTAACATGAAAACATTTCTAAATATAACATCCTAACAATTAACATATTTTTATAAACGTTTAAAGACATACAATTTCACGTTATACATTTTCATTCACACATTTTGCTACTAGCCCTCCCTAAATAGTTCCTTCCCCCCTTTCTCTCTTTGACGATCGCTAGAGACAAGGTTCCAGAGGTCGAATCTCACTTACCGACTTATGATAAGAGATTTCTCTTTGACGACATCACATGGCACACGTCCGATGACGCTCCATAAATGAGTGACAGCTACCTAGCTATCGATAACTCATTAACCTCCCGGGTGTCTTCACTTTGACCACAATCCGGTTTCCAGTTTAATGTCTCCTCTTGGCTTCTGTTCCCTGCTCCTCTCTAACGATCCGCTTGCCGCCCAAGTTCAACAACGAATGCTTAGTTCCAGCACTTCACTGCCTTTGTGCAACCAATTCGAGCCCCATGATTGGTTGGTAGACTCGGCACAAACATGCCCTTGGCCTCAGCACGTGCTAAATTGTATAATCTATTAGCCAATTCTTCGACCTACACTCTACAATAATATCTTGTTATTGTACCGTTTAGTCCAAAACAACGCTGCCCTTTCTGTACTTTCGCAGCTTGGCTTGTTCATCGTACTGTCAGTTGAAAGAAATACCACCCCTTGCGCCTCTCCCACAGTTTAGCCATGACACGGGTGTGCATATCATTTTACTATATAAATATGTATATTTTTGCGTGCAGGTCTCGTGCACCGGCGTTCATGTCTCGTGCACGGGCGTTCATGTCTCGTGGACGGGCGTTCATGTCTTGTGGACGGGCGTTCATGTCTTGTGCACGGGCGTTCATGTCTCGTGCATGGGTGTGCATATCATTTTACTATATAAATATGTATATTTTAGCGTGCAGGTCTCGTGCACGGACGTTTATGTCTTGTGCACGGGCGTTCATGTCTCGGGGAGTTTATGTCTCGTGCACGGGTGTGCATATCATTTTACTAGATAAATGTGTATATTTTTGCGTGCAGGTCTCACGCACGGGTGTTCATGTCTCGTGCACGGGCGTTCATGTCTCGTGGACGGGTGTGCATGTCTCGATCACGGGCGTTCATGTCTCGTGCACGGGTGTGCATATCATTTTACTATATAAATATGTATATTTTCACGTGCAGGTCTCGTGCACGGGCGTTCATGTCTCGTGCACGGGCGTTCATGTCTCGTGCACAGGCGTTCATGTCTTGTGGACGGGCGTTCATGTCTTGTGCATGGGTGTGCATATCATTTTACTTTATAAATATGTATATTTTAGCGTGCAGGTCTCGTGCACGGGCGTTTATGTCTTGTGCACGGGCGTTCATGTCTCGGGGAGTTTATGTCTCGTGCACGAGTGTGCATATCATTTTACTATATAAATATGTATATTTTTGCGTGCAGGTCTCGTGCACGGGCGTTTATGTTTAAGATATGGGTGTGCATGTTTGTTTGTTTTTGTTTTTGTTTGTTTGTTTGTTTGTTTTGTTGTTGTTGTTTGTTTGGTTTTTTTTGGTGGGGGTGGGGGGGGGGTGGTACTCACTTGCCTGTTTTTGTGCACGGGCGTCCATGTTTAAGATATGGGTGTGCATGTTTGGTACTGGCTTGCGTGTTATAGGATATGGGTGTGCCTGTTTTTCGCCACAGGCTGCGTGCGGCGTTTGTTTGTTGCGGCGGCTATTGCGGCAGTGGCGTTAATTGCGTTAACTGCGGCAGCGGCGTTAATTGCGGCAGAGGCGTCAATTGCTGCAACAGCGGCGGCGGCGTTAATTGTGTTAATTGCGGCGGCGGCGGCGGTGTTAACATTAATGGTAGAGCAACATTTTTTTTAAAGGGTGTATATTAAATTCCTCTGACTCAAACCATGATAATAAAATCTCTAGATATAACTCATATTTATTTGTTATACACGCACATTTATCTACTTTTACTTTTTTTTTATTTCAATAGATCTATATGGGTATACATGTGCGTGTTTTTGACACGGGCACGAGTGTGTTATGTACGAGTGTGAGTTTATGGCTTGCTCTTGTGCGTTTAAGGCTTGCTCTTGTGTGTTTAAGGCTTGGTCGTGCTTTACAACAACAAAAAATTATAATAAGTTAATAAGCAGCCGCAATAATTATTGTTTGTTTATACTATTTATTCGTCTTTACTTTTAGTTATATTCATTGTATTGTAAATACACCAATTTTTACCAGATGTAAAATTGGCATTCTACCACTTTTATAATTATTTGTATTATTATTAAAGATTTGTATAGCACACACATTTTGCCGTACTTGGGCGTCTTCAGTTAGATCCTGTATCGGCCAGCGCCTTAAGTCGCCAACTTGCAGCCTTTTGGGTGCAACATAATAACCCTCCAGACAACTGAGCACAATCCTGCGCAGTCAGGGGTTAAAAAAAAGGACCTACGTGCAAGCTGGGTGTTCTTGTCACCGGCATCCACCCGTCTAGGACATGAGAGTCAAGATCTTTAATGTCCATTATGATAAAATGTATGCAACACTGAATGTCCCATCTTTCATATGATTTACATTGGTCTGATAGTGCATGCAATTTTCCTGAACGCATTACCGTTCATCAAAGTAAAAGAACATTTTTCTGTACTTAGGCAGCTCATCCAACTGGTTTTTGAAAGAGTCAATTGAAGGTGCATTCTTAAGAGAAATGGGTAGTTCGTTCCAGTTAGTAACAACACGATTGGAAAAAGAAAGCTTTTTAGTGTTTGTTCTGCAGTGGTTTACAAATATCTTCCCCTCCGCGTTTCGCGTTGAATTGCAACTAGGTGTTGAGAAAAAGTCAGTCCAGTACAAATCGTCAATTTTATGGTACATTTTAAAAGTTTGAATCAAGTCTCCTCTCACTCTTCGTCCATACAAAGAGTGTAAATCTAGATTCTTAAGTCTATCGTGATAACGCATGTTACGACACTCTTTAACCAGTTTGGTTGCCCGTCTTTGGACTTTCTCAATGGCTACTGATTGTCTCTTTAGTTTTGGAAACCATATTATGTTCCCATACTCAAGAGGGGTCGAACAATTGCCTTATATAATTTTACAAATACCTGTTTGTCGATATAGGTAAAAGTTCTTTTGATTAATCCGACCATTCGGTTTGCCTTCTTAACACAGGTCTGGATGTGTGCATCAAAAGATAAGTACTTGTCAAAGACAACCCCTAAATCCTTTTCCTCTTCACACTTTTCTATACGTGAACGTTCTTCCTTTCTCTGCATCACATACTCATGTTCGGGGTTATTTTTACCTGCATGTAGCACCTTACATTTACCAACATTAAAATGTAATTGCCATGTTTCTGTCCAAGCTTGTAGCTTTGTAAGGTCTTTTTGCAGAACATCGCTCTTACCTGCATCATTATATATTTTGGTATCATCCGCAAAGATTTGACACATGCTGTCCACACACTTTGGTACGTCATTTATAAAGATGGTAAACAGGATAGGGCCCAGGATACTTCCCTGAGGGATACCAGAAGATACTCTTACCTTTTCAGACCTTGCATTACCAACTCTCACCACTTGCTCCCTGTCTGACAGAAAATTGAAATTGCACACCCAACTGGCTATCTTACCGCACACTCCATATGCTTCTAATTTTTGTAAAAGCCTCTTGTGGGGAACCGTGTCAAATGCCTTCCTGAAATCCAGGTAAATTACGTCAACTGGTTTTCTATCATCTAATAGTTTAGTAATATTTTCCATAACATGTAACATCTGAGTTACACAAGATCTCTTCTTCCTGAACCCATGCTGACAATCTGTATACAGGTTATTTTCAGTAAAATACAATACAATACTATCTCTTAAAATTGATTCCAAGACTTTACAGACAATACAAGTTAGACTAACAGGTCGATAATTACCAGCTTCAGACTTATTTCCCTTTTTAAAAATGGCACTTACCTCTGCATTTTTCCAGTCGTGTGGAACAACACCAGATTCCAAGGAAGCTATAAAGAGATTGCAGAGTGGCTCTGCGAGTTCATTATGTAATTCTTTCAACACTCTAGGTGGAATTCCATCGGGCCCTTGGGCCTTATTCTGATCCAGTTCTTTTAATTTCTTTCTCACAATATCGGGTGTTACAACTATGTCCTCAACATACTGTCCATTAGACCATGAACACTTACCAAGTGTTGGCACCTCTTCATTCTCATTGACGTATACACTTGCAAAAAAGTTGTTTAATGTTTCTGCTTTTTCTTCATCAGTGGTGGCAAAAGTACCATTAAACATTAGAAATTATCACACTACTGACACAGATATACACTTTAAACAACATACATTCCCTTGGGGCAATTAGTTCACATTAAGAAACAAACAAAAGAAATCGAAAATTGAACCTTTCAACTTCACCTGTGAAGAACGAAGTACTTATAAATGTCATTTTGCGTCTAACAGAAAGTTGAAGTTGGGCCTCCAGCCCCTACCCCCTCCACCCTTCTCCACTCCCCATAAAAAACTAAAATAAAAATGTTAAAATAATCAATCAAAATTAAAACAAATTAATAAATAACTGCCCCACCCAACCCACTCCCATCCAAAAATAAAGAAATAAAACATATTTTTGAAACTAACAATGCTTAATTAAATAAATGAAGTACAGAGAAAAAAAAAATCTAGACTAATTGTTAGAAGTAAAAACTAAATTTTGAAGAAATTGAATAATTCATGACTTCTAATTAAACCTATATGCATTACGCTCAATGACCAATCAGAATGTTCTTCTGGATATACAATACTTCAGGTTGACATAGCTAGCTTTAATTTAGTTAATCTAATAAGTAAAGGCTGAAAATGGTTATAGTTTTGTTGACATCCAAATATTAAGTGATGTACATTCAAAATGCTACCACAATTACAAAGTACTGTAGGATTTATTAAACGAGCACGCCAAGCATTTAGCCTTATTCTGTTAAATAAACTGTTAATATGAAAAGATTTTCAAATAGATATAACATTTTTGGATACTGGTGAATTATCCAAGTAATGTTTTTCAATTACCTTTTGCTTGTATTTTCTCATTCCACTGATTCCAAGAGAACCGTTTTATTTGATTATTAATTTCATTTGTTGTCAAGTTGAAAGATAATTTACTGGATTCGTCTGAAGATGCAGCACTCTTTGCTATTGTGACGACACGAGTTTTCAGCACATACTAGAGATAGTTACATGTCGTGCAGAGTTGCACATCTCTGGTGATACAGTTGGTCCTGATTTGGCTCTGAAGAGTCCGCTGGACCTAAAGCAATAATCATGTAATGTAATGTAGTGATACAGTGTACCAGTCTGTACGGGCAGTTTCTTTTACTGCGTATGAAAGATAAGTAAGTATGATTTTCACGTGTTTAACGCCTAGAGCATAATGCATAGTGGTAGAATGGGTTACTGAACTAAGCTCGATGCCTTGTCCTGTGTATTGGTAGAAGATTTAGCTGGCAAAGTCAATTTGGAAGCTTTTGCGAGGGGTCGGTCTTTTAGACAGAAGTAACTTTGTGACTGTGTGTCAGGTTAGAGCAAAGTGCTGCTGTAAGGGAGGGTCTCGTTGTTTCGAACCACCCAAGGTCTTGCGCCCTCGTCGGGACAAGAATGACTAAAAGACTGTCATGGGAGGACTGTAACCGCCATTTATTGGGAAGTAATAAGTGTAGGGTTCTGTCTTAAGGTTGTGTGGCCTACTGTTTAGGCACCCTCGAAGGCTCAAGTACCTCATCGGTATTGAGATGCTCCAGTAATAGCATAGCAAATAGCCCAGTAACGAACTTGATACTCTCAACTAATAGCCAGTGTGGTGCTGTACTATGGTGTACTGTTTGGTGTTGTGTTGTGTTGTGTACGTGTATCCATGTGTCACAAGCCGAGGACTTAAAAAGGTGAGTGTGAACTCTGTAATTAATTTCCTTAGTGGCTGTGCATTCCGAGACTGCGTACGTGAATGAATGATGGTGAATGAAGGGGAAAAGGGTGTATTTTGATAAATAGTAGGTTATTGATTTTTATATGATTTATATGATTTTAATATGATTTTTTTGGTTGTACATGTAAATGGAAAATGTTAATGTTGTTGCCAAAACGGGGTCAAAGGGTGACAATGAAGTATGCATGTTAAAGAGAGAGAGAGAGAGAGGGATGATGAATGTGAAGGAAGGGAGACAATGTACTGTGTTGGAGAGGGGTGATGAAGGTGATGAATATGAGGGAAGCGGGTTTGTATTATAGCGTGATAGAGACAATTGTGAATGAAGGGAGATAATTGTTACGTTTCTTTCAACATAGAAAGATTACTCAAGGACAATAGGTTCGATTTAACAGAGAACTTTATTTCTACAGCTTAGGCCATGCCAGTTACAGGAAGAGAGAGTTATTTCCCTTAAGCGTCTACTTAATACAATCTAACATAATAACACATTATAGCAAATAATGTAACATCCCCCGTTCTTTGGAGCAGAATAACGTACATAAGACAAAAATACGAACGAGTACAGGCCGATCGAATTCATAACCGAGTTAGCGAGATGATCGAACCGAACCGGAATAACGAAACCGAAAGTGGAGACATCGAAATCAGACCGATTTAAGTCACTTCAGAACACTGGAAACATAGACAAAGTCTTTCATCTTCGTGCTCTTCACTTCGCGACCAGACCGGGTGCGAATGGGGATCTTGGATGGGCTCACGCAGATTGCAGGGTTCAATGAACTGGACAGCAGAACTGGAGTTCCAACGTTGGTAGTAGTGCAGCGGGTTTTCAGGTGAGTCTGCGTAGATGTCAGTGGGGTTGCAGTAGACTTTGATGGGGTTTCAGGAATCCCAGATAGTAGAGATGCATCAGGAGACTGACTCATAGACCGAGTCTTTGGAATAGCATTTTGAGAAGACTTTTCTGGTGGATCAGGCTGCATCATGTGTTCATTCTCATGGAAGTCAGTAGGTGCAGAAGTCAGATTAGCCGTCTTCCTCAAATGGACTCTGTTCCGACGGTAGATCGCACCGTCTGTAGCCTCAATGTCGTAAGACCGACCACTGCGAGCAACAACTGTTCCTTTGCACCATTTCTTTTTGCCCAAAGCGAATGGCTGCATTACAACGTCGTCACCTTCCTTCAGAGGTGGAAGATCCTTGGCACGCTTGTTAAAGTGCTTGCGCTGCTTTTTCTGATGAGCTTTCAGTTTCTCAAAGTCAGCTTCTAGGTTGAGTTTTGGTTTCAATAAGTTTCCAGAAGTAGGCAGCAGCGTTCGTGTACGTCGACAGAAGAATCGTTGAGCTGGACTGGTCCCAGTGCTTTGGCTAGGAGTGTTTCTAAAGTTCAACAAAGCCAAGAAATGATCGCTATCTTTGTTCTTTCTCAAAAGAGATTTAGCTGATTTGACTGCAGATTCTGCCTTTCCATTACTTTTGCTGTTGTATGGGCTTGAGGTTCGATGCTCAAAGTCAAATGCTTTAGAAAAGTTCGCAAATCTTTCCGAAACGAATTGGGGTCCATTGTCAGAGATGACAATGCATGGCAAACCATATCTGGCGAAATGAGCCTTGAGTTTCTTTATAACTGTTACAGATTTGGTGTTCTCGAGCCTGTCAATTTCCCAGTAGTTTGTGAGGTAATCAACAGTGACCAAATAATCTTTTCCATCGAATTCGAAAAGATCAACTCCGACTTTTTCCCATGGACGTGAAGGAAGTTCATGCGGTTGAAGTGTCTCAGGTTGATTTGCTGATTGGTGAGTTTGACAAATCTCACACGAAGAGATGAAGTTTTTCAAATCTCCAGTCATGCCTGGCCAGTACAGACATTCTCTGGCTCTTTTCAGGCAGGCGTCAATCCCGGAGTGAGTGGAGTGGACTGATTGTTTCATTTCAGATCGCATGGTAACTGGTACTACTACTCTGTTGCCTTTGAAGATCAGACTATCTTGCACTGTCAATTCATCACGGAAGTTGAAATATGGAGTCAGCTCAGCTGGCAGGCTGGTTTTCTCTTCAGGCCAACCTTTCATGATAACAGATTTCAGGTTCTGGAGGTTTGTATCTTCTTCAGTTGCCTTCTTTAACTTCTCTAGTCTTTCTTTTCCAATCGGGAGGAATTCAATCGTGTTGACGTGCTCAAAATCTTCCTGTTTGCTTGGCGAGTCAATGAATGCACGAGACAGAGTGTCGGCGAGAAGCATTTCTTTGCCTTTTTTGTAGTAGACGTGAATGTCATATCCTTGGATGCGTAACATCATTCCTTGCAGTCGTCTAGGCGCAGATGACAGGGGTTTCCGCAGGATAGCCTCCAGCGGCTTGTGATCGCTCTGAATTTTCACATGTCTGCCAAATGTGTACTGATGAAACTTTTCCAGAGCAAACACGATAGCAAGTAATTCCTTTTCAATTTGGGCATACCGTGTCTCAGTATCAGTTAGAGCACGGCTAGCATAAGCGACAGGACGCTCATTTTGCAGAAGGATAGCACCAAGCCCAGACTGGCTGGCGTCACACTGGATTGTCAGTTCTTCTTGAGGATTGTAGAATGCCAAGACTGGTGCCTCAGTCACGAGTTTCTTCACAGTTGTGAATGCCTTGTCATGAGTGGGAGTCCAATTCCACTCTACGTCAGAGCGAGTCAGTTGTCTGATGGGTTCCAAGACGTCAGATAGCCTTGGGAGAAATTTTGCCAAGTAGTTGACAAAACCGCAGAAGCGACGTGCACCTTCAACATTCTCAGGTTTTGGCATTTTCATAATAGCTTCGACCTTTTCAGGGTCAATTTTCAGTCCATCACTGGTGACTAGATGACCCAAGAAGGAGATTTCATTCTTGCGGAGTTCAGCCTTCTCTTTGTTTAGTCGCATGCCCAAACTACGACATCTTTAAAGAAGTGAACCAAGGTTCTTATCATGTGAAGCAGTGTTATCGCCATACACGATAATGTCATCTGATACACCAATGACTCCGTTCAGACCTTCCAGTGCCTGATCTAAACGTTTCTGAAACAGTTCACTGCTGACAGACGTACCGAATGGAACTCTCTTCCAACGATACCGACCGAAAGGAGTCTGGAAAGTAGTGAGCTTGCTGGAGTCTTCATCCAAATGCACATGCCAGTATGCGTTGCTCAGATCAAGTTTTGAGAAAACTTTAGCGTTTGCAAGTTTCGGCAAGATATCTTCCATTACAGGAAGTGGATAATGTTCCCTCTTCAACGCTTTGTTCAGAGGTCTTGGATCGATGCAGATGCGAAGATTTCCAGATTTCTTCCTCGCGACGACCATCCGACTACACCAGCTGGTAGGTTCGCTCACTGGAGTGATAATATCTTTCTCCGTCAGCTTCTGAAGTTCAGCCTTGACTTCAGATTTCATAGCATGAGGTACCCGACAAGAAGGAGAAATGACGGGAGTCACAGATTCGTCCACCTGGAAGTGAGCTATGCCAGGGAGACTTCCTTGGTCAACACCAAAGACATCATCATATTTAGACAGTACAGCATCAGAGTTTTCATCAATTTTCGAAACACTTTCGAAATTATCATAATTCACAGTGATGAGTCCCATTTCTTCAGAAGTTTTCTTGCCCAGCAGCGTAGTGAAATCCTCTTTCACCACCACGAACTCTACTTTGCATTTGTGTCCAGTCTTTGGATTCTTGACAGTCAGTGTTACTTTCCCCTTAGGTTTGAGTATGGAGCCATTATACATGTGAAGTTTAGTCTTGCAGTGTTCAAGTTTAGTGTTCTTGATATGCTTGACGCTGATCACATTCACACTTGCGCCAGAATCGACTTGACAGATTACAGTAGCGCCTTGGATTATCATCTTAGCCTTGATGATCTTTCCGTGCTGTGAGCCAACAGCCATACATTGCTCCTCTTCACTAAATTCAGAATCCGAGTCTGCGTTCACAGCGTGAAGCTTCTTATTCTTTGGACACTTAATCACAAAGTGATTCTTTTGTTTGCACAAATTGCAAGTTTTGCCCCAAGCAGGACATTCTTCTTTTTTCAAGACGTGAGACTGAGAGCAGAATTTGCAGATTGCTTTCTTCTTCAGAGTATATGCCTTCTTTTTCTTTGTTGAAACAGCATGAGCTTCATCAGACAGCTCATTAGACTTCATAGATTTCAACTGCAGAGATGTAGTTTCAGCTGCACGACACTTGTCAATGCACTGTTGAAGAGTAAGTTCAGTTTCTTGTAGCAGACGCTTTCTTGTGGCGTTGTCTCTGATGCCTAGCACAATACGGTCACGAAGTAGAAAATCTTTAATGTGATCGCAGAAGTTGCAGGTTTTAATCAGAGTTCTTAAAGTAGCCACATAATCTTCAAATGACTCTTCAGGCTTTTGATCTCTCATGTTGAAAATGTACCGTTCATATGTTTCGTTTGTTTTTCCAACAAAGTGGTTGTCAAAGGCAGTAAGAATATCGTCAACAGTATGACCTTCAGCAAGCTGCATACCATTGTACACACTAAGTCCATCAGAGCCCAGAGTGTGCAGAAAGAGTGCTCTCTTATAGTCCTCTTCTTCACCATGAAGTCTGGCAACAATATAGTAGTTCTCCCACATTTGCCTAAACAGCTTCCACTCGGCTGCACCTTTCCTCACATTGAGGGGGGGTGGAGGACTAACCCTAGCAGTAGCGTTGTGACGAATACGAGGATTGTCACGTGGTGCATTGTCTCTCTGATCTGCTGCAGCGTTGTCATCAGCCATTGTGAACAAGTAATGTCACAGAACGTGTCAAGACAATGTAGATGACAAAGAACAGTACTTAGAATGTCAGTAAAGCAAATCAGAATGTAGCTGGTAAGCGTTCTTACGAATGTTCACAAAGTGCAGAGTGCACTGTCAGTGGAGAGAATGTTCACTAAATTGTCTACACAGAAAAATTCGGTGTTAGAATATCTGTAGGACTGCTCAGTCTCAGACCGGAACTGCATGACGTTGCATGACCGAAGTGAAAAATATTAAATTTTCAGAGTAAAGTCACTACTCACGGTCACTCAAAGTGCAAAAAGTTGTAGAAGACCACAGCATGCCACCATGTTACGTTTCTTTCAACATAGAAAGATTACTCAAGGACAATAGGTTCGATTTAACAGAGAACTTTATTTGTACAGCTTAGGCCATGCCAGTTACAGGAAGAGAGAGAGTTATTTCCCTTAAGCGTCTACTTAATACAATCTAACATAATAACACATTATAGCAAATAATGTAACAATAATGTACTATAACGTGGAGAAGGGTGATGAAGATGGAGGTGTGGATGAGATGAATCGGTATTGTGTGACTGGAAGTGCATGTATATTTATATAAACAACTATGTTTTATGGAAGAGATATCAATTATTAGAATTAAGAACTGCATTGTATTATTGAGATGCATGTATAAACAGGTCAAGATGGCGGATGGCGGAAGGCGTATTCTGTTATGTAGTGTTTAAGTTTTTGTGGATGAACTAGTGAAAACCTTTATTTGTCGACAGATTGGGCTTTTCTATTTCTACTGTTTCTACTTCTGCCATTGCCACTGTGAGGTGTGGACGTTTGCCGCCACCTCCACTGCCACGTCTTTCGTTGTCGTTGGCGCCGCTGCTGGGTGTGGTCCCACATCATCGCCGGGACTTGCCCGGTTACTTCGGACGACCGGGAGCTTTCCATCGGGGTTACAGGATCCCAGTTACACCACACCGACACACATACAGATTCGCATTCACGCACCTAAACATATACCCATTCTTCAGTGATCAACTACTATAGTTTATTCTGAGCTCAGTTAAGAGACAGTTAAGTTCTGAACGGAGACACTAACCATAAAGCTGACTTATTCGATACCATTGAACTTCTAAGATGTGCTGATTGATTTATTCAGCTGGAAATTATAGTTATCTGAAGCTAAATTGATTATTGTTGTTGTTGCATATTGTTGTGGGCATTTTGTTTGTGTACAGTTCTGGGGTTTCAGGTTAGACAAGGGGGCGGGGGTAATTGTTCAGTAAATATTGGGTTGGTGGGTCTTGATAGGGGATGAGGGTGGTTTAGTATCCCATTATCCTGTGTATGCGTGTTTGTTTGTTGAATAAAAGAGTGTGATTGTTCATCTGGCACTTTGTGTTAGTTTCTTTTGTTTGAGTTTCTATCCCCTCACTCGCTGTTGAGCTGAACGTCGCGGAACCCGTTCGGGTGACGCGACAGCTATGTTGTCAACATTTACATTTCCTATCCTATCCTATCCTGTCCCGCAACTCGGAGGTCGTAGGGAAACCACAAATGATCGTTTAACCAGCATACTCCATCTCTCTCTGTCCTCAGCAACCCTGATGGCTTCGCTCAGTGTCAAACCAGTCCACTCTCGAATGTCATACCATCGGATTTTCTGTTTCTTCACCAATGTGTTGTCCAATGGCTTGTGTGATGGTCTGTCGGACTTCGTCGTTGGTGATGTACTGGGTATAGGAAATGCCCAGAAGTCTTCTGTAGCACCTCATTTCCATGCTTTGTATTCTTCGTTGTAGATCTGCTGTAAGGGTCCATGCTTCGCAAGCATATAGGAAGATGGAGATGACAAGGGAGCGCAGAATTCTTACTTTGGAATGTAGACTGATGGTCCTGTCTTTCCAAATGGGCTTCAACCTTGTCAGGGCAGCAGTTGTTTGTGCGATCCTGGAGATGACTTCCTGTCGGGACCCGTTGTCTGATACAATGGCTCCTAAATATTTGAAGCTATGCACTGTGTTGAGGGATTGGCCTTGGACTTTGATGTCCGTGTTGATGCTATTGGTGTTGTTGGTCATCATTTTGGTCTTTTCTGCACTTATTTCGATTCCATAAGCTCTGGAGGTGGTGTCAAGCCTCTGTACCAGCTGTTCAAGTTCTTGTTCCTCTCCAGCCAATCCATCAATGTCATCCGCAAAACAAAGATTGGAGATTGCTCTACCCCCTATGCTGACTGTGACTTCGTGATCTGCAAGGGCATCTGACATGATGCGCTCTAGGAAGATGTTGAAGAGTGTTGGAGATCGCAGAGAGTAGGCATCCTTGACGCACACCGATTGTTGTTCTGAACCAGTTCCCGATGGCGCTGTTATGGAGGACTGCTCTGGTAGCCTTGTCATACAGGTTTTTGATGACTTCAATAATTTTAGGGCTGATGTTGTTCACTCTCATGGTTGCCCACAGAGCTGCATGCCAGATTCGGTCAAACGCCTTCTTGAAGTCTAAGAACACATGATATAGATGTTGTTGGTGCTGTAGGTATTTCTCACAGATTATTCTGAGGTTGAAAATCTGTTCAGTGGTACTTCGCCCTGCCCTGAATCCTGCTTGTTCTTCAGCTATGATTTGTTCAGCTTGGGGTTTCAACCTGTTGAGTATTATTTTCAGGAGGACCATGCTGGGATGGCTGATGAGGCTGATGGTGCAATAATTTTCACATTCCTGAAGGTTACCTTTTTGGGAAGAGTGATGACAAGCGACTGGGTCCTTGGTGTAGGCCACTCCCCACTCTGCCAGATCTTGTTACAGATAATGGTGAGAGCATCAATCATCGCTTCTCCTCCTGCTTGAAGCAGTTCCGCGGGTATATTGTCCACTCCCGCTGACTTCCCTTTTTTCAGCGATTGCACTGCTGCCTCAACTTCTTCCCGGTGAATTGGGAGGGTTTCTTTTTCTTCTCTGTTCTCGGGACATGCTAGAACTGATGGGTCTCCATCTGGTGTATGGTTGTAAAGGTCAGAGCAATACTCTGTCCATTTGTCCAAGACTTCTTGTTCTTCTGTAAGGCATATGCCAGACATGCTTTGGATCGTGGAGTCCTTGGGCTGTTTAACACTTGTCAGCCGCTTCACAGTCTGTTAGGCCTTCTTGCTGTTGTTCTTGTTCAGACTGTTCTCTATTTCCTGCCATTGATCTTCTATCCAGTTCTCCTTTGCTGTGCGCATGCCTTTTCGGATGTCATTGTTGATTTTTCGGTAGACATCAGCTCCCTGTGAGGTGTTCTTTTTCTTTTTTATCTCTCTTCGTTTATCACACAGATCCACAAGTTCAGGTGTGATCCACGGCTTTCTTTTTGGTCGGTGCTTGCCAAGGATCTCAGTGGCGGCATCTGTCACAGCTAGGTTGAAGGTGGTGGTCATGGTGTTGACATCTACTTCACCAGCCCCCAAAATGAGCAATGGTGCAAATTTCTCTCCAATTGTGGCCTGAAATAGTTCTGCCACCTCCGGGTCTTGCAGTTTGTCCATGTCGAACTTCAGTCTAGGGCACTTTGCTTTGCTGTATTTACTCTCTTCAAGTGGAGCCGGAAAGACATCATCACGAGATCGTGGTCACTTCCGATGTCTGCTCCTGGAAAAGTGCGTGTCCTGCCAATGTTGATGCTTGATCTGAAGCGTTTCTTGACCATGATGTAGTCGATCTGGTTGTGTTGCTCCCCGCCGGGACTGTGCCATGTCCATAGTCTGGATTTTTTGTGGAGACCAAGCGTGTTTGCCAGTACCAGATTGTTGTATCTGGCAAACTCCAAGAGTCTCAGACCCCTGTCAATTGTTTCGTTGTTGCAGTGAGGTCCACATGTGTCTCCCCAGTTGTGGTGCGCATCTTGGCCAACCTTGGCATTCCAGTCGCCTTGCACTATGACTATGTCATTTTTTGGCACTTGGTCAAGGACAGCCTGTAGATTTTCATAAAAATCCTCCACTTCGCTGTCGTCATAGTCTGAGGTTGGGGCATAGGTCTTGATCAAGGACTACTAAATGAAAGGACGTGCACGCTCTGTGTTCTGCCTCTGCTAGCGAAGGCCATTCATTTTCTCCTTACCTGTGACTTTTTTTTAAACAAGCTTCACTACTCATGTCATTATGATTGTTGTATTAAATTAATGTTTTTAAAATTGCATTAAAAATTATTGTTGAACATGTAAACAGCGTATAAAACAAAATAAGCTTACCAGCACAGCAGAAATGAATTAATCCAACAGACGAGCTCGTTTGATAGATGTCTGAAGAAGTAGTCCATTCTTTTGATGATCTTTTTCTAAATTGTGTAATCCACTCAAAAGCACATTTGCCAAATGTCTCAGTAATATTTCACATTGTGGGCCAATGTCATAGAATTGCTGCATTGTGGACAAAATCGCAACAAGTCTTTGGCAACAACATGCTCTGCCTTGCATTTTTGACAAAAGTCAGTTCAACTCGGACAAGTTCATAGGTACATTCATGAGGAACTTTAAGTGACCCCCTAGATACTTCCTCTACAAAGTCCTTCACTTCACTTGTCACTAAAGGTTCTTCATCATCAAACTTGATCTGATCTTCACACTTACGCTCCAGCCATCCAGCCACATAAGCAGCACTGCTATCTTCATTAGTGGTCAGAGTGACGTTCTCTATGCTACTTTCTATGAAAGCAGCATCATCAGTATTCATAGAGCCCACACAGGTGTGTTTATTTTCCTCCTTTTGGAATTCCAATGACTGGAGATATGATGCAGCATGTCTAGCTAGGCGTTTTTTACACGCTGCAAGAACATCACTGGATGTCATGAAGGCATTTGCTCCTGTGGACTGTCGATACACTGAAAATTCGTCTTCAATCCTGTCACTTTGAATTTCTCGCAGCAAAACATAGTCAAATCCTGCATTTGTCATTAAGTGGTTACAAACAGAAACAAATCCTTTCATTGTTTGCACCAACGCCTTCTTGGTATCATGAGTTAGACACTCTTCTCGACCTGCACCATGCCCTGAATCTGCAGCTTCAAACTGATGAAAAAAATTAGTTAAATTGGTTGATTGTTTGTCTTGAACACTTCGATGTGGATCATTCATGCGGATATCTTGTCCTTTTGCTGAAACATTGACCATATTCCACCAATCCAGAACAGTTTGAATAAGTTAGCAGTTTCATGATTCCCTTGTAACTTGAGTCCAGCCACCACTTTGTCATTAAAACTTTCAGTACATGCTGAACATTCTGCAGTTGAAGTTTAGAAGGATAGACTGCCGCTTGAGTGAGAGGAGAGGTCTTTAAGATACTGTGTTTCTCAGCCTCATACAGCTTCTTTACATCCAAGAATGATCCAACAGACTGTTTGTCCAGCGTCAGTCTCTGGTACTTTTCAGTGATCCAATTGTTGCGGATACACTTCAAGAGATGCACGGTGTCAAATAAAAGATACCAGACACGAGTCTCATCCAATGGGTGGGTGGCTGTTGAAGAGCAGTCAGTCATTTGAGAGAAAAGCTTACAGAATTGCTGATTAACTTTGTGATTGTCAGTGATGGATCCCAAAACAATCCCACCAGCTTTCTCAACTTTGGCTGCGGCTGCTTTGACAACATTGAACTGGTAGGCAGCTGTCAACTTGTGGACTGGTGTGACAGAAATCATGATACTGGGTCCCCTGTGTAGACATTTCATCATCACACACAGCATTGATGTCGCTCTGGAATCAGGGTCATTTGTTGCTATGCCATTCAAAATCCCCCCAGAGAATGCAACTGTTGGGCGAATTTTTACTTCATCGACCAACAAAAACACATTCTTTTGCTGATCTTTCTGCAATTTCTGAAAAGTTTTATTCAACAATTCATCAATATTCACAGATGATATTATAGCTTACAGCTTTCTCTTGGATGGCAACACTAAATACTCTCTTAAAAGTTCATAATTACATTTGGGAAATGATTATACAGCAAAGCAATAGTCTCTCATTGAAAAGTGTTTTGAAGTTAGCTGTTGGAGTTGATGCGTTAAGAAATATAATTTTTTGGTCTTCTTCATTTAGTTCTTGATCCTGTAGCATTGTCACAACTTTCTTAATCAGATCATCCACAGGAATGTCATAATTTTGAGACAAATGCACAGCCTAAAAAAAACTGTGAATATGGAGCAAATCCATTATTTGGGTTGAGAATTTTGCCAAGTGGTACATGGATACCATTCTTGAAAGCAGACAATATGAGTGGAGAGCACAAGGTTGGTTTATTTTCAACTATCACAGTCAGTTTACCTTCTTGATATTCCTTTGTCATGAAAACACAAACAATTTTATCTCCAGATCTAGAAATAATCAAATTATCATACTTCTTATGCAACTCTTTGTCAGGAGCAAATTCAGAAAATGAAGTGATCCTATCTTTCCTCAGAAAGTGCTTCAGTTGTTGGTCTTCTCGATTTGTAGGGCGAGGTGGAGGCTTTGCAGTAGGCAAACAAGAAGAAGGAACATTAAAGATGCTAGGAGGAACTGCTGGTCGAGTGGAACCACCTGGGATTTTGATCATGGGAGGATTTGAAGGCCAATGTTTCTAACAGATAAAAAAAACTTTCACTATACCACATTTATTAGGCATGTTGATGAAATACAGGCTAGAAAACTTAAAAACAATCTCAGCGACGTGGAATTTCACAACAAAACGCCTCCATGTTGGAAACCAAACTTCGCCTTTTTTCTGTTCTAAACATACGCCTTGAAAAATTGTGAGAGAACGCTGGGTTATTTAAACACGTATTAGCGGCTATTAGTTCTTCATTTGTCATTGCATAAACTAAAAATGACATAAACCATTTATACAATGCATCGTAGTAGTAAAGAGTATTCAATTTTTTGTTAAATAGTTTACTTCATATCACTGCGCCAGGGCAAAGTGATGTAGTGCTAAACAGAGCCTCTTAATAATAATAATAATAATACAGTTGATTTATATAGCGTGGTACCCCAACAGACATGGGCTCGCCACGCTTTACAATGCACTAAAAAGCAATAATATTAAAACAAAATTAAATATGTAAAACAAAACCATGCCTAGTAAAAACTGCTAAACCAGGAGTATGTACATTAATTAACAGTAGACACACACACACACACACACACACACACACACAACCACACACACACACACAGACGCATGAGCGCCTGGCCAAAGTACATGTCCACAATAAAAACATTCATTATCACATCATTTAACAAAGCAAAACAACTAAAAACATTACACACCTTAAAAACAAAACATAAGATTGTAAACATTTCTTAAGACAGTAAGACTTACGCTGGTGCAAAAACTGGCCATCGCTAACAGAGGCAGAACACAGAGCGTGCATGTCCTTTCATTTAGTAGTCCTTGGCCTGGATGATGGTGATGGTGATGTTGAAAGGGGCTGCTCTCAGACGGATGGTAATGAGTCTACTGGAGACTGGCTAGAATGTTCTTGTGGACCAAGAACCCAACGCCGTGTTCGTGCCTGTCATCTCTACTGCTTAAATGGAGCTTGTGGCCTTTGTCTGTCGTTGTTTCACCTAGGCCTTTCCAGCGCAGTTCGCTGATACCTAAAACGTTCCATGTTACATTTCCAATTACATTTCCAAATATATTTAAACGACTAGGTATCCAAATTAATAAAATATCCGATCCCCTGATAATGATTTGATGACATAACATCTTTATTTATGTTAGCAGTTCCTGTCTCTCTTTACTAACCCAAGATGACAAAGCCGATAATGCTGATTTTGAATAAGAAAAGATTGTTATTTTTAAAGGAATACTAGTCAAATCAGTTATGAAATATAAACTCATTAATATTGCAATGATGCGATGATGATGATGATGATGATGATGATGATGATGATGATGATGATGATGATGATGATGATGATGATGATGATGATGATGATGATGATGATGATGCTTTCAGCGTGTACTAAAGGACAATTCGGAGTGAGCTGCATGTATCAGTGCGGAGAAGGGTGTAGCAACAAGGAGTGCCAAGCGGAGTATGGGACTTGCATCTGTGTAGCTGGCTTTAAGCCTCCCTTCTGCAACGTCAGTGAGTATCCGAGATTTAAATAATTCACTTTGGTTTCTGGCCTACCGGAAGTATCACTGCAAGTCTGTGCTAGGCTATAATTGTTCTGGGGCAAAATAATCTTCACATTGTCTGGCAATAAAATTCTTCCGTATACCCCAAACTCTCAAAGATAGCAAGGGAAACATAAGACGACGGGAAGTTTATCAGAGTTATCTCCCCTATGACTAAGAAATATTTTTTAAAATTATGTAATGAGATGCTGTAACAGTCCACTGTAAACAATTTGGTTCGTCATTACATCTTTGGTTGTGGTATCATCAGGCAGTTGCATCACTAGTTGCCACTACACCATTGGTTTATCATGACATCATTGGCTGTGGTTACATTATACGTTATTCGCATCTTGGCGTGGGATATGGAAAATTGTCACATCGAGTTCGGACAATAATCACAAGCGCGCATTGGGCGCGAACGTAATATTGTTCGATCGAGATGTGACAATTTTTAATATTCTACGGTTAAGATGCGATTAACATTTATGTATCAATTTCTTCAATTGGAAAAAAGATTAATCGGAGTTAGACTAGAGAAGAAGGATGTGCGTAAACGACCACTTTACACATTGCTTTTACAAAAATGTCATCCGAATGCGCAACCAAAAATAGTCCAAAAATCAGATTTCCTTCACACTTAGTCAGCACGGACACAAGATGCGCACCACAACTGAGGAGACACATATGGGCCCCACTGCAACAACCAGACAAATGACAGGGGTCTGAGACGACTCAAGGAGTATGCCAGATACATCAATCTGTTACTGACAAACACGCTTAATCTCCACAAAAAATCCAGACGATTGACATGGCACAGTCCTGGCGGGGAGCACCACAACCAGATCGACTACATCATGGTCAAGAAACGCTTCAGATCAAGCATCAATATTGGCAGGACACGCTGCTTTCCAGGAGCAGACATCGGAAGTGACCACGATCTCGTGATGATATCTTTCCGGCTCCACTTGAAGAGAGTAAACACAGCAAAGTGCACTAGACTGAGGTTCGACCTGGACAAACTGCGAAACCCGGAGGTGGCAGAAATATTTCAGGCAACAATTGGAGGGAAATTTGCACCACTGCTCATTTTGAGAGCTGGTAAAATAAATGTCTACACCATGACCACCACCTTCAACTCAGCTGTGACAGATGCCGCCACTTAGATCCTTGGCAAACACCGACCAAAGAACAAGGCGTGGATCACCCCTGAAATTTGAGATCTGTGTGATAAGCGAAGAGAGATGAAAAATAAAAAGAACACCTCAGAGGGAGCTTATGCCTACCGAAAAATCAACAATGACATCCGAAAAGGCATGCGCACAGCAAAGGAGAACTGGATAGAAGCGCAATGCCAGGAAAAAGAGAACAATCTGAACAAGAACAACAGCAAGAAGGCCTTCCAGACTGTGAAGCGTCTGACAAGTGTTAAACAGCTTAAGGTCTCCACGATCCAAAATAAGTCTGGCATATGTCTTACAGAAGAACAAGAAGTCTTGGACAGATGGACAGAGTACTGCTCTGACTTTACAACCACACACCAAACGGAGACCCATCAGTTCTAGCATGTCCCGAGAACAGAGAAGAAGAAGAAGAAACCCTCCCAATTCTCCGAGAAGAAGTTGAGGCAGCAGTGCAATCGCGGAAGAAAGGGAAGTCAGCGGAAGTGGTCAACATACTCGCGGAACTGCTTCAAGCAGGAAGAGAAGCGATGACATACGCACTCACCGTTATCAGTAACACGATCTGGCAGAGTGGTGAGTGGCCTACACCATGGACACAGTCGCTGGTCATCACTCTTCCAAAGAAAGGTAACATTCAGGAGTGTGAAAATTATTGCACCATCAGCCTCATCAGCCATCCCAGCAAGGTCCTCCTGAAAATAAAACTCAACAGGTTGAAATCCCAAGCTGAACAAATCATACCTGAAGAACAAGCAGGATTCAGGGCAGCGCGAAGTACCACTGAACAAATTTTCAACCTCAGAATAATCTGCGAGAAATACCTACAGCACCAACAACATCTATATCGTGTGTTCGTAGACTTCAAGAAGGCGTTTGACCGAGTCTGGCATGCAATTCTCTGGGCAACCATGAAAGTGGACAACATTAACCCTAAAATTATTGAAGTCATCAAAAGCCTGTATTACAAGGCTACCAGTGCAGTCCTCCATAACAGCGCCATCGGAAACTGGTTCAGAACAACAATCGGTGTGCGTCAAGGATGCCTACTTTCTCCAACACTCTTCAACATCTTCCTAGAGCGCATCATGTCAGATTCCCTTGCAGATCACGAAGGCACAGTCAGCATAGGGTGTAGAGCACTCTCCAACCTTCGTTTTGCGGATGACATTGATGGATTGACTGGAGAGAAACAAGAACCTTGAACAGCTGGTACAGAGGCTTAACACCACCTCCAGAGCCTTATGGAATGGAAATATGTGCAGAGAAGATTAAAATGATGACCAACAATACCAAAGGCATCAACATGGACATCAAAGTCCAAGGCCAATCCCTCAACACAGTGCGTGGCTTCAAATTTTGAGGAGCCATTGTATCAGACAATGGGTCCCGACAGGACTTCCTCTCCAGGATCGCACAAACAACTGCTGCCCTGGCAGGGTTGAAGCCCATTTGGAAAGAAAGGACCATCAGTCTACATTCCAAGGTAAGAATTCTGCGCTCCCTTGTCACCTCCATCTTCCTATATGCTTGCGAAACTTGACCCTCGCAGCAGATCTCCAACAAAGAATACAAAGCATGGAAATGAGGTGCTACAGAAAACTTCTGGGCATTTCCTGTATCCAGTACATCACCAACGACGAAGTCCGACAGACCATCACACAAGCCATTGGACAACACGATGACCTGCTCACAGTGGTGAAGAAACGGAAACTCCGATGGTATGGCCACGTGACCAGATCATCAGGTCTTGCAAAGACCCTCCTGCAAAGCACAGTGCAGGGAGGTAGAAGAAGAGGGAGACCGAAAAAGAGGTGGGAGGACAACATTCGAGAATGGACTGGTTTGACACTGAGCGAAGCCATCAGGGTTGCTGAGGACAGAGAAAGTTGGAGTACGTTGGTTAAACGATAATCTGTGGTGCCCCTACGACCTCCGAGTTACGGGATAGGATAGGATAGGAACACAAACATAAACGCACGCGCATACACCCACCCTCACAATTACCCACCCGCCCAATTACACATATACACAGAGTAAAGAAAAATGAACACCCGAACTTGACACATGACAGGTTCCTACAACCAGACTTCACCAGTGAAAAACAAGGCCTCCGTTTCGTTCAAAATGTAGGCCTAGTCTTCAGTCAACTCTAACTTAGGTAGCTAATAAAAATCAATGCCAGTTGCATTTGCTGTTTCAATCGGTCCATTTAGTCTTTTGACTCCTCATTTCCTTGAGATAATTGTTGCTGGAGTTTTTTGTGAATTAGTGACGGTTTGGGAATAAAACCTTAGGGTACGTTCATGCTAAGGGTACGTTCATGCTAAACCCGGCAATTTGACGTCGGCTGCCGCCGGCCACTGGTTGGAATCTGTGGTTATGCCCTTTTCTTCTTTCCCACCATGAAAACCGGCGATGCACGTTCATGCTGCAGCCAGTTGCCGTCAGCCAGCAAAATGCTTTGTCGCATGTCACAAAAAAAAAAAACGGCTGGCTGGTCAAAGCGCCATCTTTGTATACAAAGTAAAGTGTGGCAGCAATTCGCCGGACAGCAACTTCGGGCTCTACCGTGAACACTGGTGACGGCAACTGGCTGACGGCAACTTGCCGGGCTTAGCATGAACGTAGCCTAGAGGTACGTTCATGCTAAACCCGGCAATTTGACGTCGGCTGCCGCCGGCCACTGGTTGGAATCTGTGGTAATGCCCTTTTCTTCTTTCCCACCATGAAAACCGGCGATGCACGTTCATGCTGCAGCCAGTTGCCGTCAGCCAGCAAAATGCTTTGTCGCATGTCACAAAAAAAAACGGCTGGCTGGTCAAAGCGCCATCTTTGTATACAAAGTAAAGTGTGGCAGCAATTCGCCGGACAGCAACTTCGGGCTCTACCGTAAACACTAGTGACGGCAACTGGCTGACGGCAACTTGCCGGGCTTAGCATAAACGTGGCCTAAACCCGGCAATTTGAAGTCGGCTGCCGCCGGCAACTAGTTGGAATCTGTGGTAATGCCCTTTTCTTCTTTCCCACCATGAAAGCCGGCGATGCACGTTCACGCTGCCAGCCAGTTGCCGTCGGCTGCCGTCAGCCAGCAAAATGCTTTGTCGCTTGTCACAAAAAAAACGGCTGGCTGTTCGAAGGGAAGGAATTTTTCACCATACCGACAGAGTGAATGCACTTGATTCGCGGCAAAATGTGTGCGTGTGTGTGTGCATGTTCATGCATTTGTTGGATTGACATATAACCCTTCTCTCTCTCTCTTTCTTTCACACCCCTCCCTCCCTCCCTCCCTCCCTCTCTCTCTCTCTCTCTCTCTCTCTCTCTCTCTCTCTCTCTCTCTCGCTCGTTGCAATTTTCCCAGATCTAACCAGTTTTAGATCTTGTCCGAGTCTAAACAGTTTTAGATGATTTAGTCAGATATGTCTTTCTCGCATTCATGTAACTGTTATATACAGCTAAATACTTTACCTCAGTGTTACAATCAAGCGCTCCGCTGGCGAAATAGGCATTTGAAAAATTGTAGACTGTTTTGTCAAATCTTCACGGCATTGGCTAAGCAGATCTTGTAAAGTCTCGGTTCGCATTCTTATGTATTTTTCACATTTCTGGGTATCGTTCATCACTTGCGGAATCAAATGACGGTATTCTCCATGCACTCTACGATTGCGGTGAATTGGGTGCACATTATATTTGCGAGAATTCCGTTTTAATAATCGATACATCACAGGAGTATGCGCCTCTTCCGCCTGGAAAGCGCGATCTTTGTATACAAAGTAGTGTGGCAGCAATTAGCCGGACAGCAACTTCGGGCTCTACCGTGAACACTGGTGACGGCAATGTGCAGACGGCAACTGGCTGACGGCAACGTGCCGGGCTTAGCATGAACGTAGCCTTACTGTTTTAGCGCGTCTTACAAAATACAAGTCTAAGGCTACGTTCATGCTAAGCCCGGCACGTTGCCGTCAGCCAGTTGCCGTCTGCAAATTGCCGTCACCAGTGTTCACGGTAGAGCCCGAAGTTGCTGTCCGGCTAATTGCTGCCACACTACTTTGTATACTAAGATCGCGCTTTCCAGGCGGAAGAGGCGCATACTCCTGTGATGTATCGATTATTAAAACGGAATTCTCGCAAATATAATGTGCACCCAATTCACCGCAATCGTAGAGTGCATGGAGAATACCGTCATTTGATTCCGCAAGTGATGAACGATACCCAGAAATGTGTAAAATACATAAGGATGCGAACCGAGACTTTACAAGATCTGCTTAGCCAATGCCGTGAAGATTTGACAAAACAGTCTACAATTTTTCAAATGCCTATTTCGCCAGCGGAGCGCTTGATTGTAACACTGAGGTAAAGTATTTAGCTGTATATAACAGTTACATGAATGCGAGAAAGACATATCTGACTAAATCATCTAAAACTGTTTAGACTCGGACAAGATCTAAAACTGGTTAGATCTGGGAAAATTGCAACGAGCGAGAGAGAGAGAGAGAGAGAGAGAGAGAGAGAGAGAGAGAGAGAGAGGGAGGGAAGGAGGGAGGGGTGTGAAAGAAAGAGAGAGAGAGTGTCACGTCCCCCGAGCGGGTTCTGTGACGTCAGCACATGCAACGAGTGAATAAGGAATAGAACTCAAACAAAATAAACTAACACAAATGCCAGAATACAATCACACTCTTTTATTCCACAATTAACATACAAGCACAGGACAAATGGGAACTAACCTCCCCTCAACCCCTAACAAGACCCCCGTCCCAATACTAACTGACAATTACCTCCCCTTGTTCAACCCTAAACAGAACTAAACAACAACAGTTTCTTTACAAAGTGTGTACAACAAAATCACAATCAACAAATCAATTCAAAATGTAAATCTTCAAATAATAAGCAATGGCGTTTGAATCTTTACTCATAAATTATTATCTAGGCGAAGCTGTGGCACAGAAGCAATGTCTCAATGTTCTTGTCAAGTAGCTCAGAGAGTTAAACAGTCTCTTTCACAATAAGCGGATGATTCTTCTAACTAAATGAATATGTTTTTAGGTGTGGTGCAGTGTGAGTCTGTGTGTGCATGAATTAGGTATGAAAACCTCCTGTAATAGTGTTGCCTCGATACGTAGGCAAAACCTGCAGCAGTGGCAGAGATCACCACAACACTACTCTGTTGTAGAGGCAAAGGCACCCCCCAGGCTGGCTAGAACCCAATCAGCGTCAACAACAGCAACATAAGTACAGCATAAGAGGCAACATCAGAAGCAACAGCGTTGAAATAATGCGTAGAAGTAACACGTAGAAGTAACAGCCCAAACCTGTAAGCATATACACAGTCTTAACAGCCTGCTTACAACAATAAACACTATATAATATAACATAACACGCTGTCCTCCGTCCACCATCTTGACCTGTATATGAATACCATGATAATAATACAAGATACTATACACACATTTCAATAATATAAATCAATCTTTGATGCTAAATAATTCGCATCTTCTATAAACACAAACATTTATATAAATGTACATAATCATTGCAACCACACTTCAATCACACAGTCCTGATTCATTCCGCCTCCCTTCATCATCACCGTCTCCCCCAACAATTATAACACATCATGATTATCTCCCTTCTTTCATACTATCTTGCCGTACCATACTGTGAACATGCTTCCTTCATAATCATCGCTTCATCTTTGTTCAGCATAATACATTCTATCGCTCTCTCCATGCATACACCCCCACTCTCTCTCTCCCTCTCTACATTTTCCATCGTCGCCTTTGACCCACTTTTATAACAACAACAGCAACGACATTTCCCCATCACATATACAATAAGAAAATCATAAGAAAATCATATAAAATCAACAAAATTCATTATGCATCCTAAAATACATCCCCTTCCCCACACTCATTACCATTCATACGCGTACGCAGTTCTCGGAGTGCGCCACTAAAGAATCAAATAACAGGATTTGCTCACCTTATAGGCCTCGGCTTGTGACACACCTTTCCCCCAAACACCACAACACAACACAGCACTGTCACAAATACAATTGGTTAGTCTTTTGAGAGTCACTTTGTCTTGCTGTTGCTGGTTATTTCACTTTCCAAATAACACTTATGACTGAGGATGAGGTCACCTTAGCTCTGTCACAGACACTAAGTCTTGGTGGGTGTTCAATCGAGAACGACACACTCCTTAAGCATATAACTCTACATTCATTGACAAATGGCAGTTAATATCTTCCTCTCGAACTCTAAACATCCTTATCCCGACGAGGGCATAAGACCTTGGGTGGCTATATAAGCAATAAACACACCCTTCCAACAGTACCCTACACTACAATGACCTCTGTCACAGGGTTGCTGCCTCGTTAGATTCGATCCTCTCGCAACAGCATCTCAAACCACTCTGCCCTCCAAAAACGCGCCGGCCACAAGCAAATAGTCGAGCTCTCGTCAGTATGCACATTCCTTATTACGCGTATCCCTGTTCTGAATTTGGCCTACCCCCTGTCTTCTACGTTACGCACGGACTTTACGAAACTGCACTTTCATACGCAAAAAGTAAATCGGTCACGCTATTCTATGTACACTATATACGGAGAAGTGTAACTTCGTAAAAAGTATAATTCTCCCTGCTATCTGAAAACTCGTGTCGTCACACAACCCCCCCCCCCCCCCCCAGTTCTTAACACCTTGAAGAACCTTAACTACGACGCGAATTTCAATACCCCCTATGCTACCTAATACTTCTACTGAGAAAAGCTGCTGGTCCATCGTCCTTCCCTGGAGTACGCTCCACAACCCCAAACGATGGGTGTAAACGAATTGCCCACTTCATCAGTTTGTTCTTATCTCCCCTGATGTGATCGTCGCCCCTGCTGATCGCAAATCGTGGTGCGTTCCAGTTTCTTTCCGTCTTTCCGTCACGGGGTGTCTCTGACACGGTCGGTGTGATCGCCGATGCCGTCACGGTGGTCACCGGAATATTCCCAACCACTGGCATGGTTTCCTCCTCCTCTACCCTTTCGTCGTCCTCGACGATCGTGGCTACCGTCGCCCTGGTATGGAACTTCTTCAAGAGATTGGCGTGGTATAGTTTGCTTTTCCCACGCATCCTGATCCGGTAGTCGCACTCTCCCACGCATTCGATCACCTCGTACGGTCCTCGCCATGCTAGCTGCAACTTGTTGTGCTTTTCTGGCAACAGTAGCAACACTTGATCCCCCGCGTTGAACAAACGCCGTTTCGCTTTCTTATCAAAGTGCCGCTTCTGCTTGGCTGACGCGGTTCTGAGGTTTCCTTGTGCCAACTTACATGTCTCCTCGATGCGATTACGCAAGTCTACAACATACTGGCTACTCAATTTCACCTCTTCCTCTTGTATCTCTTTGGTCCAGAGGTCTCGCAACACAGCCATCGGTCCCCGCACGGTCTTTCCATATAGAAGCTCGAAGGGAGAGAATCCCGTAGACTCTTGTGCTACTTCTCGGTATGCAAACAGTAGCGCTGGAATGTAGCGGTCCCACGCTGTAGGTTGTTCTGTGGCTAACTTCTTGAGCATGGACACTAGCGTCCCGTTGAATCGCTCAACCAGTCCGTTGCACTGTGGATGATACGGCGTGGTGGCTTTCCCGTGGATCGACAGTAGTCTGTTCATCTCCCGCATGACTTCAGACATGAATTGCGTCCCTTGATCTGTCAAAACTTCCCTAGGAACGCCCACCCTCGACCAAATCTCCCACAGCGCTTCTGCCACCCTCTCTGCCTCTATGCCCTTGAGCGGTACAGCCTCGGGGTAGCGTGTGGCATAGTCTACTACCACTAGGATGTACATGTTACCCCGATCTGACTTGGGTTTGATGGGTCCCACAATGTCTACAGCTACCCTCTGAAATGGCTCGTCCACCAGCGGAAGTTGCTGTAGTGGTACCTTCTTCACCCGTCCCCCTCGGTACTACCTTCTGACATTCTGGACAGCTGGCGCAATACCTCCGTACTTCGGCACACATTCCCGGCCAATAGAACGTTCCCCAGATCCGCTCCCTGGTACGTTTCCCTCCCAAATGTCCAGCCAAGGGTGGATCATGAGCCAACTGAAGGATCCCCCCTCTCAACTATTTCGGGACTACCAGTTGCGTGACCTGGCTACCCCTCTTCGTGTGTACCCGGTACAACACCCCCTTCTTCTTGCGAAACTCAGCTGACGCTCTACCTGACGCTATCGCCCCACCACTCTGTGCCAACGTTCTCGCCTTCGCGAGCGTCTCGTCGGTCTCTTGCATCCTGATCAACTCTGGGGTGCTAACAGAGATCTGGGATGGTTCGACTACTGCTAAGGGTACCTCCCTCTTCTTCTCGGCCTTCACCTGCGCCCGAGTCTGCACGGCTGCAGCCATCGCGCATTCACCCCCGAACAAGGAAACAGGACTCTTTTCCCCGCTATCAAACGTTACCCAGTTACCCAGGATGATATCGGGCCCGTCCTCGAAAACCACCAGCTCCACTCTCCCCCTGACCAGCGCACAATCCAACTCCACCCAAGCTGTAGGTAGCAGACCCACGTTCGATCGATTCGCCAAGCAAATCTCGACAGTCCGACCCGTCAAATCAGCTGGTTTGACTAACCTGCTCGCGACTGCCCCTATCTCCGCCCCCGTATCTCTCAATACTCGAACGTCCTGCCCGTTCGCCCTACCTTGGCCCCATGGATCATAAGGTTTGATTGCACACACGCTAGCCCGAGGTGCGGTCTCCGTGGAAATAGTCCGTCCCACTGTAACCTGGCCTACTGTCTGAGGTTTGACCTTGCAGTCCTTGACCACATGCTTGTCCGACCCACATCGGTAGCAACGACGTACCCCACTACCCCCTTCTGTCCTCCCTGTCTTCTGACCCTGACTTCCCCTGTTGCTAGGTTGCTGAGGAGCCTCCGGTCGTCTGGGAAAACTGCGTCTCTGACTGGGTAGTACGGGTGCCGGTGCCGACGCTGCCCGCTTGGCGTCTACCACACGCTGTGCTAACTCTGCTGCGGCATGGCTAGTTTCAGGTAGATTCTCCCTCACATAGATCTCTAACTCGGTAGTCATGATGGAGAAAAGCTGCTCTCCAATGAAGGTGTCTAGTACCTGCTCTACGTCGGTGATGTCTTTGTCAGCGAGCGAAAACCACTTCTTCACTAACGACCCTAGTCTCACTACCAGCTGAGGAAACGTTTCTGCAGCCTCCTTCTTGGCCTCTCGAAACTGCCTACGATAGTAGTCGGCGTCCTTCCTGAAGCGTTTCAACAGCGCGTTTCTCACAGTGTCGAAATCCTGGGCTTGCTCAGGCGTTAGACGAAGGTAAGTATCCCGGGCTTCCCCTTGTAACAAAGGCGCTAGCCTGACCGCCCATACCTCCCTCCTCCAACCCTGAACCTCGGCCACCCGTTCGAACATCTGGAGGTAGGCCTCCACATCCTCTCTCTCTTCCAAGGGTTTCAATTTAACTGAGTAATTCGCCCCTCTATCTCTAGCCCTATTCTCCCTCTGATCAGCTCGGTCTTCATCTATGATTCTACGTTCCTCCTCTAGCCTCATCTCAAACATCCTCCTTTCCTCTTCCTTAGCCGCTCTCTCTTCTCGCTTCTCATCTTCTATCCTCTGCTCCAACCGACGCCGGTCTTCCCTCTCGGTTTCTAATCTAAGCTCTAAAAGCCTCCTCTCATCTGCCCTCGCTGCCTTTTCTGCTTCTAACCTAGCCTCCATTCGACGTCGATCTTCTTCTCTTTCTTTCCTTTCTTCCTCCCTAACTAACCTCTCTGCTGCCTCCTTCCTCATTCTCTCCCTCTTCTCTTCTTCCTTCTCCCTCCGTTCTTCTTCCCTGGCTACCCGGTCGGCTTCCAATCTAGCCTCCAGAAGCTTCTTCTCATCCTCCCTCTCTCTCCGTTCTTCTTCCCTTCTCATCTCACTAACCACGTAGTGCGCTAACGCTCCGTCTCGGAAACCCAGACTTTCCCCAACCTGCCTGAACCTCTCACTATCACTGAGCGCGACCTCGACTTTGCTCTGTGCACCGGGCGATTTGGCATACATCTTAGGCATAGTCATTTGAGTACTTACTGCGTAAGGTTCCTCCAACAACCCTGTCACTGAGCCGTCATCACCGAAGTCCCGCTCCTCCTGCTCGACCTCCTCCTTACGGGTCCTAGCGTCGCGGCGCATCGCGGCTCGAGCATCCCGCGTAGCCATGTCGGAAAAGAAGGGAAGAACAAATGTTAGTAATACACAAAACAATAACACTTAACTGATACAAACACCTAACAGAATGAATACGCAACACAACAGTCACAGGAGCCGAGGAATCGTTCACCGTCGTACTCCTAAAGGCGAGCAAGTGAACCCTGCAACCCAATTCCCCGTTAATGCTGCACTCCGAGTGTGTTCCCTAGTGCAATACACCCACACTCCCGCCAACCGCCCGCTGCGTACCCTTTCACACAACAACTCAAGTACACAACATACACATCTGGCACTACCCTAACAAAATAAATGAGTTAATCCCACTTCTGACACCAAAATGTCACGTCCCCCGAGCGGGTTCTGTGACGTCAGCACATGCAACGAGTGAATAAGGAATAGAACTCAAACAAAATAAACTAACACAAATGCCAGAATACAATCACACTCTTTTATTCCACAATTAACATACAAGCACAGGACAAATGGGAACTAACCTCCCCTCAACCCCTAACAAGACCCCCGTCCCAATACTAACTGACAATTACCTCCCCTTGTTCAACCCTAAACAGAACTAAACAACAACAGTTTCTTTACAAAGTGTGTACAACAAAATCACAATCAACAAATCAATTCAAAATGTAAATCTTCAAATAATAAGCAATGGCGTTTGAATCTTTACTCATAAATTATTATCTAGGCGAAGCTGTGGCACAGAAGCAATGTCTCAATGTTCTTGTCAAGTAGCTCAGAGAGTTAAACAGTCTCTTTCACAATAAGCGGATGATTCTTCTAACTAAATGAATATGTTTTTAGGTGTGGTGCAGTGTGAGTCTGTGTGTGCATGAATTAGGTATGAAAACCTCCTGTAATAGTGTTGCCTCGATACGTAGGCAAAACCTGCAGCAGTGGCAGAGATCACCACAACACTACTCTGTTGTAGAGGCAAAGGCACCCCCCAGGCTGGCTAGAACCCAATCAGCGTCAACAACAGCAACATAAGTACAGCATAAGAGGCAACATCAGAAGCAACAGCGTTGAAATAATGCGTAGAAGTAACACGTAGAAGTAACAGCCCAAACCTGTAAGCATATACACAGTCTTAACAGCCTGCTTACAACAATAAACACTATATAATATAACATAACACGCTGTCCTCCGTCCACCATCTTGACCTGTATATGAATACCATGATAATAATACAAGATACTATACACACATTTCAATAATATAAATCAATCTTTGATGCTAAATAATTCGCATCTTCTATAAACACAAACATTTATATAAATGTACATAATCATTGCAACCACACTTCAATCACACAGTCCTGATTCATTCCGCCTCCCTTCATCATCACCGTCTCCCCCAACAATTATAACACATCATGATTATCTCCCTTCTTTCATACTATCTTGCCATACCATACTGTGAACATGCTTCCTTCATAATCATCGCTTCATCTTTGTTCAGCATAATACATTCTATCGCTCTCTCCATGCATACACCCCCACTCTCTCTCTCCCTCTCTACATTTTCCATCGTCGCCTTTGACCCACTTTTATAACAACAACAGCAACGACATTTCCCCATCACATATACAATAAGAAAATCATAAGAAAATCATATAAAATCAACAAAATTCATTATGCATCCTAAAATACATCCCCTTCCCCACACTCATTACCATTCATACGCGTACGCAGTTCTCGGAGTGCGCCACTAAAGAATCAAATAACAGGATTTGCTCACCTTATAGGCCTCGGCTTGTGACACACCTTTCCCCCAAACACCACAACACAACACAGCACTGTCACAAATACAATTGGTTAGTCTTTTGAGAGTCACTTTGTCTTGCTGTTGCTGGTTATTTCACTTTCCAAATAACACTTATGACTGAGGATGAGGTCACCTTAGCTCTGTCACAGACACTAAGTCTTGGTGGGTGTTCAATCGAGAACGACACACACCTTAAGCATATAACTCTACATTCATTGACAAGTGGCAGTTAATATCTTCCTCTCGAACTCTAAACATCCTTATCCCGACGAGGGCATAAGACCTTGGGTGGCTATATAAGCAATAAACACACCCTTCCAACAGTACCCTACACTACAATGACCTCTGTCACAGGGTTGCTGCCTCGTTAGATTCGATCCTCTCGCAACAGCATCTCAAACCACTCTGCCCTCCAAAAACGCGCCGGCCACAAGCAAATAGTCGAGCTCTCGTCAGTATGCACATTCCTTATTACGCGTATCCCTGTTCTGAATTTGGCCTACCCCCTGTCTTCTACGTTACGCACGGACTTTACGAAACTGCACTTTCATACGCAAAAAGTAAATCGGTCACGCTATTCTATGTACACTATATACGGAGAAGTGTAACTTCGTAAAAAGTATAATTCTCCCTGCTATCTGAAAACTCGTGTCGTCACAGAGAGAAGGGTTATATGTCAATCCAACACATACATGAACATGCACACACACACGCACACATTTTGCCGCGAATCAAGTGCATTTACTCTGTCGGTATGGTGAAAAATTCCTTCCCTTCGACCAGCCAGCCGTTTTTTTTGTGACAAGCGACAAAGCATTTTGCTGGCTGACGGCAGCCGACGGCAACTGGCTGGCAGCGTGAACGTGCATCGCCGGCTTTCATGGTGGGAAAGAAGAAAAGGGCATTACCACAGATTCCAAATAGTTGCCGGCGGCAGCCGACGTCAAATTGCCGGGTTTAGCATGAACGTACCCTTAGAAGACCGTTTGGGTTTTCCGTCTTTGCAGAATAGGCATAGAGACAGCGACTCGTTAAAGTAGGTCCTGTATTCTAACGACTTACATATTTAACATCTTTTCACATCTTGCTGGAAACACTGTCATCTGTTATCTGTATCACCCCTTTATTGCTTGATAATCAGAGAAGCATTGAAGTTTATTTTTGTATCAATGTTATTCATCTGATTATCGGTTAATTGAAATGTAGGAAACGTGAAAATGCTATTACTGTTGGTAAATTAGTTGCTGCACTAAATTGGCGTAGATGAAGGAAAAATAAGCCTACTGCGTCTTTGGGAAGCCTGCTTTTGTTTGAAAAATATTCAGCATACTGCTGCGTGATAGATCTACCGCATTTGGCATACTTTTCCTTCACCATCCATACATTTTGCGACAGATGTTGCATCCCAGATTTCAATGTTTCTTTCGTTATCAAGCAATACCACTACAAAAGGAAACGGAAATTCGTGTGACTACTCTAGTCTTTTATGTTATTATTGTTTTTCTGATCGTGATAATTTTGTCGGCAGATGTGGAGCCGAGTTCCGTACCTTGGGCCATCATTGGGTCTGCCTTGGCTGTGCTGGTGACTGCCAATGTGGTTGCCTGTCTTGTGTACGTAGTTTCCTTGAGTTTTTTTGTTTGTTTCAGTCACAATGAGCGTATCGGGGTTAGTATTAGCCAAAGACCAAAAAATTATGTTTAGACTGACCGCAATTGCTTGAAAATAACAACTCTCTTGCAGAAAAGGAACCCAAACACTGTATTCCTTGCAGTGAAAATGGTCCATGTATATTGACAGTGTCGCGCTGCCTTTACATTTCAATGGCTAGGAGGTTGCCTTCCTGACCATCGAAGCATATAGCAATGTTATATTGTCAATTTTGACTGGAAATATTCCTGGGGAGGCTGAGTTTGAGTTTCTTTTCTGCCTGATTATTCAGGCGGAAACTTTTCTTCTCTATTGTTCAACTCGCTAAGTCAACTTCCTAAAAAAACTTTGTTCAAAACTACAAAGACTGCAACCTGTCACAATAGGCTATTTAGACCCTGCACTACGGCTTCTCGCCTTAAATAGTTCAGCCTGCTGTACCCTATGTAAGTTAAAGTTGCTGGCTAGCAGACGGCACAAGTCAGTTGTGTGCTAAGCATAGGTAGGCCGTAGCATAAGCCTGCTGACGTAGTTCCAACCACCCCCGCATGAGGGCGCTCTGGTATGACTATGTTTCGTGGGCTTTGGCTGACCACAAAGCTAGGTGATCATTCTTTGTCTAAATCTCAACGGAGACGGACACACGCTGAAATACCTCTCTCATAAGACTAGCAGGTGACGGGTGAAATTCAATTCATCGCAGTATAGCCACAGCCTGACATTGTCAAAAAGACTAGCAGGCTCGTTGGTCCGAGGCAGGAGATAGACCACTGAGAATCAACCCTGACATTTGGCCTGCAGTGGGACATCGAGGACTGAGCTCCGATAGTCCAATAGTGTAACGGGGGAGGGGGGGGGGTATTGTTGCTGGGCTCTGCACAATGGAATGCTGTAACCCTCACGTCTATTCTATGGGAACCGCTAGTGAGTCACCCGGTGAATACTTTAATACATTTATTTGTTTAGCTCGGTCTGTGTTAAGGCTGGGGTACAGAGATAGATAGATAGAAAAATGGTAAAAGATCACTGTCACACTAGCTTTCACACGGCTATGAATCATATGTAGTCCAGCCACTTGATAACAGTCAAAATCACACATTTATTTCTTCTACTCTATACACGATCTTCGAAGTACGAATCTAACTTAAAAGTTCAATTGTCAATGCGAATGGTTCGCTCTCTGATAATCTAGGCAGCTATTTTTTCTTCATAGGGCACTGGCTACTAGCGTTCATGAAGAGTGGACTACTGTGGTCCTTTTGATACAGTTTTAGTGCACTGTGTCCTGGGCACTTAACTGAATGGATGCGTGGGTGAAGCGCCGCGTTGAGGTAGCTTCTGGTACATGCTGGGTCTTCTTGTAGTCTTTGACTTTTGGTACGACGTTTGGGGCTATCTGCGCACGATGTTGTAGATGCCTCGGCAGCCAACTCGAATCGTAGATTAGGTTCTGCTCTTCTGTTGAGTTGGGCTCACGATATCTTGCCTGCTCGTCTGTAACATATGAGACGAAATTCTGCACAACCCTGAATAATAGGTCTGTGCAGAGCGTCTCACTGAAAGCCAAAGTAGCCCTCAGTGATAGCTCCACATCTCTATACATAAGCGACGAACATTCTGCTAAGTCGGTGGTGCACTGGAATCTCCACTCTAATTTCCTATACATACAAAAATATAAATCGTGGCTAACTATACACATTAAGAATTAATAATATTATAAACATTCACTGGTACAGCCACTGGTCTGCAAGCATACATATAGGTTAAACAACAGTGGTTCCGTCAGGTATACAACATGGCGTCAAAACCGGTCGTGCTTAACACGTGTTCGGCTTCTCCACGTGGTAAGGCAAAGTCGGACTAACAATTCAAATCTATGCATAGCAAATTCCACAAACATAATTTCAACAATAATATAAATACATCACGATGAAACAGAAGTATGTTCATTTACCTGTTCGACAATGTCAGGCCCGTGGCTACTTGATTGAATTCCAAATTTCAACAAGCACTGCTTCCCTGTTCTATCAGTGGAGATATTTCTCTGCTCGAGTGTAACTGTGTACTGCTCAGAGCTTTCCACACAACTGACCTCTACTTGGCTTGGACTGAATCAGCCAGAACTGGTTATAACCCTCTACCTGTGTCCCGATTGGCTCAAACAATCTAAGTGGATATAAAGTTCAAAACTCGATCGTAGGCCGCGAGGACGTCACTAAACGGCTCGCGTCAGCTCGCAGTATGTGTGTACACATCAGTTATACCTTAATCGTCTGCTATAGACTACAGTAACCTTCTAAGTTTTACTACTGCTAACCAAGCAAAAGCTCAAATAGTGAGGGGTAAACGGGTCTGTTTGTTACAAATAGTCAAGACACCATCACCACATCTCAACGAATCAGCTAAGTGACACAGAAAACGTGCACTAACCCTGTTCTAGAAGGACTGTGCGGTAGTCCACTCTACTGAAATGAACATAAGGCAAACCAGAACAAATAGTCCAATGATGAGACAGTAGAAAGTATCAAGAACTGTGGCAGCATAGACCCATCAAGGTGCAAACTATTCGAAGTGAATTTGTACCTTTAAGTTAATAGAGTGTTTAGAGAATTATGTATAGAGTAGAGGAAATAAATGTGTGATATTTACTGTTAACAAGTGGCTGGACTACCTATGTTTCATAGCCGTGTGAAAGCTAGTGTGTCAGTGACTCTTTTAGCATTTTCTCCCTATCGCTATAGCCCTATCCGCACACAGACCGGGCTAAACATATAAATGTATTAAGATTAATCACAGGGTGATTGTACTAGCCGATCCCCGCAGACAAAGACGAGTGGGTGATAGCATTCCATTGTGCAGAGCCCAGTAACAATAGACCCACCGTCACACAACCCTAAATTTTAAACAAATGGCAATGAGTTATCTGTCAAAATGTTAGGTTCCTTTCTATTTCTGTTGCCAACCAGCCACAGTGTGGGTAATTTTTTCTCAGGCAGGTGTTGTTTTCCTGAAGACTTCATTCAGGCGCCTTCTCATGTTATGAACGAATCCGTCACGTGATTTTTACCAAGCCCAGCCGATACACTGACGAGCTGAGAGCACAATGGCCATCTGTATCTATGTCACAATTCAACAAGCCCAAACCACTGGCAGCAAAGGGGGAGATGGAGTTTTTCTATTTTACCCTTATTTTCGGAGCACTGCATCAAATAAGGACTATTACCAAGATCCTTTCAATAAACCCCAATCCCACAACCAGGGATGGATTTAACCGGAAATTACCTGTATTTTACCGGTTTGAGAATAAAAATACTGGTTGAAAAATCAGTCGCCGGTAGAGCCTACCGGTTCTTATTTTGTTTGACTGGTTTTAAAAATAAAGGAAAAGAGAAAGAAAAACAAGAGAACTGAAAAGAGAGAGAGAGAGAGAGAGAGAGAGAGAGAGAGAGAGAGAGGGAGAGAGAGAGAGACAGCCAGCCAGCCAGCCAGCCAGCCACGCTGATTATGTGTTTAGGGAGTGTAGATGAGAGGCCTGCGAAGGCGTTCAGTAGTCTTGTCATATTCTTTGAGGTAATAAATACAGAATGATATCACATTGGCGGGCGCAAGGCTATCGTGAATACGGATAAATTAAACTCGCGCACTTTTCGATTTTTTTCTTTGTTATTTACTTTTATTTTTGGCAAACATCGTTTCAGTTATAGTTAATAGGCTTTACTGAGAGCAATAAATTAATCACTGCATTCGTCGGCAGATTTTCAGTGGCAAAAATAGTGACGCAGTATTAAGCTTTGTTATGGGTCATACCGGTTTCCGTGACTGGCCTACCGGTTTGCGTTCGAGTGGGTTTGTTTACTGTGACGTCGTACCGGTTTTGCAAATCCCTAGGACGATCACTGCACACCGTTGGGCGAGACACCTACTTTTGCCTTTATACACAGTTTGTGTCTTCCTTGTTCAACTCGCTAACAGTCACTTTCTAAACAAAAACCTTGTTCAAAACCATCTACACTTGAACTCTAGATTTTTGTTTAAAATTGGCAATGAATTTCCTTTGTGAGAAAAAAAAAGGTTCTTTGCCATTTTTGTTGTCAAATTGCCACATTATGGACATCTTTTTCGCATGAAGTTGTTTTTTTCCTGAGGAATTCATTCAGACAGGCGTCTTCTTATACTTTGACTTGAATTTCAGCAAACCCATCTCATACATGGGGTGCTGGGAATTTCAGTATAAATAGTATCTCCACTTTCTGGAAATTTAGTGCTTTAAATTCCCACTGTCGCTGTCTTTCTCGTTTGCTCTTTCTCATTCCTGCTCTGTTCTATCAATCTGCTATACTATCTTCTTCTTCGTTGAACCAGTCACCTACCTTTTTTCTTGAAAACTCTTCCGGGACAAGACTCCTTATTTGTGTATGAGGTCTGTTGGATCAGCTTGGGAATATTGGACGCTTTCTGCCAGGTGGTCACGAGGGCTTCCTATGATGTTATTATTTAGCAATGTAGGCATTTTATATGTATGTGTTTTGTTGATAATTTATAATGATGTATGTATTCTATTTTGTTTTTGTAAACGGGGGTTCGGTAAATTAGAGTACAGCCTCAGCGTCCCCTGCGTGGGATGTCTTTATTGTAAAGTGACTGGCTGGTGGAGAGCTTTCAGTTTTACCACTAAGGTTGTTTCAGCAGATCTTTTATGCGGATCGGGGGTTGTCCGGTCCTGATTTGGCTCGGAAGAGTCCGCTGGACCTCAAATATACACTGATGAGATGCAAACACAGGGAAAAATGGTATCTGTAATAGTTAATAACTGTTCATATTTCATGATCTTTCATCGTTCCGTTCTATAGTTACAGTTGTTTTGTACCCATGTAGGCACCTATAGCTAAGTCAATATAAAGCGCATAAATAATAATAATAATAATAATAATAATAATAATAATAATAATAATAATAATAATAATAATAATAATAATATTGCACGTATCGGTCAATTCCACAAACTCAAACTTGTGGTAGCATGGGGAAGGGAGATGGATCGTTCTTTCCCTATTTTACACTTATTTACGGAGAATAGCATTACATAAGGATTATATCCCAGATTCTGATGTTAACTCCTGTCCCACTTCGGGGACAGGTTCAGATTTTACACGCCATATAATTAGTTGGGTTGTGGAGATGGCTCAGCTGTCTGGAACGTGAGAATATGTGCATTAAGCAGTAAGTTGGCTCCTTGAGGTAGATTTTTTTTCGATCAGTGAGTACCTTCAGCAACTCTTTGAATTGGTAAAGCGATGTAAAATAACCATTCGTTTCATTTCATATTTTGTGTGTTTATTGTTTTATGATCATTATTAGTATTCGATAACACTATGTAACAAATTTTCACTTTTGTTCTGTTCCTGGGTTGAAAGTGTGTTTTCCTAACCCGTTAGGTCTAGAACAGAAAGGAAATCGCTGTTATTCCAGAAAAACTTTGCTTCTGTGACCGGGACAATGAAATTTGGAAAATCGCGTGTGTTTGAGAAAATTATCGATTTGCTTTCAATGCCGAGCTTCTTCCCTGAACTGCTAGAGTTGTCCACATGTTTCTACAATTCTCTTGAACACTCTAGAACGTTCAAGAAACTTCCAGAACTTTCGAGAAACTCTCAGAACTTTCTAGAACGTTCTTGAACGTTCCAAAAGTAGCTGTACAAGTATAAAAGCACACGACCACTATGTTCTTGAGTGTCTGGCCCTGGAGCCTGACTTCTCCGCGGTTAGGAATGCCTGCCCCGACATGCATCTGGACTCCATGGCCGACCTGGTAGCCTACTCCTTGTCGACTAACTTTGGACTGCTGTTCATGACCGCGGTGTGCACCTACCGCTCACGAGTGTCTGTACACCTTTAGACCCAACCGCCTGACCGGTTCTCTCCCCGGAACTCATCTTGGGTTCCTTTGTCTTACAACTACTAATGATGACTATCCCCACTCAGTTACCTGTTTGTAACCTATTCCCCCACCTGGCCCATGGGCCTTGGGTTCGACTCTACATTCTCGGGTTCTGGGTATGCTCTACTTAAGTGACATGTTCCCACTAAGCTACTACTAAACGGATTGTACCCTCAGCTGACCCATTGGGTCCTGGGTATTACTACCACGTACAGACTTATACCGCTCAGCTACCTTGCTCTCATACCACATGGCTCATACCATGGGTCCTGGGTATCCGTTTCCATGATTGACCACCCCCCTCACATGACTCATACCTTCAGTTGATCCTTGTGTCCTGGGTATTAGATACCACTACTGACATTTCTCACCACATGACTTATACCTCAGTTGATCCCTTGGATCCTGGGTATTCGTTTTCATGATTGACATCCCATACCACATGGCTCATACCTTCAGTCGACCCCACGGGGCCTGGGTAAACGTTTCCATGACTGACAATCCCCTCCACATGACTCATACCTTCAGTCGACCCCACGGGGCCAGGGTATCCGTTTCCATGACTGACCATCCCCTCCACATGACTCATACCTTCAGTTGACCCCTGTATCCTGGGTATCCGTTTTCATGAATGACTTTCCCTACCTCACTGTATCATTTTTTTCCCTTCCTTGTTTTATGGGTCAATTCTTGATTGTTTATAGCTTTTACCAGACCCTCCTCGACTTTTAATGGGGTCCTGAAGGATTTTTATCTAATTAGGTACGTTCCCCTCCCCCCGCCCTCCTGGTCACTGCTAGGCCCTCCACCCTTTCCCCTCTGTGCTTGCCCTCCCTTGGCCTTGGCTGCCTCCCTGGCACCCCGGTCCTACCCCTGCCGCCGTTCGTTCGTACTCCTTCCCCTCATGCCTGCCATCGATCCATCTCCGTCTTCTTCCGGACGTCGTTGCAGCGTCCCGCGCTCCCTCTTCATATGACCTCTTACTGCAGCACGACCTCTTATATCAATGGACATCATAATACCAAAGTCTCCTATAGGCATACTGTGTTGGGGACTATAAATTTATAAACTGAACTGAGAGAGTGATTCACAGTACAATCGTAAATCTAGAAAATCGACACATTTCTGAACCTTGTTGAGTGGTTTCCGACTGTGTTTGTCTATTCCTTGTGCAATTTTTGTTTTTACCTGATCATAATGACGAAAATGAAAAAAAAATCTTTCTATTTTCACAAAAAACGAGTTTTCTTCCTGCTGTTGTCATGTAAGCAAAGTTTGTGCTTAATGAAGTCATTTTTTCACGTACTTTAGACATAAGCAATTGAAATATAACACTTAGAAGCCAGGAACAAAAATTGTGTTACATAGTGTAATCAGTGTTTCTTATTATTCCATCATATTGTATGTTGTGTGCCTATGGACAGCTGGCGTTTCAAATGTACAAGGACGACTGATCAAAACCAAGGAGCCGTGGAACTGCAGGAACTGCCTGACTCGCCTCACGGTAATTTCTTCTTTTTCCTTATGGAGTTTTTAACACAAACGGAGTCCACCCTTTGGCTCTGTTTGAGTCTCTGCCTTGCACTGTTCGTTTGCGTTCTACTTCTAGTTTCATTCCGACTGCAGTTAATCCTATCCTATTCCGTAACTCAAAGGTCGTTGGGGCACCACAGATGATCGTTTAACCAGCGTACTCCATCTTTCTCTCTTCTTCTTCTTCTTCTTCTTCTTCTTCTTCTTCTTCTTCTTCTTCTTCTTATTATTATTATTATTATTATTATTATTATTATTATTATTATTATTATTATTATTATTAATGTTGTTATTGCTATTATTATTATTATTATTATTATTATTGTACTTCTTGTCATAATAATAATAATAATAATAATAATAATAATAATAATAATGGTGATGGTGGTGGTGGTGATAGTGGTGGTAATAATGATGACAATAATTGTTATGATTGTTATTGTTATTCTTATCATAATAATAACAATGAAAATAATTGTTATTATTATTATTATTATTATTATTATTATTATTATTATTATTATTATTATTATTTTATTATTATAAGGGTACTGGGTATGGGGGGGAAGGAGAGGGGGTTGGTTCCCTAAAATTGTTTAAAGATAATTGTGAAGATATTGGTGTGATTGTGTGTGCATGTGTAAGAGTGCATGTGTGTATGTGTGAGTTTTATGATTTCCAAGTTAAAGTTAAAGGTTCTTTACTATGTTAATTTGTTAAGGGACGGATTGGAAAATTAGACTGTATCATTAGTCTAAAATCTTTATCCCTAATTAAGACAAGTTTCAAAGTTTCAAAAGTTTCTGTTCTCAGCAATGACTGGAGGCCGTAGTGCCATCCCTCTACTGAGTTTGTTGTTCGGGCAATACCGTCAGCTGCAGCTTAATGTTGATTCCAACGTTGGATAGAGAATAACCTTGGTCCGTAATTGTCGCGTCTTCCAGCCCGTCTTCGTTCACGGATGTAAGTGTGTTCGAAATATGACAGAAGCTCGGGCATTCGCTCGTGTACTTCACCAAGTCATCTGCCAATAGCTCAAAAGCATCCGTGACGTCATCTTCAGGAACAAGAGCTAATGCAGGTATACATCGGACTACTCCACGAACAACGTTATCAGTTTCATAGGCCTGCATCATCCCAACTTCATTCACCTTAGCATGCTTTGACAGAGATGAAAATAGCAGCCAGAGATGACTGCCCAGGGATATGCTGCCTGAAATGCTGACATCGCAGCCGCCTCGAAGTCGACTAGAATTCGTTGTGGATTGGCCGCCGGAATTAGTCATTTCAGTTGTTGGAGGATGCTGTCGTACATCCGTCGATCTTTATTCTGAACCAGACAATAGACTGCAACTGGATTGTTACCAGGGACGAGTTCGAAATGGATGGTGTACAGTACAGCTGGAAGAATATTGAAGGAACAACCTTGAACGTTCCATCTGCAAACCATAACTTTGCTCGTGCAAGTCCATCAAGCAAATCGTTGCTTCCAAAGATGAGCACTCGGTCCCCATCTCTTCCAGAGTCGTACAGGATCATGCATATCCGCAAACCTTTGTAGAACGTCAAAATTTGTGCCAGATGGAGGAGGCGGCAAAACAGCTCCTTCGTCGTTGTCAGTCTGTGCAGCTTTTCTGTGGCGTTGAAGACTTAGAGCGAGCGTTGCTCGTTTCGGTAACGCCTGCAGAACATGATTTTCCAGTTGACGAGAAACTATTCCTACAACTGCAGCCGGCGTTGCAGATGTTTCTTCCATCTTTTCCTCATTTGACCGACAGCAAGACGAGCGAGTGATGTTGCGAGGTTTTCTTGATGAGTGTGTTCTTGATCTTTGTTGCTGACGATTCGATCTCCTGATGTCTTCAAATGAGCATTACACTTGTAACTCTGATTCATTTTACAACGCTAATAAATTTATCCATTCTTATTCTCACTCACTTTAACATACTCAAATTTTTTGTATATTACTGTTGGACGTCCCTTTGTTGAAATACCAGAATTTGCGTGTGTCGCCATGTCAACCAGTAGCCAGAAAATAAATATCTTTTTCATTGGAAATCTGTAACTTTGATCTCTGCCAACTCTACTAGATTTCTACTAGGTTTCTTTGAACTATACTCACTTTTTAACTATGCAATACAATATAACCAATACAAAATTAAATACTGTTTATCAAGTAATAATTCCAGTGTTAATCTGTCGCTGTGATTATCTGTTCATATGTTTATCTATCCAGTGATTATCTGTCCCTGTGTTTATCTGACGCGTGATTAAGTGTCTGTGTTTAAGGGTCGCGTGATTATCGGTCGTGTGTTTAAATGTCGGCACACCCTTCCTTCAATGTCAAACCAGTCCATTCTAGAATGTTGTCCACCCACCTCTTTTTCTTTCTCCCTCTTCTTCTGCCTTCTTGCGCCGTGCCTTGCAGGATGGTTTTTTTGCAAGGCCTGATGCTCTGGTGACGTGGCCATATCATCGGAGTTTCCGTTTCTTCATCACTGTGAGCATGTCATCGTGTTGTCCAAAGGCTTGTATAATGGTCTGTCGGACTTCGTTGTTGGTGATGTGCTGGGTATAGGAAATGCCCAGAAGTCTTCTGTAGCACCTCATCTCCATGCTTTGTATTCTTCGTTGTAGATCTGCTGTGAGGGTCCATGTTTCGCAAGCGTATAGGAAGGTGGAGATGACTGCAGTTACCCTGATCAATTATGCTCATTGAGATATTGGTTTTGCAGCGGTTGTGTGTGTGAAGGGGATGCTGCTTGGTGCACTTTTGTTTATGATACAATTGCTATAATGTAATGCATATGTTTACATGTGATATGATGTGCACTCTTAAGTTAAATAATGGTAGTTTCATAATATAAAACGAAAGGTGTATGTAAGGGGAGATAAGAGTGCTTTAGATTTGAAGAGTGTTATGTGTGCATGCATTTTTACATTTTATACAGAATACCAATGAATGAAAAGCCTGCCTTGCGAATTTGTGTATTCTACTCTTTGCAGTTTCACCGTGGCATTTCATTATCCGTGTCAATACATGTTTTTCAGGCAATGTGGTACGCAGAGCTGACAACCTAACAGGGGGAGATAACCTCAACAGATCAGATCACCTAAATAGGGCAGATGTCATGGATGAAGAGTCTCACTACGAAATCATTCCTAAAGGTGACGATGGCTACCATCACCCTATATACCTCAATGTCGCTGCTGTTAAGCGTCCTATCTCTGGTGGTGACTATCTTCACCCTGTAAGCCACCATGCTGCCGCTGCAGTTAGGCCAACTATGTCTGGCGACACCGGAGACGTTGATACTGTGCCATCTGAGCGCAGTGCCGCTACTGTCAATGCTGGTGAGAATGGACAGAATGAATACACAGAGATCAATCACTACGACGCCATTGACCCTGCCTTGAACGATGATGATGACCGCGAGCCGTACACATGTTTGAAGAAATCTGCACTGAAGAAACAGAAAACCAGCTGCTCTTCCTTTTCAAAGAGGACTCCCTAAACCTGTTTAGAATGACGGATCTGCTTTGCCTTATGAAAAATGACAAAACTGCTGCTCTGTTAAAAATGACCCATCGGCTGCACCTGTTTAGAACGACCCACCCGCTGCTCCTGCTAAGCATGAAACACCTGTTTAGAATGACCCACCTGCGGCACTGTTTTGTTTAGAATGACCCACCTGCGGCACTGTTTAGAATGACCCACCTGCGGCACTGTTTAGAATGACCTAAAGTGCAGTTTTTACTTTCATGTTAAACCCTTGCAACTCTACTGAAAAGGATCGCTTACATTGAAAAGAGAGGATGATGCGCAAGTGCGCTATATTTTGTCTACTGACGTTGAATGATTGTCACGTCACCGGATTGCAATATTTTGTTACTTCATTTTGAGTGCCATTATATGTATGTATACATTAAAAAGGAGTAAATGCCAGTTTCTCCAGTTATATATAGCAAGGACTGAAAGCCCGTTTCTCCAGCCTAAATAGTGACTTGCTAACTCTGCGCCTGCTGGTTTCTTTCAGGCAAGAAGACTGCTTTATGTCATAAACTTCTTGTGCGTATTATAAAATAATTAGCTTTATTCTCAGAAGATTCCTACAAACTTGATTAGTTTGTAAACAGTTTTAATGTTCCAATTTCACGTATACCCGCATTCATCAAAAGGCCTTTCTTATACAGTTACACAAGTTGAGACAGATAAAGTTGAAACACTGAAGACGTGAAATATACAACAGTGGGAACACAACGCCAATATACGTCTTGCTAATTTTATGGTTCTCTTCTTTCTCACTCAAATAGTAGAATAGTAGTTAAAACGGAATTCAAGAAAACTATATTCAAGAAAACTATAAGTCCTAGAGAGTAACAAAATAATAAATAGCTGAACTATAATATAATCTTATTTTTCTCTGAAGCAATCCCGTTTCCGGTCTGACAGAAAATTATATTTATAAATTTATGAAAATATTGTGTGCATTTACAAAATTAATTTCAATATTATATTTCTAGCCAGTAAATCACAAAATATAAATTTGTTTATTTCATTTAACGTCTATTTACCGAAGTGATTTTAGACTAAAAAATAAAAAGAAGGTGGGGAAAAAGGATATTTGCTACTTGCATGGGGGAAAGGATATAACATTTAAACACAATAGTACAGCAACATAACATAACATAAAATTAAATAAAAATTAAGTATTCAAGCAATATTTTAAAATTAAAAAAACATTACAATAGGACATGTCAAACTTGTGAAAAGTTCATGTACACAAAGTCAGCTTTGTGATATTATCATATGCTAAGTACTCAGCATAAACTTGCAACATTTATTAAAAATGTCCTACAGGACAATAAATTATAGATTTAGCGATGGTTATCCAATATTCACTATTTTTATATTGAACATTATGAATGTTCTGTGGATTATGTTGTGCCATTACACTGCAGTCATGAATGATATGATTTATAGTTAAATTTTCATTGCAAATGCAAACAATATCCTTGCAATATTTTGTCCTCCAAGAATTTAAAGCAAGACGATGTACTAAAGAGGTTATTGTTCTAGGATACTGTGAATTTTCACTATACATTATTTTTAAAGAATATTTGTTTTTTTCCGATTATACTATAAATTTCGTTTGTTGATAAGGGGATGTCAATATGGCTAACGTTGTGTTGATTTTTCGCCTCTTCTTTTGCTTTCCTGTCTGCCCAATCATTATTATTTAAACCAAAATGAGATGGTATCCAACAAAAATGAACATTTGTGCCATTGATAAGTAAGCAATGTATAAGATACTTTATTTCCTATATAATATCACCTCTGCTTTTTTTTAATATGAGAGTCCAAACTCTGAAGCGCTGATATGAAGTCTACACATATTAATATATTTTAAAAGATCTTTTGTTGACTCAAGATCTTATTTAATGCCATACAATTTGCTGTAAGTTCTGCAGTATAAATTGAACGATTTTTACCTAAATACAATGAATCACTAATTTAATAAATAAATATTTATACTGTTTTTCCTCCTGGGCCTAACTGGGCATATAAATAGCTGTGAATAGGTTTTTGCTATTCTATTTCTGTCTTTTTTGTCATTTGTGTACATAGTTGTAAATAGTCTATTTCTGTCTTTCTTGTAATTTGTGTACATAGTTGTAAATAGTTTGTACCTTTATTGTTCCGTCTTTTGGTGTATTGTAGCAAAAGCGATGTTTTATCGTGTGCATGTATTTATATGTAATGACTATGTAAAGCGTGGTGAGTCTGGTCATAGGCTGGAGTACCCGCTATATAAAAATCCGTTATTATTATTATTAATTTTTAAAGCAGGTATAACACAACCAGCCCCTGTTTGACTTGTATCTAAAACAGAACCATCAGTATAAATTTGCAAATCGGAATAATATTTTTGTTCTATATGTTCATAAGCTTCTGTTTCTACCAATAATCCATTTTCTTGTTTCCGTATAGCAGTATATTCAAAATCAAAGTTTGCTCGCTTAAATTCCAATATTGGTATAGGCATTTGTGGTATTTTTTAAGATATTGATTTAGGAAATAACTTTGATTCCTGTAAAAGTTAATTCGAATTAGTTGCTATCGTTTGTAAATAACTGATACCCTGTGCTCTTTTTGGATAATCTAAATCGGGTCTTACTTCTAGTTCTGTATCAGTGAAATTTTCTACAGCAGACGCTCCAACTATGTATTTAGCACATGGTAATTTTCTCCATTCATTTAATGGTAATACTCCAGCTGCTTTATATGCATCGTCAGTTTTTGTGTGTATTGGAATAGCCATAACCATTTTATTTACTTTACAGTCCATACTCTGGAGTTGTTTCTGTAAATATTTTTGTGCCGAAAAATATACCTCTTATCTATACGTTAATTTAGATCTGACAAGCATAAACACAAGATAAATAAAAGTTTTAGTATCACGTCCCACTTTTTGGAAGCTTATAATCTTTATTAAATTTAAATATTTAACGGCATTTTCCAACAAATGATGTATGTTTTTTCCAACTTAATTAGATGTAAAATATTTCCAGAAATCCCTTTTTAAAAAAATATATATAAAAGTCTAGCATTCCAAACTCGATCATAAGCTTTTTTAACGTCAAAAAATGTAGCGAATATATTTTTCTTTCTAGCAAATTGTTTCTTAATATGTTTTGTTAATTTCACTAAATGGTCTACTGTTCATGTGCATTTCTTAAAACCAGCCTGATTTTAAGATTCAAGATTTATTGACTTCATGTGAAGAATTTGTTGTGCGCCTATGGGAGTACATCAGAATATAGGTTATAAGTTCATACGCAATACAATACATTACAGCACAGTGCAAGCAGACACACCGCTTTCTCACATTTACGCAAAGTAGGCTATCAAAAGTAAACAATCGGACAGCACACATCAGGCAATCAGATCACAAAAATAGAACCGCGAAACACTGTCAATATATATCATGTCACCTAATCGCGTCAAGCACCCACATCACAGTCTATACGTCAATTGATTAAACCAACATACAACGCCTCACAGTTCACATTACATTAATAGTCGATGTTCTTATACATCATGCACAAACAATCAATACATTTTCGCACACATTCATATAGCATGGTAGTAATAAAAAATACTTGATGAACAAAGATTCCATTGAAATTATCATAACTAGTACACAATAGGACAGAGAAAGATGGAGTATGCTGGTTAAGCGATCATCTGTGGTGCCCCTACGACCTTCGGGTTATGGGACAGGATAGGATAGGATAGGATAGTACACAATATGACTAGTAAATACAATAATAATGCGCAATTGATATCATCACCAATAATACGTTACATGACTAGTGAGTATACATTATACGCACACAATCGATAATTTTCGCACACATTCATACGCATACAGTAAATAGAAAGAAACTGATGAAGGTAGCTCTTATTGAGACAAGTTACAGTTTGTCTTAACCCACTCCCACCCACCCAAACCCCCTATACCCAGCCCAAATGCTATGGAGATTTATTTTAACTGCTCGTTGAGTAGCGTGATTGCAGAGGGGACAAACGTCTGCTGGAAACGGTTGGTCCTGCACTTGGCAACTCTGTACCTGCGGCCAGAGGGGAGCATCTGGAACTCGAAATGCAGTGGGTGCAGCTCGTCTTCCGCTATCTTGCGAGCCTTTCTAACAATGCGGCTGCACTCCAGCTCCTCGATTCTGGGCAGTTGCGACCCCACCACCCTCTCCGCCTGCCTGACCACCCGTCTTAGTCTTTCTCTGTCCTCCTCTTTGCATCCGTGCAGCCACGTGGTCAGGTTAAAGCTCAGCACGCTCTCTATGCTGGCTCTGTATAAGGAGGTCAGAATTTCGCTGTTGACTTTGAATTGGCGCAGTTTCCTTAGGAAGTACAGCCTGAAGTGACATTTGCTTACTACCTTGTCTACATGCTTGGTCCATGACATGTCGGAGCTGACGGTGACGCCCAGGTATTTGTACTTGTCAACCTGCTCTACGATCTGGTTACCGATTGTCAACGGCTCTGGCGCACTTCCGGATCTTCTAAAATCTGTGACCATTTCTTTCGTTTTCCCCACGTTGAGGTCGAGGCTGTTTTGCTGGCACCACTCTACCAGCCTGTCCACGTCGCGTCTGTACTGCGAGTCGTCGCCGCCCGTCACTAACCCCACCAGCGCTGAGTCGTCGGCGAACTTCGCCAGCGTGTTGATAACCCTCTGGAACAAATGCAGATTTTTTTAGTACCAAGATAATTTAAAGCATCTGTTATCTCTGTTATTGATATCCTATTATTCATAAATAAAGAATTATCTTAATTAGGTTCTTTATAATGTTCAGATTTTTCTTCATGTTTCCTTTTTTCAAACTCATCTTTAATTAGACTACTAGTATTTTGTTTGCATTTGCCAAAAACAATTCCAAAATCTTCAGATTTCTCCTTTGGAGAAGAAAATAGTTTGTTAGTTATTTTTATGGGACATTTAGGAAGATGAAATCCATTTTTCATTTGTTTAACTTTTTTCCAATCATTATTGACATTACATGTATTTGATATTTCTTGTTTTTCAAAAATCTTCCCAATATTGTTTCTTTGCTGATGCTATTATTTTATTACAATTAATTTTTGTACATTTCATGTGCCTGTGTACGGAAACAGATCTACATTTTTTCCAATTCTTAAATGTATTATTTTTTTCCTTAACTGCATCTGCACATGCCTGATTCCACCAAATATTACGACTATGTTTTTTCTTTACAGAATTTCTCTTAATAGGTATAGACTTATTAGCTGCATACAGTATTGTTTTTGTAAAACCTGTACAAATTTATTAATATCTTCATTTTGTAGAAAGTCATCTTCAGAGTACAATAAATGCATTTGATACCGATACCAGTCCCCATGAGTATAAATATATTTTGGTATATCATCTTCTATTTGTATCTCTGGCTTTTCATTTATTACAGTCAAAACTGGAAGATGGTCACTACCTAATGAATTCCCATATACTGTCTTTTGTCAAATCTGGCGATACAAACGTTAGATCAATGGCAGAAGGTTAATGTGTTGCTATGTCAGGAATCCTTGTTATTTTACCATCATTTAACAATATAAGACTAGAACTAATTATATTTTCTAACTAATTATATTTACATCCTTTATCCCAAAGTGTTGAATGAGCATTGAAATCGCCAACTATAATCCAATTTTCATTTATATCAATTGATTGTAACCATTCAGTATTATAATCATCTGGTCCTAATGGATAATAAACTGACGTGATATTAACATACATTTGATTATGAAATTTTACTTTCACCGCTACTGAATACACTTCATTTAAATCTTTTGAATGGGAGCTTGCATGTGACGTAATCCAAATAACTTTTGTAGTCTGTTTAGTAAATTGTGTTACCGGCGGAAAAAAGTAGCCTTCAATCTTAGGAAGTTTCTATGACTGCAGTGCAAGAACATGATGTTAGTTTGTTGCTACATATGGTTGTAAAGAGTGTATATTTGTGAATATAGATCTGCAATTCCACTGAACAATACTGAATTTATCATTAATCATAAATTTCTTTTTTTTTAATCGCAACAATCAATTACCTCCCTTGGCTAATCCGTAACCCCTTGGCACTGGACACAAGATGCCAATACAACCAAAATATAACAATATTAAAATAAAGATGAAGTATTATAACAGATGGCTTATGTATACGATCACCAAGATTCGAAGAAATTTATTTAATCAATATCAAAGTCTGCATACACCTCACCAATTCGTCATTAAATACAAACCTAACTAAATCGTCTTAAATTGGCACTACAAGTCCTTACCATTCCACAGAGTGTAAAGAATCACTGTTTTAAATGTTCACTAAATGTTTAATATATATGTTTATGTGCGTGTAAGGTTGTATGTATGAATGTGAGTGTGCGTGGTCCTGGGTATGAAAACCCAAGCGGCAGCCTCCCGGTAGTAGGGGTCTTGTGTCGCCCAGGTGGCAAGGGCCATGCAATGTCTTGGCTTCCCAGGCTGGTTCGGAACAACGTTGAACCAACGCCCGACACCCTTCTACACCAGCGTGGGAGCAACAGCAACAACGACCAGACCGCCAATCCAGCAACAGTAGTAGCACGTAGAAATAGACTTGGTAACAGACGTGGAAGTAAAAATACTGGGTAGTAGGTAACAGAAGTAGGTAGCAGAACATAGGCCAACAAAATAAACCATCTTACTAGGCTATCTCTACAATGTAAACACAACATTGGAAATAACTCCTTCCGCCGTCTGCCATCTTGACCTGTTTATTTATGCATTACAACAATTCATAATTCTTCTATAATTTATTTAAATCCACATAAACACAATGCTATACAAATGCATAATTATTATAAATCCATTCCTAATCAACAATCTTGATTCATTCTCTCTCTCATCTCCATCACCCCTTTCTCATATTCATCACCCCTCTCTCATATTCATCACCCCTCTCTCATATTCATCAACCCTCTAGGATACTATAATACATCTTCACCCTTCTCTCATATTCATCACCCCTCTCTCATATTATAATGCATTGCCACTCTTGACCTCGTTCTTGCGACAACGTCAACAATATTATTCCATTGTACATACCAACAAGAAAATCATATAAAAATAATATTTATCAGAATACCCCTTTCCCCCTCATCCATCATCATTCATTCGTGTAATCATGCTCAGAGTGTATAGCCACTAAAGAATTAGAATACTGGGCACCACTCACTTTCAGTTTTCAGCCTGTGAAGCTACAGACACACACAACACTACAACACAACACAACACAGTCTGTATGAGAGTAGATGGTTCGTTACTGCTGTCTTTTCATGATTTAGGATATCCTAGCATCGACGAGATGCATAGGCCTTGGGAGGTCTCCAAGACAAAAGCACACATCCTTAGGAATTTGCTCAACACAGAGAGCATACAGCACTGTGGCAACAAAATTCCTCCTAATTGTAGTAAAGGTACTTTATTAACACAATTTCAACAACACTTGCCCTTCTTAAAAACCAAGACCTGGTGGTTCCAAACACAAAACACAACCCTTATAAATGGACCCTACACTTATCCTACGATAGTAGAAGTCACAGTCGTCCAATCACAATCAATACCGACTTGACTCTCCCACTTCAATACCGCTTTCCCCAGCCCACATTTTAAAGCACAGAATTCTGTTCAACTATTGGCACTAACTTAGCCCTACGTAAAGCACGGGAAAAACCTCAATTCCTGGCATACACTATGCAATAACAAACTGCTGATTCATACTTTGTGCACAGCATTCTCATAGATATGAAACTGTACAGTATATACATACTGACACAGCAGATTTGTAGCGTGCGTCAAACTCGTTTCGTCACACAACCCCTCCCCAGTTCTTAACACCTTGAAGAACCTAACTACGACGTGATCTCTCTACCACGTTAACTGCCTATTACATACTCCTACTCGAGACATCTGCTGGTATGTTATCCTTCCCTGAAATGTGCCCTACTATCATGAAGGATGGTTGCAGTCGAAGAGCCCATTTCACAAACCGGCCCTTGGTAGTCTTAACCCGTTCGTCGTCCACGACGATCTTTGCCACTGATGTTCTCACGCAGAATCGCTTCATGAGATTAGCATGAAATAAATTGTTCTTGCCTTTCATCTTGATGCGGTAGTCACAGTCGCCAACTCGCTCAATCACCTCAAATGGTCCTCGCCATGCTAATTGCAAGTTGTTGCATTTCTCGGACAACAGCAACACTTGATCCCCTGTGTTGAACACCCGCCGTTTCGCCTTCTTGTAAATGTGACGCTTCTACTTAGCTGACGCAGTTTTCAAGTTCTCTTGAGCCAACTTGCAGGTTTCCACACACTGACTACTGATCTTCACTTCTTCCTCTTGCGTTTCTTTCGTCCACAGATCACGCAGCACAGCCATCGGTCCTCGCACTGTTTTCCCATAAAGCAGTTCAAAGGGAGAGAAACCTGTCGGTTCTTGTCCTACCTCACGGTATGCAAATAAAATGCTGGAATGTATCGGTCCCAGGCGGTTGGTTGCTCCGTCGTTAGCTTCTTCAGCACAGACACCAGCGTTCCATTGAAGCGCTCGACCAGCCCGTTGCAATGCGGATGATATGGAGTGGTGGCCTTCCCATGGATCGACAGTTGTCTGTTCATCTCCCGCATGACTTCAGACAGTCAGAATCTCCCTGGGGACACCCACCCTGGACCATATCTCCCACAGCGCTTCCGCCACCCTCTTTGCCTCAATACCCTTGAGGGGTACAGCCTCGGGATATCGGGTGGAGTAATCTACCACTACCAGGATGTACATGTTCCCCCGATCCGATTTCGGCCTAATGGGTCCCACAATGTCAATCGCTACCCTCTGAAAAGGTTCGTCCACCAGCGGAAGTTGCTGTAGTGGAACTTTCTTCACCCTTCACCTCGGTACTACCTTCTGACACTCTGGGCAACTCTCACAGTACTTTTATACATCGGCGCACATTCCCGGCCAATAGAACGTTCCCCAGATGCGCTCCCTGGTTCACTTCCCTCACAAATGCCAAGCCATGGGTGGATCATGCGCTAGCTGCAAAATCGCCCCTCTCAACTGCTTTGGGATTACCAACTGCAACACCTGTTACCTCCCTTGGAATGCACCCTGTACAGTATTCCCTTCTTCCTGCAAAACTCTGCCGAAGCCCTACCTGACGCTATAGTCTCACCTGTTTGTGCCAACGTTCTTGCCTTTGCGAGCGTTTCATCGGCATCCTGCATCGCAATGAGCTCTTGGGTACTAACAGACACCTGTGATGATTCTACCACCGCCAACGGTGCTTCTCTCTTCCTTTCGGCCTTTTCCTGCGCATGGGTCTGCACTGCTGCAGCCACCGCACATTCGCCCCCCAAACAAAGAAACTGGACTCTTCTCCCCATTAGCAAACGTTACCCAATTTCCCAGGATCACATCAGGCCCGTCCTCAAACGCCACCAATAATATTCCACCTTCCCCTTGACTAGTGCACAATCTACCTTCTGTATCCTGTAGGTAAATGGCCCACGTTTGCACGATTTGCCAAGCAAATCTCCACAGCCCGGCCTGTCAAATCCGCTGGTTTGACAAATCTGCCCGCGACTGCCCCTGTGTCTCTCAACACCCGAACGTCTTGCCCGTTTGCCTTACCCTGACCCCATGGATTGTACGGCCTGATCGCATACACACTCGTCCAAGGTGCAGTCTCAGTGGGGATGGTGTGCCCTACAGTCACCTGACTCACTGATTTAGGTTTTACCTTACAATCCTTAACAACATGACCCTCCGATCCACACCGGTAACATCTACGCACCCCACTGCCCCCTTCCGTCCTCCCTACCTTCTGGCCATCCCCGTTGCTAGGTTGCTGGTTAGTTTCCAGACGTCTGGGAAAACTCCGCCTATGACTGGGTAGCACAGGCGCAGGCACTGAAGCTGCTCGCTTTGCATCCACTACACGTTGCGCAAAGTCAGCTGCTTCCTCACTCGATGTGGGTAGATGCTCCCTAACGAAAATCTCTAGCTCTGTAGACATGATCGAGGAGAGTTGTTCCCCAATGAATGTGTCTAAGACCTGGGCTACATCGGTGATATTTTTCCCTGCCAGTGAGAACCACTTCTTCACTAATGACCCTAGCCTTATTACCAACTGTGGGAACGTTTCTGCTGCGTCATTCTTTGCTTCGCGAAACTGTTTCCTGTAGTAGTCTGCGTTTTTAGAACCGTTTTAGAAGGGCATTCCTCCCTTCATCGAAGTCCATCGCTTGTTCTGGCGTCAGGCGAAGATATGTATCCCGGGCTTCCTCTTGCAACAAACCTAACAGCCCATAAGCCTACATCTCTTCTCCATCCCTGAGTCTCCGCTACTCCCTCGAACATTTGAAGATAAGCTTCGATGTCTTCCTTTCACTTCTAGAGGTTTAAGTTTGACCGAATAGTTCGCCCCTCTCTCCCGAGCTCTATTCTCTCTCTTTCTCTCTCTCTCTCTGCTCAGCTCTCTCTTCTTCTCTAATCCTACGCTCTTCCTCTAGCCTCAAATCCAACAGCCTTCTTTCTGCTTCTCGCTCTCTCTTATCTTCTTCTTGTGAAGCTACAGACACAAACAACACCACACAACACAGTCTGTATGAGAGCAGATGGTTCGTTACTGCTGTCTTATCACGATCTAGGATATCCTAGCATCGACAAGATGCCTAGGCCTTGGGTGGTCTCTAAGAGAAAAGCACACACCCTTAGGAATTTGCTCAACACAGAGAGCATACAGCACTGTGGCAACAGAATTCCTCCTAATGGTGGTAAATGTACTTTATTAACACAATTTCAACAACATACTGGTCATTCTTGCCCTTCTTAAGGAACAACACCTCGGGTGGTTCCAAACACAAAACACAACCCTTATAAACGGACCCTACACTTATCCTACAATAGTGGCAGTTACAGTCGTCCAATCACAATCAATACCGACTTGACTCTCCCACTTCAACACGGCTTTCCCCAGCCCACAGTTCAAGGCACAGAATTTTGTTCAGCTATTGGCACTAACCGAGCCCAGCATGGTAAAAACCTCAATTCCTGGCATACACTACGCTGACGCAATAACAAACCGTTGATTCATACTTTGCGCACAGCACTCTCATAGATATGAAACTGTACACTATACGCAAACTGAAAGAGCAGCTATGTATCATTCTTCAAACTCGTGTCGTCACAGAGACCCAAGTTTTCTTTCCTCGAGAGTCAAGATCTTTTAGAATTAGGTAGCCTTCTTTGGGATTCTGTCAACAGACATTTTTGCATAAATTTTATCCAGTATCGAAGACAATTAACAACAGAATTAATAACTATTTAATACCTGTTCAATTCTTCTTAAACAAAATCATTTGGAGTATGTAAATTTACAGTTTAGAATTTCTTTAAACCAAACAAATGTACTTTCTCATATAGATTTGCAGCCTTTTCAAAACCCCAAACTTCAGAACCATATTGTAAAATCCGTTGCACCTGACAGTCGAAAAGTTTAATAAATACATCTAAAAAAATGGTTATTGAGAAAACGCAGCTTTTGGATAATGCACAATAATGCTTTTTTACCTTTAGCTGACTAATCTCTACATGCAGCAGAAAAATTAAGTTTTCTTAAAAAATAAATACCCAAATACTTATAAGCATTTACAACAGGAATAATAGCTCCATCAAAATACCAGATTTCTCTAGCAGACAAATACCCCCCTTTTCTAAACATAATAACATTGCTTTTTCCCATGAGAGCGTACAACATCAGCCCTAACATTATTGAAGTCATAAAAAGCGTGTATGACAAGGCTACCAGTGCAGTTCTTCACAACAGTGCCAACGGGAACTGGTTCAGAACAACAATCGGCGTGCGTCAAGGTTGCCTACTCTTTCCAACACTCTTCAACATCTTCCTAGAGCGATCATGTCAGATGCCCTTGCAGACCACGAAGGCACAGTCAGCATAGAGGGTTAAGCAATCTCCAACCTCCGTTTTGCGGATGACATTGATGGATTGGCTGGAGAGGAACAAGAACTTGAACAGCGGGTACAGAGACTTGACACCACCTCCAGAGCCTATGCAATGGAAATAAGAGCAGACAAACCCAAAATGATGACCAACAACACTAATGGCATCAACATGGACATCAGAGTTTAAGACCAATCCCTCAACACGGTGCATAGCTTCAAATATTTAGGAGCCATTGTATCAAACAATGGGTCCCGATAGGAAATCCTCTCCAGAATCGCATAAAAAAACTGTGGCCCTGACAAGGATTAAACCCATTTGGAAAGACAGGACCATCAATCTATGTTCCAAGGAAAGGCTGCTGCGCTCCCTTGTCATCTCCATCGTCCTATACGCTTGCAAAACATGGATCATCACAGCAGACCTATAACGAAGAATACGAAGCATGGAGATGAGGTGCTACAGAAGACTAGGCATTTTTTATACCCAGCACATCACCAACGACGAAGTACGACAAACTATCACACAAACCTTTGGACAACACGATGACATGCTCATACTGGTGAAGAAACGGAAACTCCGATGGTATGGCCACGTCAGCAGAGCATATGGCCTTGCAAAGTCCATCATGCAAGGCACGGTGCAAGGAAGCAGAAGAAGAGGTAGACATTAAAAAAGGTGGGAGGACAACATTCGAGGATGGACTGGCTTGACACTGAGCGAAGTCGTGAGGCTTGCTGAAGACAGAGAAAAATGGAGTACGCTAGTTAAACGATCATCTACGGTGCACCAACGACTTTCGAGTTACGAGATAGGATAAGATAGGATAGTATAGGATAGGTCTGCACAAGATTGTCTGCAATAATCAGTAGAGACTTGGCTCCCTTGCAAAACGTCACCGTACTAGCTCACGATAGGATGGTACAGGTTCTCGCAGCGAGAAACAGCCGTAACAAGGAGAGTTTGAAGGTAATATTACACCACTGACTGCATGCGCTATAACCTGTCCTGCACATTTAGTACTTTTCATCCAAGCACAGCGCCTGTGCTTCGGCTAACTTCTCCTTATAGAGTTTCATCCTCAGGGCTGAACTGGACTGGACTGGACTTATTGGATTGGATTGGACTAGACTGAACTGGACTGCACTGAACTGAACTGGCCTGACCTGAACTGTGTATTAATGTTTGTGCTTCCATGCTTTCTGTCAAACTTTAGTGACGAGCCACAAAGAGCGTTCACATGGAAAGTGAGGCCAAAAAAGGTTTGTGTAGAACATACTGTAGGTGTCGCGCCTATAGATTTGGGACTGGAGTGTATAGATGACATCTAGGATATAATCCTTATTATTAGATACTATCCTCTGGAAAATGAGGGAATGATAGGAAAGATCTACCGCCCTCTCTCTCATCCCTTTCTGCCGTCAATGGTTTGCATTGAAAGAAGCTTCCAACTTCTTATTTTTATATCTATATGTGCACTTATCGGAAAGATTTTCAAACAATGATGTGGACTAACAGACTTTTATCTGATTATATCCTCTATCTTGTGTAAAAAGTTTGAGAAAACAAATTGTCTCCGGGCACTTTAATTGTATTGAACTGACTAGTGGTTTTACACATAGACTTCATCACTTAACTTCGATCAACAGGAACAGCTTTAAGGGTACACAGGACGCAAAACCTTGATTTACAGGAACAGCGTTAAGGGCACACATGAAGCACCACAACTTTCTATCTTTCTCTCTTTGTCTCAATCTGTCTGCCTGTCTGTGTTCTCTCCTCGCTGTCTATGTCTCTCTCACACGTACACAGGTGCTCGCCTCTGCCACTTCCCTTCTCCGACTTCACACTACACGCATTATTATACTTATCCTATCCTATCCTATCCTATCCCGTTACTCGGACGTCTTTGGGGCACCACCGATAATCGTTTAACCAGCGTACTCCATCTTTCTGTCCTCAGCAGCCCTCGTGGTACATACCGAGGACACATACCTATAATTTTAATACGTTCGTTAAGCGGTGCTAGCCAATTTGAAAGAATTAATAACATGCTTCAGAGGGAGTGAGAGAGAAAGAGAGAGGGGGAGAGAGACAAAGAGAAAAAGAGGGGAGAGAGAGAACAGAGAGACAGACAAACAGACAGACAGAGAAAAAGAGTCTAGCAGGAAGTTAAAGTTTAAGCACGCTTCTCGATTTATCTATTGAGTGGTTTTAAATTGTAGGACATCCGGGTTTGCTTCACAATGCCCATCCCCTCTTGAAAGAATAGTTGCATGTCTGTGTGTTGATCAACTTAATGGTTCGTGCTCTTCTTGACATAGGCGGAACTGCGGATTTAGACCTCTTCAGCGGGGGTTATGAAATTAATAGAAGTATTATTACGCATCAGTGTAACTTATTTGGTAAAATGGATCGCTAGGGGATTTAAAAAAAATATTTAAAGAACGGTTATTAGGAACAAATATAGGAAACATATTCCTCTCACCTTATATAGGCTATAACATGTCTATATAATATTTCCTACTCGTTCCGTATATCTCTCCATGAAACTGGCTTCTGCTATGCAAGCGATGTAAGTGGACCTATACTTTCCATTTCGGCAATAACTCTGTTTTTGTTATTTTTTACATTCACGAAGCTTTCTCTCCTTCCCCTCTCCACAAAACAACCAACCAACCAATCAAATAAACAAACAAAACAGAACAAATCCCTCATCTATCCGCCCACTCTCCCTCCAATCCACGTCCCCCTAACTCCCAATCCTTAGTCCCCTCTCTCCTTGACTACCACCCATAACCCATACTTTCTGCTTGTCGCCTCACGGATACATGGTCGGTCTCTGCCACAAAGGGTTGAATAGAAGACCAAATGAATCTACACATGCAAGGTATAGGCGTTTAAATCAACAGCAACAACAACAACGATGACGACGACGACGATTAGGCTACAACTACATACGTTTGGGTTTTTTAAGAAAAAGGGGTGGGGGAGGGGTAATGAGGTTTTACTGCATGTTGAAAGGCCAAGGTTTGAAAGGGGTTTGTTTATTTTTGTCTAATAAAGAGTGTATACTTTGGAAATTGCATTGTTATCACTCTAAACTAAACTTTGAATTTTAGGGACGTTTCTTCCTCGTCGTGTAAACAGAAATCGCTGTGCCTATTATACACATTTTGGAAGCGGTGCTATTTCCACAATTAATATTGATGGCTAAAGGGTGTGCGTGCGTAAATAGCTGTCTTAATTGGAAGATTCGCGGAGCTTCACGAACCTGTTTTTCGAGGTTTCCACATCCCGAACCTAAGTTCTTCAAACTTTTAGAAGAAAAAAAGGTTCAGGAACCTCCACGAACCTTCCAATATTCCTTAAATAGGCCTAGTCTTACCTCGTTAAAGTTACCTCTCTTGGTTTGTAGAACAAACTTGTCGACGCGGCTATATTCTGCCTTTTGCAAAAGATGCAGACAAGAAAGCATGGGTAATATGCAAAACTGACTCCAGATATCCTGAAAGATAAGATAACATAAGATAAGATAAGACAACTTTATTATCTTTAACAAGAAATTGCATTGTGGTGTACAATTACAATCAACAAGCAAATAAACATCACAATAATAATATCAACAACAATGATAATGACAATGAGTATAAAAGTCTCACACATTAATATAATTACACTTATGCATGCTAACATTAAACGACAGATGTCACTTGAAATTATTTTGGACAAATACAAACACACTCACACACACAAAAACACACACACACATATGTCATTTATTAAGTAATGAGACAGCCTTTGGGATAAAACTGTTTCCCGTTCTGAGATTTCTGACCCTTAGTGTTCGGTAGCGCCTTCCAGAAAGCAGGAGCTGGAAGTGGTGCGTAAGCACATGAGTGCTATCCAGCACAATGCAACTTGCTTTCCGCACAACACGCCTTTCATACAACACCTGCAGACTCTCTTATTTTACTCCCACAACCTTCCCACAGACATTCACCACTCGATTCAGCAAACTTTTGTTTTTAACGCGCAAACTTCCATACCAGCAGATTTTAAAAAAAGGTAAGAAAGGACTCAATAAACGAAGAGTAAAAAGTCTGAAGGAAGCAGCTATTGACTTGGAGATTTCGACGTACAGGGACAAAGTTCATTCCCTTTGTCAAGCCTGGAAAGTATAATTATCACCTAGAGCAATCCCTGAAGTAGATCAAGGCATGCGGACAATTGGCCGAACAACTGAGAGTTACAATTTTATTTATTTATTTATTTTGTAACTGAGAGTGAAAACCATCAAATGCTGGACGTACATTTTCAGCAAGATCAGGCTTCATGTTTAGCGAGGAATGTATGGAAGCATAAAAGTAGATGAAAATGATATTTGACGGTTTTTTTTTTAAAAATAATCTTTTTAAAAGTATTTAATTGGTATTGGATTCTTCCTTGATGCACACACTCCATTAAAAGTAACGCAGCTCACTTCAAGTTACTTTTTCAGCTGTGAGTGTATTTTGTATTTCGCCCAAACCCCATACATTTGATGTAATTAAAATAACATCAGAATTAAGTACACGATTCAGATTTGAACTTTGACGTGATAATCGGCTAATTGTCGAAATGCAGGATAGCTCAGTATCATGTGTTTATAGACTTCAAGAAAGCGTTTGACCGAGTCTGGCATGCACCTCTATGGGCAACCATGAGAGCGTACAACATCAGCCCTAACATTATTGAAGTCATCAAAAGCCTGTATAACAAGGCTACCAGTGCAGTCCTCCACAACAGCGCCATCGAAAACTGGTTCAGAACAACAATCGGCGTGTGTCAAGGATGCCTACTCTCTCCAACACTCTTCAACATCTTCCTAGAGCACATCATGTCAGATGCCATTACAGATCACGAACGCACAGTCAGAATAGGGGGTAGAGCAATCTCCAACCCCCGTTTTGCGGAGGACATTGATGGATGGGCTGGAGAGGAACAAGAACGTGAACAGCTGGTACAGAGACTTGACACCACCTCCAGAGCCTATGGAATGGAAATAAGTGCATGGAAGACCAAAATGATAACCAACAACACCAATAGCATCAACATGGACATCAAAGTCTAAGGCCAATCCCTCAACACAGTGCATAGCTTCAAATATTTAGGAGCCATTGTATCAGACAACGAGTCCCGACAGGAAGTCCTCTTCAGGATTGCACAAACAACTGCTGCCCTGACAAGGTTGAAGCCCATTTGGAAAGACAGTACCATCAATCTACATTCCACGGTAAGGCTGCTGCGCTCCTTTGTCATCTCCATCTTCCTATACGCTTGCGAAACATAGACCCTCTACATCAGATCTACGCCTTCTGGGCATTTCCTATACCCAGCACATCACCAACAACGAAATCCGACAGACCATCACAAAAGCCATAGGACAACACGATGACAAGCTCACAATGGTGAAGAAACAGAAACTCCGATTGTATGGCCACGCCAGCAGAGCATCAGGCTTTGCAAAGACCATTCTGCAAGGCACGTCGCAAGGAGGCAGAAGAAGATGGAGTCAGAAAAAGAGGTGGGAGGACAACATTCGAGAATAGACTGTTTTTACATTGAGCGAAGCCATGAGGGTTGCTGAGGACAGAGAAAGATGGAGTACGCTGGTTAAACGATCATCTGTGGTGCCCCAACGACTTTCGAGTTACGCGATAGGATAGAAAAGGATAGACACTGAGTTCGCTATACTATTATTATTGGCAATATAATTTATTAACTGTATATTATATTCCTCTCATCTAAAATAAATAAATAAATAAATAAGCAAGTAAGCACTCCGTCCTTTTTCTCCCATATTTCGCCCACCTAAGTGACGAATATCATCTCAAATCCCAAATCTCGATATCCCCAAATCAAAATCCAACAGTGTCGCTGCTACAAGGCCACCGTAGCGCGACTTTATTTCTTTAAAAAATCATTTAACACACAATAGGCCTAGGGCGTGACTTGGCATTGAAATGCTATACTTACAACGAATGCTCGCGGAGTTTCTATGAAGTGTAAATAAAGATAGCGGATGAGGCTTCATTAGTTGTAACAATGTGAAGTGGAAATGGCGACAAACTTCCTGAATGAAAATGACTTGAGAAAGTAAATGTGCAACTTTTGCCTGCCCTAACGTAGATGCGAATCCGACTTTGTTTGAAGCTACACGCTCTGTTAGTGGCTGCTGATTTCATGGCCGTGAAAACTCTCAATAGTTAGGTCTACGCCATGAATTATTTTGCCTTGCTTCTGGTACCCATCTTTGTGTATGTGTGTGGTTGATCCCAGGCAAGGCATGTTCAGCTGCCATTGTGTTAATGAGAGCGCTCATTGTATGAGTTTTCAATAGGCCTACATCAAGCGTGGGATGTTCAGCTACATCAGTTGTATGTGACGTGTCCTTTTGAGATAAATCCGTTGCGTGATATTTGGTTGTGTGAGGTTTTGGTACATCAGTATTGCTGTCTTTCGGAATCCATTGTAGGCAAAGACAAATATTTACAGGTAATAATCTACTCCTTAGCCAAAAGTTTTTTTCTTTAAAGAAAACAAAATTAATAAGCCACATCTTGAATCTCGAAGACTCCAACCCTCTTCCCCCATCCCCGTCCTCCAGTAATAATTCCTAAACAATCAACCGATTGATCATGGATTTTAAGAAGAAGAAGAAGAAGAAGAAGAAGAAGAAGAAGAAGAAGAAGAAGAAGAAGAAGAAGAAGACGGAAACAGAAGAAGTAGAAGAAGAAGAAGAAAAAAGAAGAAGAAGAAGCAGAAGAAAGAAGAGGGAGAAGAAAGAAGAAGAAGAAGAACGAAGAAGAGGACGGAAACCGAAGAAGTAGAAGAGGAAGGATGAGGAGGAGGAGGAGGAGGAGGAGGAGGAGGGGAGGAAGAAGAAGAAGTAGGAGAGAGGGTGGAAGAAGAAGAAGAAGAAGAAGAAGAAGAAGAAGAAGAAGAAGAAGAAGAAGAAGACGAAAGAAAGAAAGAAAGAAAGAAAGAAAGAAAGAAAGAAAGAAAGAAAGAAAGAAAGAAAGAAAGAAAGAAAGAAAGAAAAAGAATGAAACAGAAAAAGTAGAAGAGGACGGAGAAGAAGAAGAAGAAGAAGAAGAAGAAGAAGAAGGCAATATCTGGAAGGATCATAAGTCGAACACAATTCGAAAAATGTAGGGTCGTATAGTTGGTTGTTTTAAAGCAGTTCAGTTTAAATCCGTGTTTGCTGGCGATACCACTAATACCGCCACAGTGGGTTTTTTGGTGTGTTTTTTTTTTCGCTTATCTGTTAAGCACTATGAGCTCTAGTGGGGTACTGGCGCTTAATGTATTTAGTTATTCATTAATTTATTTATTTCAATTAAACTACTTATAAGGATTGGACTTTGAAATGACATAGACACAGTGACATAAATGGTAGTAGAAATAATCTTCCTTGTCTGTGGTTAGCCGCATTCCCATCAAGGTGATCGTGTCAAAAACAAAGCAACATAGTTATCTGTCTAGGATTTCCCTCTGTATATATTGTGTTATAAAATAAAATAAAAAAGAAGGAAAGAAACGTCCTCATCCACATATTTATGATATTATAACATAAATAGGCTATGATTGTGTGCTTTTGACGCCGGCATAAAAACAAACGTCTCTATGGTTTAAAGGACTGTGAAAACGTCCGGCCAATCTAAAAATGGCCGCCAGCAGGAAATGTTTCGATTCTTGGCACGTCGTTATTATCTTGGCGTTTGCTCTGTTCTTCGCCCTAACCTTTGTTGACTGTGCTTCTTTCGGTGAGTATTTATTTATTTATTTACTTATTTATTTATTTACTAAAAGAAGAAATAAGAAGCTCATCACTTTCAAGATAACAGCACACATTTTCGGTTTATTAAACAAAACACACACACATTTTTTTTAAAGCACATATAAAATACTGGCGAGGTATTAAAAAACTAAAAAGACATCAAGCACTAGTATTTATATCAAAAACAAGTTAATTAAGACTGGATTTAAAATAATGATTAACAATTAATTTACGTGAGAAAAAAGTCCAGGTGTGCATCTAATAATAGAAATTCCTCTACTCACCCCACCCACAACCTCCCCTCCACCCTCACACTATCAATCCTGATTGTAGTGGTAATGGCTTATAAGTGGACTTTCCCCACCCCCAAACACACATCTGCTATTCCTTTCTTTACTTGTTTATTTATTTATTTGTTTATGCTTTTGTTTGTTTATATACTTATAAATTTTATTTATTTATTTTTATTTACTTATTTATTTTGAGACGAATAAATTATATATACTGAGGATTAATACATCCTGGCTACCTCAAGTTTCATTATGGGAATCCTGTCCGTTGCTGTGGTCAACAACGACTGTCAAGTGCACATGATTTTAACTTTCTGGAAATAATCCCGAAATTCGACGAATTAAACTGCTTGCTCAGAACGTAACTATGGTGTGATTCCATCTTCAACATCCTTGTTGGCACCTCATCCGTATTTGTGGGTTGCAAATAACTCTACTTCAGGTTTTTGAGCCAGCTGTGGCACTCTGTGGTAGGAAGCCTAGTCTAACAACGCAGTTTGTTTTTGTTTGTTTGTATGTAGATTATAGTCACACGACACTTTCGCATATAGGTGACTACTGGACCCATTTATACTGACACCAGCGGGCCAGTTGTTGGTAAAGGGGAAAACAACAAACACCTGTATTAAGAGCTTCGAATTTTCGATTAATTAAATTCTTTTTCAAATACAATCATGGACTGATACAAATAGATAATTTCTTGCAACTTTTATATTGTGACTGAGGACAAACTCGCAATATTCAAAAACAGACAAAATACAATTACTTTAAATAAAATTTTAATTTAAAAGAATACAAAATTTTTATTTTAAAAAATCCTTTCTAATTTTAAATTCTGATAAATGTTCACACCTACACATGACACACATAACCATACACAGAGAGAGAGAATGATGGGAGAGAGAGAGAGAGGGAGAGAGAGAGAGCACTGACAACCGTTCACAGCAATTAACTTTGAGGCCCTCTGTTAAAGTGTGTCTCACCTACAATGTCTAAAAGAAGTCTTAACAAGCTATCCATGCCTGTCTATATAGGCATGCGCCTAAACACGTGTTTGTCTCCCAATACACAAAAGCGTTAGCTGCCTACTCTTTTAAAAAGCTTTTATCTGTTATGAAGGTGCTTTTGGTTTGTTTTATATTTAAACGGGGTACTCTTTTATGATGATGTAACAGACTGTCGTTTGCAGCATTTTATAAAGTTTTATATTTTTCCTCCCTTATAGTTTAAAAATGATCTATTTTTAAATTGGGTCACGATCACAGATTACTTTATAACTCCTGGTGTGGTTTTTAAGTTTTAGCCGGTTGCCACAGCCGATGATATAATTGTCTTTTTTATTGCCCACCACCCCCACCCCCTCTGCCCATTACACTCTCCCTATTCCTTTCTCCCACCTTCGCTTCCCTACTCCCCCCTCACTCCCCCATTCCCCCTCCTCCCTTCCCCGCCAAGCGTCCGGTAAAGACAATGGTCTCAGAGGACGTTAAACTCAGAAGAAAGTACAAAATCAATTTATTAATTCATTGTTTTATTTTCTGCTGGCCTCGGTGGGTTTTGTTTACAGTGACTCGTTTGATGATGTTTAATTTTTTAATATACATTTGAAATACTTGACTATTTCTTGACAATTATTAATGATTTGTGATTAATGGACATGTGTATGTGTGTGTGCGTGTGTGTGCTTGTGTGTATGTGTGTGTGTTTGTGAGTGTGTGTGCGTGTGTGTGCGTATGAGTGTGTGTATGCTAAATACTGTGTATGTATTATGCCACATATTTTAGTGACTTTGAACAGAGAATACGTAACAATTTTAACAATAGAACTAATGGACATTTCAATGGTCTTTAAAAAAAACTTTATTGCTTTAACTTATTTGGCACAGTTATATTAATTTTGTTAACTGTGGGTCTGTGTAGGCCTTACATTCAAATACACCTAAATAAAGAAAAGAAATTATCTTTGAAATAAAATGGTTAATTCATAGTCTCGCCACATATGGACCTCTGGTAAGCTTAACATTTTGTTTGATCCGATCACACTGTGGGTTCTTTTGTAATGAATTGACTGGACTGAGCGAATTGTTAAACGGGAAGATGCAACTTTGAATGCTTTATCACTACAAACCTCTTTGTGTTTTAAGAAAATACAATCATCAGTTACATTACATTACATGATTATTGATTTAGGTCCAGCGGACTCTTCCGAGCCAAATCAGGACCGGACAACCCCCGATCCGCATAAAAGATCTGCCGAAACAACCCTAGTGGTAAAACTGAAGGCTCTCCACCAGCCAGTCACTTTACAATAAAGACATCCCACGCAGGGGACGTTGAGGCTATACTCTAATTAATCGAACCCCCGTTCACAAAAACAAAATAGAATACAAACATCATAATAAATTATCAACAAAACACATACATATAAAATGCCTACATTGCTAAATAATAACATCATAGGAAACCCTAGTGACCACCTGGCAGAAAGCGTCCAATATTCCCAAGCTGATCCAACAGACCTCACACACAAATAAGGAGTCTTGTCCCGGAAGAGTTTTCAAGAAAAAAGGTAGGTGACTGGTCTAGCGAAGAAGAAGATAGTATAGCAGATTGATAGAACAGAGCAGGAATGAGAAAGAACAAAGGAAAAAGACAGCGACAGTGGGAATTTAAAGCACTAAATTTCCAGAAAGTGGGGATACAATTTATTCTGAAACCCCCGGCACCCCAACGGGGGGACAATCATCAGTTAAAAGTAATAAAATCGTTTGACTTTAATAACAATGAGAAATTAAAGCTCTGTTACATATCCATGCCAGTTGTATCAACGGCCTGCGGAATATATTTAAATTCTAAATTCTGTGACAAGTAGTACAACGACGCGTAATACACTGGAGAACAGCCAACACTTTCAGACAACGTTTCTACAAGCACCGTTCAGACATTCTTTCAACAACAAAATCGGTACACAAATCTCTCATAGCTAGAAACTTTCTTCAACCTGGCAACCCAGTTATCGACCTAATGTGCACAGCCATTGAACAAATAAAACACAACAACCCAGTACTCAGAAAACAAAGAGAGAAATTGTGGCGCTGTAAGCTGCGTACCAACTTCCGGGATGGCCTCAATGTCTGGGACGGGAACGGGAACGGGAAAGTGGTGGTGGGTCCGGGAAGACAAAGGTTCAGGAAAAAAAGCAGAATTGAAGACCTCCATGTACAACGAATAGGACTGGAACTCCACATTTTTGCCATCGAAACGTGATGCTAATTAATTTACAGGCGATTGGGGTTATGTACCAGTACATCTCATAGTGTTTTAACTGTCATGAGTGTGTTACTCATTTATTGTCTATTATTCACCTAAGTGATTTAGACATTGAAAATAAGAAAATGAACATAGTACTAAACAAATGTAAATAATTAACTATATCAAAAAGTCAACTTATTAACAAGAACAACTGAGAAAAAAAAAAAAAAAAAATAACTCTCTCTCTCTCTCTCTCTCTCTCTCTCTCTCTCTCTCTCTCTCTCTCTCTCTCTCTCTCTCTCTCTCTCTCTCTTTCTCCCCATACCTCTATGAATTAATTTACACATACTATAGTCACTGAAAAAAGAATTCTACATAAATCTTCCAACAGATAAATAAATAAAACATTTCGCAAGCTTTAAACATATTGAAAAATTTAAATCACTTAATATCTTAATGTTTTTCATTTCCACTGGTAGCAAAAAGTCAAAAGCAGTGCATTTAAACAGTATATGAACCAGTGAAAAAGCACTATTACATGAGCAAAAAATATTTTTACAAAATTTTGTTCGTAATGAATTTAAAAGAATTCTATATGCTAATGTTACAACAGGTCTTGAAAAACCAACATGTAACGAATATTGGGGTGAATAATTGTATTTTTTTAAAATAGCTTTTTCTAGTCTGTTGATTGCTTCTTTAGTAGATAAAGATATGTGAACAGTAACTGAATTCAAGTTCAGAGCACCGTTCTTTGCCTCTCGATCTGCCCAATCATTAAAGATAAAACCACAATGTGATGGCATCCAACAGAAATTAACTTCTGTTCCATTTATAATCAAACAATGAACAACATGTTTGATTTCATAAATTATTTCTTGTCGTTCCTTGCTATTTGTAGTATTTAAAGCCTGTAAAACAGACCGTGAATCCACACACATTACTATACTATAGAAAACAGTAGGCAAGCTAACAAGTTTATTTAAAGCCATTTATTAAAATAGCTATCAATTCTGCTGTAAAAATTGAAAACCCTTTTCCTAAATGAAATGACTCACATATTTTCAAATCAGGAATGACAAAAGCAGACCCCGCATTTTCTGATTCTAGTACCGAACCATCAGTGAAAATTTTTAAACTATTATTATATTTTTCATTTAAATTTATACGAGCATCTATGGCTACCATATTTTTATCTGAATGTTTTGATACAGCACTATAATCATAATCAAAATTCGCCTTTTTTAATTCCCAAGGTGGGATAGGAGGTGTTATTACACGTGTAGCAACTGTTTCATGAGTAATTTGACATTCCTGAAGAAGATCTTGTGTATAAGTTGCTATGGTAATAAGGCTTTTAATGTGTCTAGCTCTTTTAGGAAACTCAATATCAGATCTAATACAAAATTCATGATTTGTAAAATTATCAACAGCTTTTGATCTTATTATATATTTAGTGCACGCTAATTTCCTATATTGATTTAATGGTAGAACACCTGCTGTTTTATAAGCATCTATTGTTCTAGTGTGTACAGGAACTCCAAGAGCAAATTTTATGACTTTACTGTCTAAACTATATAATTTTTGAAGATGACAACATGAAGCAGAAAAATAAACTTCTTGTCCAAAACATAATTTTGAACGAACCAAAGCACATGCTATGTGAACCAAAGTCTTCACATCTTGCCCCCAAATCTGCTTGCTAATGATTTTAATTAAATTTAAACTTTTTACTGCTTTTTGTAATAAATATTCAATATGTTTCTTCCAATTCAACTTTGAAGTTAAATACACTCCTAAAAATGTTACTTCAGTCAAATATTGTAGTTCTTCACTGTCTAAAAATATCCCAGGCATAATTCTAGGACTTTGACCATTATTAAATAATATCATATTTGTTTTTTCCTGTGATAATTCCAAACCATTAATCCTCATATAATTGCTTATATTGTCTATTTCATTCTGATAAACTTTATTAATATGATTGATTTCAAACATTGACGTTTTCTTTCTAAGTGAAACATTACACCACAAAGCAATATCATCGGCATACTGAACTAATGTAAATTTGTTACTAACTACTTTTGGTAAATCATATATCAGTATATTGAACAAAAGAGGAGACACAATAGATCCTTGCGGAATCCCCATATCTGTATTATGAGATATCGAATATGAATTTCCAACTTTGACTTTAATATTTCTTCCTTGAAGAAAATTTTGTATATAATTATATATATTCCCAGAGAGTCCTATCTTTTTTATTTTATACAATAACCTAGAGTGCCATACTCGATCATACGCTTTTTTAATATCAAAAAAGGTCGCTAGTACACTTTTTTTCTTAGCGAATTGCTGTTTTATATTTGTAGTTAATTTAACTAAATGATCATGGACTGACCTGCCTTTCTTAAAGCCAGCTTGATTATTTGGTATAACATTATTTTTATCACAATAATACACTAACCTATCTAATATTATTTTTTCCATGAGTTTAGAAACATGAGACGTTAAGCCAATTGGTCTATAACTAGCTGGATCAGATCGAGGCTTTCCTGATTTTACAATTGGTATCACAATAGAGGATTTCCATACATCAGGCAAAATCCCAGTTTCCCAGCATTTTTTAATTATACTATGCAAAAAGTGCATCCACCTTAAGGGAAGATGAGATAACAAAGTGTATGATAACCCATCAATTCCTACAGCAGAGTTTTTCTTTCCAAGGACAGAAATAGCATCTTCAACTTCCGAAAATAAAATTTCAGAATTAATAAATAGACTATTATCAGGCAAAGGGTTATTAAATTCTTCTGTTTGTTCAGCTTTATTTCTTTCATTTAATATAGCTTGTGGCAACTCTTTAGAAGTACTTGTTTTTGAAAACAATTTAGCTAATTCCTCTGCCTTACCACTAGGAGATGCAAATTCCTTACCTATTATTTTAATAGGACAATTTGGGAGCTGGACACTTTTTTTCATTTCAGTTACTTTTTTCCATGTTTTCCTTGCATCGTGCGATGTTATAATTTCTTTTGTACTAAAGTTTAACCAAAATTGTTTTTTTAGCAAGAGCAATAACTTTGTTACAATTAAGTTTTGTACATTTCATCTCTTTAAATGTAATATCATTTTTATTTTTTAACCATTTTTTGTAGGCAATCTTCTTTTTTTTAACTGCTACTTCACAATTTTCAGTCCACCAAATGTTCCCCTTATGATTAGTTTTACATGTAGTTCTTTTCTTCGGAATAGAATTACTTGCTGCTTCATGAATTAAATTAGCAAACGTTGCATAGACATTATTGATGTCGTCACATTTCATAAAGTCAGTTTCATATTTCAAAAGATTATATTGAAATAAATCCCAGTTAGCACGTCCATAGATATACTTTGCTACTGCATCAACTTCTAACTGTATGTCTACTGTTTCATTTAAATAATAATATTAAAGGAAAGTGATCACTACCAAGTGAATCAGTTTCAATGTCCCAAGTACAATCAATAGCAATGTTGGACGAAACTAATGTCAAATCAATTGCTGAAGGACGATGTACAGAAGCGTCAGGGACACGAGTTATCCTTCCATCATTCATAATTATTAGAGAAGAATCCAAAATATTGTCAATTAATCGATAATTCGAAACACCCGCATAATCATTATCCCATAATGAAGAATGAGCATTAAAGTCTCCAGTTATTATCAATTTCTCAGATCCATCAATATTTCGAAGCCAGTCACTATTAAAATTATTTGGACCTTTTGGATAGTAAACGGACATCACATTTAAACCAATAGAAGAGTTAACTTTCAACTTGATAGCAGATGAAAACACATCAATCAAATTTTGTCCAACTGGCGAAGTAATAATGTTATAATCCAATTCATTTCTGACGTATATAGCTGTGTTGATTTTACTGGACGACAGTTCTGACACAGGAGGATAGTAATATCCGTAAAGTTTTGGCAACTTTCCTCTTACAACGTGCAAAGATTATAAGCATAACACATGAGGACTATGATCTTTTAAAAAGTTAACAAGATATTGTATGTTCGTAGCAAGCGACCTACAATTCCATTGAAAAATATAAAGCTTTTCTTTATTCATACGGGCTCTCTCTCTCTCTCTCTCTCTCTCTCTCTCTCTCTCTCTCTCTCTCTCTCTCTCTCTCTCTCAAAGTAAAAGAAAAAATAATATAATGAAAAGTTATTGCAAGAAACCTATATGAATTACACAACCAGAAAACTTATGAGAATCACAAGTTATGTTGAAGTAATTATTAAAACAATTCTACAGAGAAGACATGGTGATGAAATTGTCATTACTATATTACGAGAAATTTTGATATCAATTTATCAATTAAAAAAAATTAAAATAAATAAATAAATAAAATATTTAAAAAAATAATAATAATAATAAAATAAAATAAATAAATAAAAATAAATAAATAAATAAATTAATTAATTAATTAATTAATGTTTAAAAAAATAAAAATAAACATATACTGTCACAACTGAACATTCATCGCCATGTTCCAGAGCCTATCCTCTGCCCTCGCCAGTCCCACCAGTCTTGCCTGAAAACATGACTACGAACGGGTCGTCGAGGGCTTTGCCAAAACAACGAATGAATGTGTCGTCCTAGGTTCCTGGCTAGAGCAGCGGATCCCCTCTGACTCGGATGGATGCCGTCTCGGCTTCTAAGCGAAGGATCTAGCAGCTGATCATGACTGATGAATGTTACAAATCGGTCTTTCATTTCTATCACTTCTTTGAACAAAACTGCATTGAACAGATCGCGTTTTGCCAACAACTCTGGGTCCTTTACTGGGGCAATTCTGCTTACCACTACCCGGGTCTTGAGGCGCTGCTGTCGTAGAGCTCGGATGGCGCTGAGGATGGAAATGGCAGCCTTCAAAGGATCCTGATGTTGTCTCAGGTTGTTGATACCACAGTGGATGATGACGGACTCCACATTCTCCTCCATCTTCTGCACTTCACTTTCTACGTCTTCGCATTTCGGGGGTCTTAATTTTGCGGACGTATACTTGGTGAGCTTTTCCTAGTCTCGCGGCATCAATCCCATTCATGATAGAGTCGTGGAAAAGCACTACACCTGGAGGCCTTCTTTGGCGGTCACCATTTTTAAATTGACCTCACCAGTAGATGATGTCATTTTTGTATTCTGTTTTGACGTCATCTGGTTCTTGTCTTGACACTTGTTTTCATGATTTTTGGAATTGCTTGCCCTGATCGAGTTAGACTGAAGGGCAAACATCTTTCGAGCCGTCGGGCATTTTTCAGGCTGCTTGAGCGACGGTCGAACTGCTTCAGCGTATGTTCGGACCAGAGTCGAATCGCGCTGGGGTTGCTCATTGCGGGCCCGCATCGAGTCCCGACTGATCAGTTCTTTGATCAGCTCTGATTGTTCTTGCACGGTCTTCACTAGAGAGTCAATGCGTTTAACTAGGTCTTCAATCATAGCTTGAAACTCGGGATTGATAGCCGTACTCACTCGGTTCATTGACATAGGCAGGGGAACTGAAGAATGAGAGTCGTCCTTGACGATAACAGAAGCAGCGGTGGTTTCGCTGATGGGCTCTTCATCCTCACTTCCCGGCCTTTCTTGTTGCTCTTGTTCCGTTTCTGATATTAAAATCATTTTCCTGTGCGCTTCAGCTCGTTTCTTCTTGGCACCGGATCTTGTTGACACCCCCATGTCTTCTCTGAAGAAGTTTTGTTCCTGCGAGGTTCAGCGGTTAAGCTATACCAATCGCCATCTTGGCGTAGGAATCTAACTGTCATGACCTTAATGATAGAGTTGCTTTTTTAAAACTATGTATTTGTTTTGAATTATCTGTATGTGAAGTCACGAATGACAAAGCAGTTTGTATTTTATACATACGTGTGTGTTGTGTTGTTTCTTTTTTTAAATATTAAGTAAACAGTGTGCAATTCTGAATAAGTAGGACATCGCTCTTTTTAAATTGAGTACACTATTATTCATTTCAGACTATTCGTGGTTCGTAAGTGAATTATTTCTATTTAAATTAATTTTTATTTAGCTTTCATTATTTAGTTGACTTTCTTTTGTGTGATTTCAGCTATGTTCATACTACGATATAGTGTACTAGTGGTTTTTGTACCCTGGCAAGCCAGGGTACACATGATGCTGTTTAAAATGTAGACAGAGAGAACTTTTGTCTGCGAGTTTCATTTGGACGATGATACCTCCCCATATCCCCCTTGATACCTCACCATACCCCCCCCTCCTGATATCCCCGTCCTGCCCCCCCCCCCATGAAGCCTCATCATACCCCCTTGATACCTCCCCGAACCCACTTGATACCTCCCCATACCCCCTTGATACCTTCCATATCCCCTTGGTTCCTACCTGTACCCTCCTTGATACTTCCCCGTTGATCGTTTCGCAGGTATGGATGAAAGGAATCGACCATCACCATACCCCCTTATATATACCCGTATCCCCGATATGCCTACCCATGCCCATTTAAACCTACCCGTAGCCCCCTTTTACCTACACGTACCACCCCATCCCGATCCTTGGTAGTAGTAGTAGTAGTAATAATAATAATAATAATAATAATAATAATAATAATAATAATAATAATAATAATAATATTGAATATAGAATAATACAAATAGAAATCAGAAAAAAACCAAGGTTTTAAAATAAAATTTGATATATTATAATTGTTATTATAATAATTATAATTATTATTATTAGTTTATAAATAAGAATAAGAATAATAAGAATACTACTACTAATAATAATACTAATACTAATAATAATAATATTGAATATAGAATAATACAAATAGAAATCATAAAAAACACCAAGGTTTTAAAAGAAAATTTGATATAATAATAATAATAATAATAATAATAATAATAATAATAATAATTATTATTATTATTATTATTATTATTATTAGTTTATAAATAATAATAATAATAATAATAATAATAATAATAATAATAATAATAATAATAATAATAATAATAATAAATTAAAGGTAAAAAGCCTAAATTAAAAAGAAAAATATCCATATTGTAGTGTAAAAAAAAAATGTCACCTCAGGTTTGAACTCGGGTGACCATGCACGGTAGGCGCACGCTTTACTAAGTAAGCCACCAAGGCTTCCTAGGAAGACCATCAATTTTTTGGTCTATATGGGAAAATATGCTGAAACCTCAATTTGATTTTTAATGGAAGCGCGCGGAATGAGGCTATTGCAGTTTGTGGACATTTTGTTTATTTATTTATCTCAGAAACGGTTAAACGTTCGGTAAGGAAATGTCGGCTATAACGATTTCGTTGGTTTTGAGCACACAGCAGGCCGATTCGCAGCGCCCAGCTCCTGCCCAGATCAGCGTCCATACCGGACAAACTTTATAGTAGAGGCGAAGAAGGACTTCCGGCTAAGCAATTTATATATATATAGATGTGTTTGTGTGTGTGTGTGTGTGTGTGTGTGGGTGTTTGTGTGTGTGTGTGTGTGTGTGTGTGTGTGTGTGTGTGTGTGCTAATGATGTATTTTAATTGTGTGGGAGTTTGGGAAAGAGGGTGAGGGAGGATCCACCTTTAGATCAGTACAACTAAAATCAGGATTTATGGGGTGGATTAAGGGGCGATGTGGGTAGAGAAATGCTACTTAGTATCTTTAATAATTTGAGCATGGGTTTTATTCATTCTTAATTAATTTGATTTTAATATAAATAGTGCTTGATGTCTTTTGTTTTTATACTTGGCCAGTGCAGTGATGTACACATGAAAATTTCTTTTGTAAAACTTGTGTTTTTACCTCGAGTTTTTTATTTCTTCTTTTAGTTTACATTCTAAAGCAATTCAAATATTGCAGCGATGACTTTTGTAATCACACTGTTTCTGTGAATCGTGTATTATTTTATTGCAGTTACACCCATTCTGTTTTACCATGTCAAATTACTGTCCTTAATTCCTATGAGCTTTTGAGTTATGTGTTGTTTTAGCCCAAGCATTCATTATTTTACCGGTTGGCCAGTTACTTTCAAAAAGTTTGATTGTGAGAATAATCGATCTGTTACAATAATTCTTGTTCATCTTTGTCTTATTCTTTCGACGCAAGAAACATTATCAAATAAACAAAACCGGTAATATTTTCATGTTTGTCTATTTCTTGTTTTTATTGAAAGCTGCAGGGTCGGCTGGTCTGTGGTGTATTTGACAAACATTTTTTGTGTTGTAAACATTAATTGTCCCATACTTACCAACTTTAGCAGCCGAAAGCAGAAACGGTTTATGGAAAATAATAGATTTTACTCCATATGGCTTATCCTCGGTGTAAAAAATAAAACGACTTACAAAAACAATCTCATGTTTGTATTTACTATTTATAAGCAACAACTTCCAGAATGTAGACTTACTGTTTGAATTTTTTTTTAATTAAAATATAAAACAAAGCTTTTGCCCTACCACAATTTTCTTACTTTCAATACTTTTCTTTTTTGTTTTGTAGAAATTATTTACCATGGTAATATAAAACACATTTTAAAAATATTAACTATAATCTATGCTCTCAAATTAAAAGTATGGCAAATATCTTAATTTCCATAGAATATAAGCTTTGTAATATTATTTACTATGTTTGTGTGAAATTTTACGCTGAGGGCTTCACATTAACCAAAGAAAGATATATACAAAACAGCTACAGCAATATGCCATAGCACCAAAACTACAAACGCTACAGCAAACATTATTGCAGGATTAAGTGCGAAATTGATTGTTCGTTGAAGGAATCATAACAACAATGGTTTTAAAAGAATTAAAAAACAACAACGGTTTTTGCAACAAAAACAACATCCAGCTGATTTTTGTGCAAAGAATTTTATAATTTCTTGCTGAAATAATAAACTTTTCATGTATAGCTTGTGCTGAGGGAATGAATGAATTAATAAATTATTGATTTGTTTGTTTGTTTATATATTTATTTATTTATTTATTTCCTCATGCAATTACAATTACTTTGTTCTTCTTATAGTTCATTATGCATTAATCAAATTATGAACTATATTATATTAAATTTTATTGTATTGTATTGTATTATATTATATTATATTATATTATATTATATTATATTATATTGTATTGTATTATATTATATTATATTATATTATATTATATTATATTATATTATATTATATTATATTATTTATATGGTAATTATATTTAGTTATTTGATTTTTTATAAATTATATTTAATTAATTTGTTTAGTTATTTTTATTAATTTATTTAATATACTCCAACTCCAACTCCAGAGTTGGAGTTTATTAAATAAATAAATAAATAATAAAAAAAAAAGATACAACAATCTGGTACTGGCAAACACGCTTGGTCTCCATAAAAACTCCAGACGATGGACATGGCACAGTCCTGGCGGGGAGCATCACAACCAGATAGAATACATTATGGTCAAGAAACGCTTCAGATCAAGCATCAACATTGGCAGGACACGCACTTTTCCAGGAGCAGACATCGGAAGTGACCACGATCTCATGATGATGCCTTTCCGGCTCCACTTGAAGAGAGTAAATACAGCAAAGTGCACTAGACTGAAGTTCGACCTGGACAAACTGCAAGACCCTGAGGTGGCAGAACTATTTCAGGCCACAATTGGAGGGAACTTTGCACCACTGCTCATTTTGGGGACTGGTGAAGTAGATGTCAACACCATGACCACCACCTTCAACTCAGCTATGACAGATGCCGCCACTGAGATTCTTGGCAAGCACCGACCAAAGAGGAAGCCGTGGATCACACCTGAACTTTTGGATCTTTGTGATAAACGAAGAGAGATAAAAAAGAAAAAGAACACCTCACAGGGAGCTGATGTCTACCGAAAAATCAACAATGACATCCGAAAAGGCATGCGCACTGCAAAGGAGAACTGGATAGATGATCAATGCCAGGAAATAGAGAACAGTCTGAACAAGAACAACAGCAAGAAGGCCTACCAGACTGTGAAGCAGCTGACAAGTGTTAAACAGCCCAAAGTCTCCACGATCCAAAGCAAGTCTGGCATATACCTTACAGAAGAACAAGAAGTCTTGGACAGAAGGACAGAATACTGCTCTGTCCTTTACAACCATACACCAAATGGAGACCTATCAGTTCTAGCATGCCCCGAGAACAGAGAAGAGGAAATCCTCCCTATTCTCCGGGAAGAAGTTGAGGCAGCAGTGCAATCGCTGAAGAAAGGGAAGTCAGCGGGAGTGGACAACATACCCGCGGAACTGCTACAAGCAGGAGGAGAAGCGATGATTGATGCCCTCACCATTATCTGTAACAAGATCTGGGGCAGAGTGGGGAGTGGCCTACACCATGGACCCAGTCGCTTGTCATCACTCTTCCCAAAAAAGGTAACCTTCAGGAATGTGAAAAATACCGCACCATCAGCCTCATCAGCCATCCCAGCAAGGTCCTCCTGAAAATAATACTCAACAGGTTGAAACCCCAAGCTGAACAAATCATAGCTGAAGAACAAGCGGGATTCGGGGCAGGGCGAAACACCACTGAACAGATTTTCAACCTCAGAATAATCTGTGAGAAATACCTACAGCACCAACAACATCTATATCATGTGTTCATAGACTTCAAGAAGGCGTTTGACCGAGTCTGGCATGCAGCTCTATGGACAACAATGAAAGTGTACAACATCGGCCCTAAAATTATTGAAGTCATCAAAAGCCTGTATGACAAGGCTACCAGTGCAGTCCTCCATAACAGCGTCATCGGGAACTGGTTCAGAACAACAGTCGGTGTGCGTCAAGGATGCCTACTCTCTCCGACACTCTTCAACATCTTCCTAGAGCGCATCATGTCAGATGCTCTTGCAGATCACGAAGGCACAGTCAGTATAGGGGGTAGAGGAATCTCCAATCTTCGTTTTGCGGATGACATTGATGGATTGGCTGGAGAGGAACAAGAACTTGAACAGCTGGTACAGAGGGTTGACACCACCTCCAGAGCTTATGGAATGGAAATAAGTGCAGAGAAGACCAAAATGATGACAAACAACACCAATGGCATCAACACGGACATCAAAGTCCAAGGCCAATCCCTCAACACAGTGTATAGCTTCAAATATTTAGGAGCCATTGTATCAGACAATGGGTCCCGACAGGAAGCCCTCTCCAGGATCGCACAAACAACTGCTGCCCTGACAAGGTTGAAGCCCATTTGGAAAGACAGGACCATCAGTCTACATTTCAAAGTAAGACTGCTGCGCTCCATTGTCATCTCCATCTTCCTATTTGCTTGCGAAGCATGGACCCTCACAGCAGATCTACAACGAAGAATACAAAGCATGGAGGTGAGGTTCTACAGAAGACTTCTGGTCATTTCCTATACCCAACACATCACCAACGACGAAGTCCGACAGACCATCACACAAGCTATTGGACAACATGATGACCTGCTCACAGTGGTGAAAAAACGGAAACTCTGATGTTCTGGCCACGTCACTAGATCATCAGGCCTTGCAAAGACCATTCTGCAAGGCACAGTGCAAGGAGGTAGAAGAAGAGGGAGACCGAAAAAGAGGTGGGAGGACAACATTCGAGAATGGACTGGTTTGACACTGAGCGAAGCCATCAGGGCTGCTGAGGACAGAGAAAGATAAAGTATGCTGGTCAAACGATCATCTGTGGTGCCCCTACGACCTCCGGCTTACGGGACAGGATAGGATAGGATAGGATTTAATAAACGTATTTATGTATTTATTAAAAGTAATTAAGTCAATTCCCTATATTGTTTATTGTAAAGTGATGTTTGATCGAGTGCATGTATTTTTATGTAATGACTATGTAAAGCGCGGTGAGTCTAGTCGTAGGCTGGAGTACCCGCTATATAAAAATCCGTTATTATTATTATATTACGGTGTGTGCTGTATATTGGGTGGTGCAATAGTGTAGAGGTTAGAACACACCTCTGGTGTTCAGTAGCTAAGCAATGTTCAGCTGGAATTGGAGATAGATCGAGACTGTCCAACAAACACAGAAACGAAACTTCTCACAGGAATCACCCCAGTCCACCCAGATGTACCTGACTCATCTGAGAACGGGAGAAGGTAATAGTAATTGGGGAGAGAAGATAGGAATCATCTTCATAAATCTAGCCCTGAGCGAAGGGAGTGAAGCAAGTTCGCTAGCGGTCCTCCCTCCCTCTCCCTTCTCCTCTCACTCCCTCCTTATCTCCCCCCTCACCCACATCCCCCTCATCTCTCTCTCTCTTTTTCCCTCTGACAACTAAATGATTATAGTACTAGAGAATACTTACCATTTACGTTCGCCTTAGTTCATTTACATCTTAAAGGTAAGCATCCTAAAAGTATTCCCGTAAAATTTCGGCCGTTGGGGGGAGAGGTATTTGGGTACGCCCTTAATTTTCTCTGAGCCAGCTTGATGAAGAATGGTACCCATCTCCTCGCCATAGCTGCCTTACCTTCCCCGGTTATCACGGCCAGCTACCCATTTACAGCTTGTAAGGACTGGGGTGTGTGTTGAGCGCTTGTTTCATTCTTTGTGTTGTTCAGTATAGCCTTTTTGCACCCAAGTAGACCCCTTCTCTTTCAAGTCGGTTAACCGCACTCGACGTTGCTCAACAAAACATTCCTAGCCTGTGCCTAAACCACTCCGCCACTGCGCCACCCAGTTCAAGTTTAGTTGTGCGCCCTGAGCTTACTGCCAGCAAGAATAAGCTGCGCCTTACAAATGGACGTCATCATCATCATCATCATCATCATCATCATCATCATCATCATCATCATCATCATCATCATCATCATTTAAGGTTATTGTAATTGTCTTACGAGTTAACTTATTGTTATTCCACAGGGAATCTCGTGACGTCAGTCAGCACAAACACGAACGTAACATATGAAGGCCTGCAATCAAACGAAGCAGATATAAGTGCGAAGTTCAGTAAATTTATCTACGAGGGAAGCAATTCATGTGTTTCCTTCCAGACTACAGACCAGAGTCGAGGCAGACCGTATGTTGACCTTGGTCTCCAATTCCGATATGTGAAGACAGTGCTTCTCTATCTTCCATCTGACTTGGGTGAATATCATTCGCTTCTTTCTCTCTACACAATCCCCTATGCTTATCCAATGTCAGGTGTGCTAAAACTTGTGGGTGTGAGTGTGTGTGTGTGTGTGTGTGTGGGTGTGTGTGTGTGTTTGTGTGTGTGTGTGTGTGTGTGTGTGTGTGTAAAAAGTTGTAATGCGAATGTTTTTTAACTACCTGCTTTTAAAAAAATAATTATTTGCGATTACTATGTAAGCACTTGGCAATGGTTGTGCTAAAGTTATACGTTTAACAGTTGAATCACTATATCCAACAAGTAGCAATCCACGGATTTACTGGGATTTTTTTAAATTTTATTTTACATTTTTCGAATACTCACAAGACCAGAAACAACTAATGAATTAATACGACTGCAGGTAGTAGCCAATAAATGAATCTCTGATGCACGGGAGCACGTGAATGTCAGGCAAATACTCGGGCAAAACAACTTTTGTCCAAATCTTCAACGCAAACCGAGACCGGTTTTAATGCTTTGATAAAAAAAATGTTCTTGTGATTAGTCATGTACCTCCATGACTTTATTGTTCAGGTCTGCAAAGGGGTAAACTAATTATGACGCCAGAACATTATGAAGTAGGAGGATTAAATGACTCCGCACGACAGCAAGCTGTTGACTGCTCTATCCCGGCGAGGTTTCGGATAGACCCGGAAGGGTGTAGCATCTTCATTGTAATTTTTAAAATGTTATTAATTTCAAATTATATTTTGATTTAAAAAAATTAAAAGGAAATAAAACATAAGACTATTTTATAACTTCTTTTGGTTTCACTTCTCGATCTAGATTCATCTGCCTTGAGCGCAATAAGCGTTACAGACCCGTACAACCAATATAGGGAGGTAGATTTGGAGCGAAGTTGGTTCATGGAAACTCCTCTGTATAAAGTGGCACGGTGGACTTCTGCTTTCAATACTACTGCGATTCAAAAACGTCTGCAGTTGCGTGCAAATTCCACAGACGGCTCATTCTGCTTGCATCTCGTCAAGGTGTATAGTATGTAACTTTTAACTGGTAACGTCGTATGTATGGATATCCATTTGTGTGAAGAGTTTTTGAGCTTGTCTCGATTTAGTTCAGAGGAAAGTTGTGAATCAGATACTGTCTTTGTTTGTTTGTTTGTTTAATTTTAAAGGCAGCAAAGGAGGAACGAATGGAAAATTAATTAATTGGTTTATTTATGTTATTATTATTATTATTATTATTATTATTATTATTATTATTATTATTATTATTATTATGGATTTTGTGTGAGGACCAAGCGTGTTTGCCAGTATCAGATTGTTGTATCTGGCAAACTCCAAGAGTTATGGGGTGTCGGATAGTGCAGTGGTTGGAGCACTCGCTACTGTGTCGAAAGTGAAGCACCGTCCGGTGCGGTTAGCACTTGGATGGGTGACCGCTAAGGTGTGAAGCGACAAACAACAACGCCCCCAGTTGACTCAACTGTGATTGAGTACCTACTCTCTTGAGGGTGGGGAAGGTAAAGCAGCGAGGGAGAGAGTTGGGCATCACCCTCATTACGCTGGCCCAAGATAAGTGTGATCTCCAACATCACGCTCCCCTACGGCCACAAGGCTATGGGACTACCTTATTATTATTATTATTATTATTATTATTATTATTATTATTATTATAATTTTGTTAGTTACTTTTATGATACTTTTATTATGTGGAATGGAAATTTTGCTCTAAATGGTGGTCAATGGAGAATGTTCTTAGGTGGGTAGCCTACTATTGTCGTAATTAATGTAATAACTTTGATGAGTTGAGTGTATTTTTTCTCTACAAACAAATTTATTTTATTTTATTTTTATAGTTTTGTATGTTAGTTTATTTTTTTAAATGATCTTTATTACAAAACGTTTTCTTACTTATATCTTTAATGTATTTTCTATGTATTTCTATGTTGAATGTTAACTAAACTATTATTATTATTATTATTATTATTATTATTATTATTATTATTATTATTATTATTATTATTATTAATTCTTTAATATTTTATCATGAATACGGGCTCATATGTGTTTGAATAGAATGTGTGCATATTTACATGTATATAGGTATTTTGGTCAGCGCATGTAAGGTTTGTGTGCGTGTTTGCATGTTTGTGATTGACTGTTACCATTATTGGCAATGCATATTTTATCATGCCTTCATTGTCCTTGGTATAGTCTATGTTTTTACTGCTTAGTTCGAGAATTTGAGGTGTTTGTGTCATAACGATTAATCCTTACGAGTTCGTGTGTGTGGATGCGTGCGAATCTTTAGAGCCGACATATAGTTTGGATTTGTTCTTTACAAAATATATTATTATTATTATTATTATTATTATTATTATTATTATTATTATTATTATTATTATTATTATTAATAATATTATTATTATTCAAGGGCAGCATATGCTCTTGGTGAGGGGCATGGGGAGGAGGGGAGTGTTCCTCATTACATTATGTGATAAGCTGACTGTTGGACTGCTAATAATTATGTACCACTGCGTATTGCTACAGTCGCTTTGTGTGCGTGTTACTCATTGATTGTCTATTATTCCTCTAAGTGATTTAGACATTGTAAAAATATATATATATATATATATATATATATATATATATATATATATATATATATATATATATATATATATATATATATATATATATATATATATATATATATAATCGTCATAGTGACTCAAAGGAACCTGGAATGTCATGCCCCTAACTGCAGATGGAAAATGAGAAATGGCCCACTATCGATGAGGCATTCTAGGTATCAGCGAACTGCGCTGGAAAGGCCTAGGTGAAGCAACCACCAACAAAGGCCACAAGCTTTATTTCAGCGGAAGAAATGACAGACACGAACAGGGCGTTGGATTCTTGTTCCACAAAGACATTCTGGCACTGACATGGGTTGCCACCCTGTCTACAGTAGACTCATTACCATCCGTATACGTATGAGGGCAGCTCCTTTCAACATCACCATCATCCAGACTTAAGCCCCAACATCAGACTATGAAGACAGAGAAGTCGAGGGACTTCTATGAACATCTGCACGCTGTCCTTGACCAAGTGCGGAGGAAGAACATAGTCATAGTGCAAGGAGACTGTAATGCCAAGGTTGGCCAAGATGCGTGCAGTAACTGGGGAGAAACATGTGGACGCCATTGCAACAACGAGACAAATGACATAGGTCTGAGACTCTTGGAGTTTGCCAGATACAACAATCTGATACTGGCAAACACGCTTGGTCCTCACACAAAATCCAGACTATAGATCTGGCACAGACCCAGCTTGGAACATCACAACCAAATTGACTGCATCATGGTCAAGAAACGCTTCAAATCAGGTGTAAACATTGGCAAGACACACACTTTTCCATGAGCAGACACCGGAAGTGATCACAATCTTGTGATGATGTCTTTCCGGCTCCACTTGAAGAGAGTAAACACAGCAAAGTGCACCAGGATAAGTTCCACCTGGACAAACTGCAAGACCCGAGGTGGCAGAAATATTTTTAACCACAATTGGAATGAAATTTGCAACACTGCTCATTTTGGGAGCTGGTGAAATAGATGTCAACAGCATGACCACCATCTTCAACTCAGCAGCGATACATGCCGCCACTGAGATCTTTGGCAAGCACCGCCCAAAGAAAAAACCGTGCATCACACCTGAACTTTTGAACCTGTGTGACAAACGAGGAGATATGAAAATGAAAAGCTCACAGGGAGCTAATGCCTACCGAAAAATCAACAGTGACATCCCAAAAGGCATGCGCACAGCAAAGGAGAACTGGGTAGAAGATCAATGCCAGGAAATAGAGAACAATCTGAACAAGAACAGCAGCAAGAAGGCCTACCAGACAGAAGTGGCTGACAAGTGTTACACAGCCCAAGATCCACATGATCCAAAGCAAGTCTGGCATATGCCTTACAGAATAACAAGAAGACTTGGAACGATGGACAGAGTACTGCTCTGACCTTTACAAACACATTCCAAACGGAGACCCATCGGTTCTAGCATGTCCCCAGAACAGAGAAGAAGAAAAAATCCTCCCAATTATCCTAGAAGTTGAGGCAGCAGTACAATCACTGTGTATGGGAAAGTCAATGGGAGTGGACAGCATTCCTGCAGAATTGCTTCAGGCAGGAGGAGATGCGATGATTTTCGCCTTTGCCATTATCTGTAACAAGATCTTTCAGAGTGGGGAGTGGCCTACACCATGGACCCAGTCGCTTGTCATTACTCTTCCCAAAAAGGATGACCTTCAGTAGAGTAAAAACTACTGAACCATCAGCCTCATCAGCCACCCCAGTAAAGTCCACACGAAAATAAAACTCAACAGGTTGAAACCCCAAGCCGAACAAATCATAGCTCAAGAACAAGAAGGATTCAGTGCCAGGCGAAGTACCCCTGAGCAGATTACAACTTCACAATAATCTGCCAGAAATATCTACAGCACCAACAACTATATGATGTGTTTGTAGACTTCAAGAAAGCATTTGACCAAGTCTGGCATGCAGCTCTGTGAGTGTGGGGGACCGGTTTAATAGTTATTTGGGTCCTTTGACTTTAATTTATATTATTGTTAGTCTGTTTCTGGTGAGAAGATATTGGTAATTTTTTATGAGAGCAAAATTTTGATTGGTTGAACCGGTCACACGACAGTTTACTAATGTACATTAAAAAAATCTACTTATTCTTTTATTGACAATAATAGAGATAGGTTGTGTTGGACATCTCGCAGCAGGGTCTGCAGGTATCTTGTTTATTATTTGAAATGTTATATTATAAATGTAATAGTATTATTAAATTATGATATTGTATTGGTTACGTTATAAAATTAATAATAAATAATTATCACGTATAAATATCGCGTAAAAACGCACGACAATTCTGAAGTACCCCTTTGTCGTTACAGTGGGCAACCATGAGCGTTTACCACTTTAGCCCCAACATTATTAAAGTAATCAAAAGCCTGTATGGCAAGGCTACCAATGCAGTTCTTCAGAACAGCGTCCTCGGGAACTGGTTTAGAAGAACAGTCGGCGTCCGTCAAGTATTCATACTCTCTCCAACACTTTTCAACATCTTTATGGAGCGCAACATGGCATATGCCCTGCACAGTCATCATAAGAGGTAATGCAAACTCCAACCTCCGTTTTGTGCGGATGACATTGATGCATTGGGTGGAGATGAAAAAGAACAGCTTGTACAGAGGATTGACACCACCTCCAGAGCCTTTGGAATGGACATAAGTGCAAAGAAGACCAAAATGATGACCAACAACACCAATGGCATCAACACGGATATCAAAGACAAAGGTCAATTCTTCAAAACGGTGCATGGCTTGGGAGCACTTGTATCAATCAGACAATGGGTCCTGAAAGGAAGTCCTCTCCAGAATAGCACAAACAACTCCAGCCTTGACTAGGTTGAAGCCCATTTGAAAAGACAGGACCATCAGTCTACACTCCAAAGTAAGATTGCTGCGCTCTCTTGTACTCTCCATCTTCGTATACTCTTGCGAAACATGGACCCTTACAGCAGACCTACAACGAAGAATACAAAGTATGGAGATGATGTGCTACATAAGACTTCTGGGCATTTCCTATGCCCAGCACATCACCAACGACGAAGTCCGACAGACCAACACAAGCCATTGGACAACACGATGCCATGCTCACAGTGGTGAAGAAACGGAAACTTCGATGGTATGGCCACGTCACCAGAGCTTCAGGCCTTGCAAAGGCCATCCTGAAAGGTAGGTGGAATAATGCAGAAGAAAGCGGGAAACAGAAAAAGAGGTGGGAATACAACATTAAAGAATGGACTGGCTTGACACAGAGTAAAGCCATGATGAGGACTGCTGAGGACAGAGAAAGATGGAGTACGCTGGTTAAAACGATCGTCTGTGGTTCCTCAAGAGCTTTCGAGTTACGGGATAGGATAGGATAGGAATTAAAATCTCTAGCTCTCCCTCTCTCTCTCTCTCTCTCTCTCTCTCTCTCTCTCTCTCTCTCTCTCTCTCCATCTCTCTCTCCCTCTCTCTCTCTCTCTCTCTCTCTCTCTCTCTCTCTCTCTTTCTCTCTCTCCCCTATGATCATACACATGAGTCTTCATACAATAATCATTTAAAAATTAAAAAAACTACATAAATCTACCAACAGATTAATAAATAAATAAAACTTTTGCAAGCTTTAAGCAAATTGAAAAAGTTAAATCACTTAGTATCTTAATGTTTTTCATTTTCACTGATAGTAAAGAGTTCAAATTGTTGCATTTAAACCAGTGAAAAAAACAATTAGATGAGTAAAAATATTTTTTTAAAAATTTAGTTCGTAATGAGTTTAAGCAAATTCCATATGCTAATGTTACAACAGGTCTTGAAAAACCAACATGTGACGAACGAATTATGATTTCTTTAAAATTCTTTTTCTATTTTTTTTTATTGTTCTTTAGTAGATTAAGATATGCGAACAGTAACTGGATTCAAGTTCAACCCACATTTATTTGCTTCTCAATCTGCCCAGTCATTAAAGATAAAACCAGACTGTGATGGTATCTAACAGAAATTTACTTCTTTCCCATTTATAATCAAACAATGAACAACATGTTTTGATCTCATAAATTATTTCTTGTCGTTCTTTGCTATTTGTAGTATTCAAAGGCTGTAAAACAGACTGTGAATCCACACACATTACTATGCTATAGAAAAAGTAGGCAAGCTAGCAATTTTGCTTCAAGCCATTAAAATAGCTATCAATTCTACTGTATAAATTTAAAACCTTTTTTTATGAAATGACACATATTTTCAAATCGGGAATGACGAAAGCAGACCCTCACATTTTCTTATTCTAGTACAGAATTATCTGTGAAAATGTTACAACTATTATTATATTTTTCATGTAAATTTATGCGAGCATCTGGGATTACCATATTCGTATATGACTGTTTTGATACAGAACTATACTCATAATCATAATTCGCATTTTTTTAATTGCCAAAGTGGGATAGGAGGTGTTATTACATATTTAGTAACCATTTCATTAGTAATTTGGATTACCAGACAATCGCCACCCGGACTATCGCCACCGGACAATAGCCACCCAGTCAACCGCCACCTAGGACAACTGCAACCCGGACAATTGCCATCTAGGACAATTTCCACCCGGACAACCGCCACCTAGGACAACTGCCACCTAGGACAACTGCCACCCAGTCAATTGCCACCCGGACAAATGCCACCGGAAAGTGCAAATGCCATCTTGTCTTAAAATGTTATATACAACCACATACACTTGGTAATGAACACAAGGAAATACAACTTGAGTTTTGTTTTTAAAAGTTTACATTCAGTATCCAAACTCCAATCAAATTGACAAACTTGTGTTCCGATAAACCTAACACTAGGCTGTCCAGCTGTGAACTGAAGTTCTGCATAACCAAAGTTCTCAGTCACACGCCAAACATAAGATGGATGCGATTTTGTTTTCCTCATAGAAAGAGCTTGTTCGAGGAGAATGATTTCGTCTACTATTTTCACAAGACTTTGAAAGACGGCAAGGAACCTTTTTTTGTGCCACTAGTAGGAAATGTTGTATTACGTTTTGGCTGGGTAGCCTACCATTGTCGTAATTGTCATTACCTTGATTACGTGGATGTTTTTTCTGTACAAACAAATGTATTTTATTTTAGTTATTTCACTTTACTTTATTTCTTATATTTTACTTAATTTTTGTTCTTAAATATTTTTTATTACTTTTTAAAATTTTAAATTAGTATTATGCTGGAAAGAAAAAGATAGAATATTTACGATGTATTTACGATTTATGTGTGTATGTATGTGTAAATATTCTTGTACGCATGTATGAAGTCTATGTGTTTATGTAATTTATTTAAGTCTATGTATTTATGTATGTATGTATGTATTGATTGATTGATTGATTGATTGATTGATTGTTGCTTTAGGTCCAACGGACTCTTCCGAGCCAAATCAGGACCGGACAACCCCCGATCCGCATAAAAGATCTGCTGAAACAACCCTAGTGGGAAAACTGAATGCCCTCCACCGGCCAGTCACTTTACAATAACGACGTCCCACGCAGGGGACGGCTGAGGCTTTACCCCAACTAATCGAACCCCCGGTTACAAAAACAAAATAGAATACAAACATAAATTATCAACAAAACACATACATATAAAATGCCTATATTGCTAAATAATAACATCATAGGAAGCCCTAGTGACCACCCGGCAGAAAGCGTCCAATACTCCCAAGCTGATCCAACAGACCTCATACACAAACAAGGAGTCTTGTCCAGGAAGAGTTTTCAAGAAAAAAGGTAGGTCATTGATCTAGCGAAGAAGAAGATAGTATAGCAGAGTGATAGGACAGAGCAGGAATGGGAAAGAGCAACTGAGGAAGACAGCGACAGTGGGAATTTAAAGCATTCAATTTCCAGAAAGTGGGGATACTATTTATACTGAAACCCCCGGCACTCCAACGGGGGTACTGTTGCCGCAGTAAATCGGTCATGCCTATAAATGAAAGACAGGTTTTCAACTGGGGCTTTCACTTTTCCCTTTATAGGTTAGAACAATCTACAGTGGCAAGATTGCTCATGACCCCAAGGGGTGTATGTATGTATGCATGCTTGTTTGTATGTAGGTGTGAGTATCTGTGGGTGTGTGTGTGTGTGGCTGTGTGTGTGTCGATGGAGGGGGTGGAAGGCGATGGGGAGGGGATTAGGGAACCGCCGGCACAAAGCTGGAACTGAGAAAGGGGATGTCACTAGCGCCCCCTTACTTTTATGACCAAAAGATTTTACCTTTTTAACATTTTTTTGTAACGCCAATCATCAGAACAAGTTCTGGACGACTACTGTCTGTGTGGTGATAAGTGCCAGAGGAATGCTGACGTCATTTGTGAGAAAGTGTGTCGTAATGCTGTCGACGAGAACGCCTGCCATAAAGGTAACGTGACTCTCTGTCTGTACATCTGTCTCTGTCTCTCTGTGTCTGTCTGTATGTCTGTCTGTCACTGCCACGACTCCCCCTGGGTAGACGCCACAAACAAACACCTTACACACGCAGACAACCCAGACAGAATGACAGTTTCCCGCAGACGTGAAGTGATGATAACACAACAATTATATATACAACTTTCAAGCTATTTATTCATTCATACCACACACTCATACACATACAACATTTACACATGAAACGAGAAAAATGGTGATGGAACAATCAATGGGTCGATGAACAATGAAATGGAAATGTCAGATGAACGGGGGTTGCTGATCAACCACGTCTAACTAACGACTGTGCAACGCCAATGTCCGGGCACAGAGGGGGCAAGTGTCAAGAGGGGGGACAAACAAAGAACGAGCCGACCTGATAGTAGGGTGTCCCCGTTGATGTCTCCGAAAGGTAGCTGCCTCCTCGTTGTGGTTGTCGCTGGACTGTCGCTGTTAAATCCAGGCGCTGTGGTGTCGCCACTCCCTCCGCCGCCGACGATGACGATGATGATGATGATGACGCTGTAGTTGCGGCGGCCCTGCCGCCGTCGACGCCTCTCAGCCTGACTCCTCCTGTCGCTACCTTGTAACGCCGAGGCTAGGCTCCGCAACGGACGTCACGATCACGCGGGAAAGATGGGGTTGTGGAACGATGAGGATGTTCACAAACGTGGACGTGGACAAACGGGTGGTGATGATGATGTGGGTCCAACGACCGGATGTCGTCGTCGTCGTCGCGCTGAAGAGTTCGACGAACTTCCGAGCGACGAACAAAGACTTTCGAGCGACGAACGAAGACTTTCGAACCTGCAACATGCTTGCCGTATTGTTAATGTCAAGTCCACCCGATTCTGTCCCCCTCCCTCCTCACACTCTCCCCCCTTACTACACTAACTAATTCCTGTATCTTGAGGAAGCGCCACTGCTGTCCATTTCACTTCCCTTGACTACTTTTACTGTCTCTTGTAATCAAACACATAATTCAACAACGAAATGACATTATGAATGCATGAAATGAACAATGCTGCAAATGAATACATGAAATCATCAACACATTATCCATCTTGAGCAACCGCAACCTCAACAACAGCAACCACTTCCATCCTACCTTCATCACACTTCACCCCTATTCTCCTCCCTCATTCTCACTCCTTCAGTCGCACCCTTCCTCTCGTCCGTGCAACCATCCTTCCCCCAGCCTCACGCACAGCTATCGTTCAACACCCCAAACAGCCGGCCATCGGTCAATAGCACAGTAGAGGAAAATCACCATCACACTTACCCAACGGCTCGATTGTAACAGTACCTGTAGCTAGCCACTTTCCACTGCTTGCCTACACAGTACTCCAAGTAGGGTAAATCCAGTGCATAGTTTCCATTAGTGGACAATGCCTCACACTAAACTACCACACTGCACAAACTTTGCTATATTATAGCTGTACTCCAATCTGAGAGTTAAACTACAAAACACAGCACCTTTTCCAACTAGTATACTCTTTTTGGAACCAGTTACTATTATTCGTTAATAACTGTCCCCCCCTACTTTTCCAGAACAACCAAAACACCCAGAGCAACAAAACAACCCGGTCTACACCGTAGCTCTGCCAAAACCTGTTCTGACTAACAGTGAACACATTCCCAACACTGGCTGGCCAAACTATGCTGTTCAAAAATCACGCTTTCCACGTAACCATACATTCGACACCGCGCAGTTACTACCCCAACTCATTAACTCTCCACCCACACTTACTACCTGATTTCACCACAGGCTGCCCTGTGACACTGTCTGTCTGCCTTCCTGCTTCTGTTTGTCTTTCTATGTATCTCTATCTCTCTCTCTCTTTCTCTCTCTCTCTCTCTCTATCATTTTAAGTAGTGTAAGATTACCTCTGTGCTCATAAACATGATTAATTATAAAAAGCCACATTGCAAAAGACAATTTAAAAGAAAGAAAGAAAGAAAATGAAGCAAAAATTTAATAAAAGCGCACATGAATAAATAAATGATTAAACGTATAAATAGTCTACATTAATTAATTCATTAAAATAAATAATGAAATAAATAATTTTTTTAAGCCTTTGTATTTGAAGAGACAAAAAGGTTTGTGAACAACACACGTGATAAAGGTGTCTCGCCTAAAGAGATGGACTGGGAGTTCATTGATGGCATCTTGGATATCATCTATTAGATGCTGAGCTCCGTGGAATGAGGGAATGGTAGGAAAGATTTATCTCCACTTCTCTGCTGCCAATGGTTTGTATTTGTGGATTAGTGTCATAGATGGGTCCCGACAGGAAGTCCTCTCCAGGATCGCACAAACAACTGCTGCCCTGACAAGGTTGAAGCCCATTTGGAAAGACAGGACCATCAGTCTACATTCCAAAGTAAGACTGCTTCGCTCCCTTGTCATCTCCATCTTCCTATATGCTTGCGAAGCATGGGCCCTCACAGCAGATCTCCAACGAAGAATACAAAGCATGGAGATGAGGTGCTACAGAAGACTTCTGGGCATTTCCTATACCCAACACATCACCAACGACGAAGTCCGACAGACCATCACACAAGCCATTGGACAACACGATGACCTGCTAACAGTGGTGAAGAAACGGAAACTCCGATGGTATGGCCACGTCACCAGATCATCAGGCCTTGCAAAGACTATTCTGCAAGGCACAGTGCAAGGAGGTAGAAGAAGAGGGAGACCGAAAAAGAGGTGGGAGGACAACATTCGAGAATGGACTGGTTTGACACTGAGCGAAGCCATCAGGGCTGCTGAGGACAGAGAAAGATGGAGTATGCTGGTTAAACGATCATCTGTGGTGCCCCTACGACCTTCGGGTTACGGGACAGGATAGGATAGGATAGGATAGGATAGTCATAGATACAGATGGCCATTTCGCTCGTCAGTGTATAAGCTGGGCTTGCTGTTAATCACGGGACGGATTTTCCAAAGCATGAGAAGACGCCTGAATGAAAAACTCAGGACAAAAATCTTCATGCGAAAAAAAGTATCCACAATTGGGCTAGTTGGCAGCGGACATGGGAAGGAACCAAAGTTTGGTTGTTTTTTTTAAAAGATAATTCATTGCAAAAAATAGTTATACAATCGAGGGTTGCAGGTTTGGCAGTTTTAGTTATCTAAACATAATTAAACCCCTTTTGTAATCGTCTGTCTTCTATACTTTTTTCAGCTCTTTTAATATCCTGGAAACAAACTTGTTTTATGAATTATTTGTAATAAAAAGCTTCCATCCGACATTTTTGGGCATGCAATATTTTCAAAAAATCGTAATTGTTGTTAAATGTAATTGTTCGTTCAGAATTATCAGAGACAGGCGCCCGAATCTGGCTGTAAAAAGCCTAGCTTGTCGCATACTTTTATACCCTCACTTTTTAGAAAGGGTTAAATGATTGTAAGATAATAAATACTAATAAGTATAGATAATAATTAGTGTATAGTTAATAATAAAACTATAGATAGTGTATTAATAATAAGCGCATCGACATATAAAAGTAAGAGTATAAATAAATGATAATAAGAGTATAAAAATAGTATGTGTATAGATGGTTTAAACATAATTTTAATTCAAGAAAGCGTATAGATAATAATAAAAGTATAAATAAAAATAAAAGTATAGATAATAATACCAGTATAGATAATAATAAGAGTATAGATAATAATAAGAGTATAGATAATAATTAGAGTATAGATAATAATAAGAGTATAGATAATAATAAGAGTATAGATAATAATAAGCGTATAGAAAATAATAAGAGTATAGATAAAAGTAAGAGTATACATAACAAATAATAAGAGTATTGGTAATATAAAGAGTGTAGATAATAACAAGAGTATAAATAAAGGTAAGTGTATAATGATAATAAAAGTATACATAATATTAAGAGTGTAGATTATAACTACAGTAAAGATAATAGTCTAATAACAATATAGATAATAGTCTAATAACAGTATAGATAATAGTAAGAGTATAGATAATACCAGCATAGATACAAATAAGCGTAAAGATAATACTAAGGGTATAGATAAAAGCAAGAGTATAAATATATACTAATAAAAGTATATATAATAATAAGAATAGATAATAATAAGAATATAGATAAAAACAACAGTATAGATAATAATAATAGTATAAATTGGAAAGACAAGACCATCAGTCTACATTCCAAGTTAAGGCTGCAGCTGCGCTCCATTGTCATCTCCATCTTCCTATACGCTTGCGAAATACATGGATTCTCACAGCAGATCTACTACGAACAATACAAAGCATAGAGATGAGGTGCTACAGAAGACTTCTGAGCATTTCGTATACCCAGCGCAGACTGGCTTGACACTGAGCGAAGCCATGAGGGTTGCTGAGGACAGAGATAGATGGAGTATGCTGGTTATTCGATCTTCTGTGGAGCCCCAACGACCTTCGAGTTACGGGAAAGGATAGGATAGGATATGAAGAGTATAGATAATAATAAGAGAATAGATAATGATAAGTATAAAGAAAATAAGAGTATAGATAATTGTAACAGTATATATAATAGTAAGAGTGTCGACAATAACAATATAGACAATAATAACAGTATTGAGAGCAATAACCGTGAAGATAATAATAACAATATAGATAATAATAACAGTACAGATGATAATATCAGCATAGAACAGTATAGATAATATTAACATTATATAATAGAAGTGTTTATGATACTTAATACTAACAACTTCAACAATTGTGATCTTGGACTGTATACCTCTCCTGGCTTTTAACTGCTGAAGAAGCATTTTATCATGTAAGCCTACTGAAAACATTCTTTAGTCTGCTGCGTCTCCTATTCTTCTTTGTTCTCGTCTTCTAGTTAAGAGTATACACAATAATAAACGTTTAGATAATAATAAGAGTAAGATATAATATATAAATGAGTACGCGACAGGCTATAATCCCCACATCCAGATACGGGCGCTCGTGGTCATCACAGTAGTAAGCCTTGATAGATCACTGACACTCAGTTAGGGCTCTCCAATTTGATCTCTGTCTGGACGTGTAACAGTGAACGTGGCATTGGGCAAGAGGGCCAGCATGAGCTCCTTCTACCCTAAGACGGGCAACCACCCTGAACGGGCTGTGAACGGAATCGTTGGAAGCACGTTGAGTGGACCTGGCTACACCCAAGACGAGGCACAGTGGAACTGCATTCACACGGCTGAGCGTGACCCATTGCCCACTTGGTCCGTAGATTTGGGCAAGGAAGTCCCCGTTCGAGAAGTCGTCATCTTCCGCCGCGGAACAGGCGAGTTACAAACACAAAGTGAAACACTCGCACACATTCACACACACACACACACACACACACACACACACACACCCACACACACACACACACACACACACACATAATCTCTGTCAATCAGCCAGTCTCTCTCTCTCTCTCTCTCTCTCTCTCTCTCTCTCTCTCTCTCTCTCTCTCTCTCTCTCTCTCTCTCTCTCTCTCTCTCTCTCTCTCTCTCTCTCTGTCTCTATAGATAATGAGAAATTAATCCGTGGGTTTCCAAGATTCAGGCCTTACCTTCGTTTTATAATCTCTTTCACATGCACACACCCACACTCTCACACACACATACGCACACACACGCATACATACAAAAACACACACCCACTCACTCACACTCTCTCTCTCTCTCTCTCTCCCTCCCTCTTCTAAACTACAGCACAAGCATATAACAAGTGGAATGTTTGTGACTTGACGAAGGCCTTAATATTTTATTTAGATCTATTTACTTAAATATTTATGTATTTATTTTCACGCTATCAGGAAGAGACAGGATGGTCGGTGTCACAGTACACGTGGACGGCGTTCAATGTGGACAGCCACTCGGGGATAGGGATGTGCCTGAAGACAACGACAAGATCATCGTCAGATGTAGTGGGTCCCCGCTTAGAGGGAGAAATGTTACCATCACCAGAAGAGGAGACTTTTTGAATCTATGCGAAGTTCAAGTCTGGGGTTAGTATAAATCGTGCAGACCATCCTCGTCATTACTAACATTGCTGTCAGGGTCACTCTTACCACCACCACCATCATCATTATCATCATCATCATTGTCATCGTCATCATCATCATCATAATTATCATCATCATCATCATCGTCATCGCCATCATAATAAATAATAATAATAATACTGGATGCTATATACGCGCCTTTCCCCAAATCAATCAGGCTCAAAGCGCGGCGATCTGTACCAACATACACGCTCACCTGTCTCATCCACCCTCACACACACACATCAAATACACATCCTTCACTCAAACAGGTGGTGTAAAGGCAGGAAGATCGCTATTGGAAGACGGAAAGAAAATCGCATTTTTATTTTTGAAATTTTTATATTGACTGCGTCCAGTACCATCATTAACATCACACCCACCATCATCGCCACCCTCCTCTTCCTCCTCCACCTGTTGTAGTCGTTTTCTGAAGCAGCAACAGCTTCTGGGTCCGTGTTCAGAAAAGGCAATACCCGCTGGTAATTTACCATGAGGAGGGGTAAAATCTTTACCTTCCGCTGGTTTGGACTTGTCAGAGAAGTTTAAACTGCCCTGCCACTCGGCCAGTGCTTCAGATTGTTTTCAGACATCATGGGCCCAATGACCCATGGCCATGCAAAATGATGGGTCAATTTTGAAAAAGATGGGTCATTGACAATCGAAGGTATTCGTATCGTATGTTCACCTAGTCCTTTTTGATTTTTATGACGCGCCAGGCTGGCGCATTCACGTTGACTGTTACGCGCCATTCTGATAAAATATGCGCCAATGGCGCGGGCGCACCAACAATCTGAAGCACTGCAGTCGGCCAATAATTTTACCGACTCTACCCCATGACCTGATGTGATCATGACCATCATGGCGTGGTAGGATGGCAGACAGCATGATTAAAGCTTTGGGGAAACAACGGCGACATTCTGTCACGACTGCACGCCACGTTGCGTTACCCAGCACGTAACCCTTCTTGCAGTCGTTAATGCCAAAATGCAGAACCAAGATTTCATGTTTTTGGTTTCTCTGAATTATGGTTATGTGACAAGTGAGTTTCCTATGAGCAGTCGGGACAGGTAATCAAAAGAGCGCTGTCTTCTCCTTATTATTTAAGGGTGATGAAAGACCCTGTTTTGTAAAGACCAAAGGGTTGTCGTGTCTGGCTGGTATGGGCTGGCATGGGGCTCATAAAACCGTTCAACCGCGGTTGTGGAGGCAATTGACGGGGAACAGCGTCAGAGGAGTTATGAGGAAAAAAGTGGGTCCCTTGAACGACCGCTGACCACAGAGACTAGGGTTCAGCGTGGGATCCGGGTTTAGACCACCTGATAGTCATTGTGAAACCTTGTCATGTTGACGCTCACCACTGGTATCAGCCATCTGTTGAATTCGACGGGGTTTCTGCGACAATGGGTTATGGCGCTGGTTCTGCATTCTTGATTTAACAGTCCAAGAGTAGCAGCGTTTGATGTTGACAGCAAGACCACTGCTACCCCGAGTGTTAGAATGCACAGTGTCCTTCATCCAGCCTGTTTTAACACCACCTGTCTTGTTGTAGAAGGCAGTGTCGTTGTCTACTACATCAACTCCAGCAAACTGATGACAGACTTGTTTGAGGTAATGGTTGGAATTTTTTATACATGAGCTGATGGGACCATGACCATCACGGCGTGGTAGGATGGTAAACAGCATGATTCTAGCTTTGGGAAAACAACGGCGACATTCTGTCACGACTACACGCCACGTTGAGTTACCCAGCACTTCTTGCAGTCGTTAATGTCGAAATGCAGAACCACGTTTGTGACATCGGGGTGAATAGCCGTACCCCGCACCGCTTTTAGAAAGGATAACCTGTCCAGCCCAGAAATTGGAATAACCTGTGATTTCTCGCTTGCTACTGACATCTTAGCTTCATGCAGACCTGCTACCATAGAATCGCCCAGAATCAGTGTTTTAGTATAAGATTTCAGACCTGCGAGTGTTGGCCAGTCGGAATCAGGAGAGTCAGGTGAGTCAACTGAAGAAAATGCCTCTAAAAAAGCACTCCCACTTACTGAACATTCAGTACGTTGCTCTCATCTTGCATGGTTGAGTCACCATCAGCGTCCAAGGCACTCTTTAGTTCTGTGTCTGGGCAGCTGTGTCGAAAAGAAGGTTTGGTGGGTTGTTGTGATGTGTGTTTGAGAACCACTGGGCTAGGGTGAGAGGGTTTGCTGCGAGGGTGTGGTATGACGAGGGAGAGATAAAGGAGAGAGAGAGAGAGAGAGAGAGAGAGAGAGAGAGAGAGAGAGAGAGAGAGAGAGAGAGAGAGAGAGAGAGAGAGAGAGGGTGGATGGTGATGTAGAAATGGAAATAGGAGATACGAAATAATTTTAAAAAACAACACAAGTTGTAAACACTATGTGTGAAATGTCGTTCATTTCATTAAAGATGTTGATGTAGATTTATACTGAGATCCATATTCGTTTCTAATATAGACACTTGTCGTTTCAGTGTGCAAGACCGGATACCATGGTGCCACGTGTGACGACAAATGCAGCGAGAATTGCGTGGGCCGGCAATGCGACATTGATAATGGCACCTGTACTAAAGGTGAGTAGCGTTCACTGCTTCTGGACTGAGCTTACTGTGCCACAACCGCTTTGATAAGTCACGACACGGCGGGAAAAAAGTAACCCGTCTTCATACAAAGATGCTAAATGTCATGAATGCACATCCTTCACCCCAGTCCCCAATCCGCCAGTTTGCAAGGAAAACACAGCCTATGATGTGTGTCACTCTTGTATAAGGTATAATTATGTTATTGTATACAAGGCATTACACTCACTTCTCCTTCTTCTCCTTCTTCTCCTTCTTCTTCTTCTTCTTCTTCTTCTTCTCCTCATTTTTAGTTCTGATGCCGGGGCGCAATACACTCACCGCAGCGAACCCAGCAGTTATAGAAAGTTATGCAGAGTATGCACCCGATACACATTGGTCGAAGGCTACTAGAAGCATGCTGTATTAGTTGCCTCAACAGGCCATAAAGCATGCTCTTATGCTTCAGAGCACTGCTTCTTATACGCTTCAAGCCCTAGGATAATTGACCAATGAACTCATGAAAATAGAAAATGTAAGTTTCGTCTCCTCTAGGGGACGAATTAGGTCAAACTGTATTTGTTTCTAGGTCAACTGTCTTTTACGAACCGTTTGAGAATGTTTTTGAACCGTTTGTTAACGCCGGATAGTGTCCTCACTTGGTTTCATACAATTTAAGAATCCAACAAGGCAAATGGGTTTTTGAGACGGAAAGAGCGGAATGTTGTAGGGCAACATTCTGTATATATTTACAGTGAAATTGCGCTTTTTCCGTCACTATAGAGCTTGAAGCCTATAGGAAGCAGTGCTCTGAAGCATGAGAGCATGCTTTATCGCCTGTTGAGGCGACTACTAAAGCATGCTTCTGGCAGCCTTCGACCAATGTGTACCGGGTGGAGTATGTGAGCCTACTGAAGCACACGCTACGCTCACTTCTTCTTCTTTGTCTTCTTCTCATTTTTAGTCCTGATTCCGGGGCGCATTACACTCACCGCAGCGAGCCCAGCAGTTACAGAAAAAAAATTATGCAGAGTATGTGAGCCTACTGAAGCACACGCTACGCCCAAAACACTCTGAATTGGTGTATACCTCAGCAGACCGAGATGCTTTCTATGATGGTAACTTCCGTCCTTTGACCTCTGGAAATTAGAATAGTTTCACAAATTTCCAAGAACTTTGGCAGGTCAAAAACAAAAAACGTAGACTTGGCACTTTGATGACTTTTGGATGTTTGCTTGAAGGTATGTTAAGGCGAATGGGTTTACTTCTTTCGGGAGAAATGTAGCCTACTAGATTGTTCAGGCGGAATTGAAATATGCGGTAACCAGAGAGGGGGAGCGGGGGGAGAAAGGAAGAGAGAGAGAAAGGGAGAGAGAGAGATTGTCACGCCCACTGCCTCAACAATGGGTACACAGTGGGTGCTACCACACGAAAAAACATCCACCCCAAACTAACACACTAAACACCAGACGGATCGATTACGACAATATTTATTTACACCTCAAAAAAAGACAAGAAAACTATCTTACTCACACCTACAATCACGCTTTATTGGGGGTGGCTTCGTAGCGCAGTGGATTAGTCGCCGGCTTCCTTTGCCGAAGGTCGCGGGTTCGATTACCGAAAGCGTCGAACTTCTGTGACCTAGATACAAGACTATTAAGGTCACCGAGAGTTTTCTCCGGGTACTCCGGTTTCTGTTTCGGTTTGTGTGATGGTCTGAGTGATTTACTCCGGTCCTGATTTGGCTCGGAAGAGTCCGCTGGACCTAAAGCAATAATAATGTAATGTAATGAGTGATTTACTGTTATTGTATGTGTATGAGTGGAAATAGCGAAACAGAAGGGCAAAGAGAGACAACTGTGTGGTCCTTGTCCTTGTGTGTAAGCACGTGTGTGGGGGTGGATGAAAATTTAGAGTAAACAGAGATAGAACATGCATCCTTAGACTGCATGTCAGACAGCCACACGCACACACTCATTTCATTAGATTATTTTATAGTTACGTACATAAATATTTAATTTAACGCAAAATCCGCGCGTTACTAGGACAACATACGATAATGGACTGGCTCGACACTGAGCGAAGCCGTGAGGATTGCTGAGGACAGAGAAAGATGGAGTACGCAGGTTAAACGATCATCTGTGGTGCCCCAACGACCTTCGAGTTACGGGATAGGATAGGTGCCCAGCGTTACTGTGATTAGTGAAAATCCGTTAGAATACATAGCACTGGACTGAACTGACGTATTATTATTTTACGAAGAAAATATGAGAAAATGTGAATGACCCGATTGTTTGTTGCAGGCTGCATAGAAGGGTTTTACAGCAATTCCTGCACAGTGGAATGTGGAGGCGGGTGCGATGGCGGTAAGTGTGACCAGCAGACGGGCACCTGTGCGCCGTGTAGGGCAGGCTGGTGGGGTGACAAGTGTCAACGACAGTGTAGCGAAGGCTGTCTCAACACAGGCTGCGAGCAGCAGTGGGGAAGATGCCACGCTTGCAAAGATGGATTTTATGGAGACCAGTGCAAGAAGAACTGTAGTCATGGGTGTGTTGGTGGAACGTGTGAGCGGACAATGGGCAACTGCACCTGTAAACCCAACTGGACTGGATACAATTGTTTAGGTAAGATCTGTTACATTCATAGATTTTTACTGAAGGTAAGATTCTGTTGGACGGCGCATCACTAACACTTATTATTCCTAAGTCATTGCACTCTTTTTAACAAGAGGCTTATATGATGATTCTTTCATTTTACGTCTCTTCACTACGAAGTGATATTAGACATTAGACAACTAAAAACTTAAACAAATGAATAAAATGCAAAAATTAAATAAGTATTATAACAATTTTTACAAATCGCTTTCCATAATAATGCTAACAATGTCAACTATAATAGAACTATACAAACTGTTTTCAAGGTCATCTTCTGATATAATAATTCCTTTATCTTTGCTGTCAAAATTGTACAATCGAAAAAAGTATGTGATGTACTGAAATATTTTCTGAGCGAATGCAGTTGACGTTTTTTAAATACTTTGTGTTCCACGAATTTAACCGTAGTTTATAAATTAATGTCGCAAAATTTCTTGAGCAACTAAGAATACTTTTAAAAAATAAAGTATGTGTTTTTCCAGTAGCGAATAGTACTCAAATCGAGCCCTACATATTTAAACACTACTTGAAGGGAAATGGGAAGAAGAGAAAGTGTGGAGGAGGGAGGGGGGGTGGTAGGGGTAAAGCAGGACCCACAGTACAGATCTAATAAAAATTATGGTAATCATGTACATTGATAGTCTGGGTTGTACGGCCAATATGGTAATCATGTAAATTGATAGACTAGGTTGTATGGCCAAAGTTTAAGTAGGAAGTCAATTCCCCATAAACGTCCGAAGTACTTGTGTTTACTGGTAATATCACAGCCTAATACACGGTACGTTTGTTTGATCTGGACATGGTAGTCACCTCTACTCTGGAATTTAGGCCCTTGAAGATAGTGCCCAAGTTGGCTTGCCAGTATATTTCTCTTCTGACCAGCTCTTCCTCCGACATCACTACCTCAATAGCATGGATTGTCAAGAACGGTAGTTGTTTGTCTCTAGGGTGGTCCATTTCTATGACGTGTCTGGCTACTTTACAGCGTTGTTCTCGCCCACTGTGCACATCCGACGTGTGGATCCTCCACCTCTCTTCCCAACCAACAGTAGACCCAACGTACCACAAATCAGTGTGACACTCACCCCTGATGAGGTAGATCACAAACCTAGTCTTGCAGTTAATGTTCTGCTTGATTGTCCAATAGAGGCCATCCCAGGGACTTTTGAAGCCTGTGAGGTCACTGCAATGTAGACGCGTGTCACACTGGCCAGAACAAATGTAAAAGCCTGCAATGTTCATAGGGCCATGTTGTGGGAACCGTCGGGGAACGGTGGATTTAAACATTTGAGCCAGGTTGTTCCGTCTTCTGTCAGCACTGATCAGCATTGCCTCTGGAAAAATGTCTAGATTCTGTGAGCTGGAGTACAAAATTGGCAGACGTTGTTTGATAATAGTGCTTTTGGATGGAGCCCTTTGATCATAAGTAATTACGCAGGTAATTTTCTTATGCTTTCGCTTACGTGGCCTGTTTATGATCTCTTCCCTGTCAACACTGGAACTCTGCTTGAGTGCCTTCAGAGCATCTTCAACTCCCCCACCCTGCTATTGTAAAATACTTGGCATACTCTTGTAGCCTGTTCTCTAAGGCCTCATCAGTACTGCACAGCATTCGAAGTCTTGTTCTAACTCTCATCAAAAGTCCCTTAAAGACTGAAGGTGGGTGGCAGCTATGTCTAGGCAGGTACGCATGATAGTGCTAAGAGTTTACATCAGTCTCTATATGGCCGTCTTTGATTTGGAGTGTCACGTCCAGTGAATCAACTCTTGCTCCCTCTTTCAAAGTCCACTTGATATTTGGAGGGTTCAGATTCGGCAGGTGCTCAGCAAATTCTGGTAGGTCATTTCTGTTTGGTAGAACTCATATACCGTCATCACGGAACCTGCTCCAATCTATGTTGTTTAAACAATGCTGCTCTTGCCATGC
>CM072514.1:69581210-69606210 GCA_036898135.1 Oncomelania hupensis | reverse complement strand
CCACATGCACCACAATATTTGGTTAATTCACAGCAACAACGCTTAACGCTTTGGTGTATACTGGTCACACTCGGCTGCGTTTTATCTGTGCGCCTCTATGGGAGATAAGTAATTTGCCGCTATAGCAAACGCCCGTACACGACGTTTGGATTAAAATGTCAGAAATATTAGAAGCAAACAAAGTATGGATATGCAAGGAACGTGTAGTCTTCTTTGCGTGAATTAGATATTTTTTAACTTTGTTTTTTCTCCCAACAATTTTGGTCTAGACTTCAGACGCACTTTAAGTTAGTTTCTGATAATTGATGTTTTGTTACGTTATGTCATGTTATTTAATTAAAGAAGAAAAGTTGAGCGCGTGATAACAAAAGGTGGTAAGTTTATAAAAAAAATTATTTAAAAAACGTACTGATCGTTTTCTGAGGGTGAAAGAAGACTCGTCGTTGGTTAAAATGGCACTCTTAACATTTCAAGCAATGAAGTTTGTCACAAAGTTTCTGTATTCTAGCCTTTTTTAATCGTATAAGTGAAGTTAAATATGTCTGATATTAGTGTAATATATAACTATTGTTGCTGTGTTTGACAAGTGTTTGTTCTTTTGTGTAGTATAAGTATACAATTTAGCCTACCTTCGGTACAGACCAAGGTGCTGTGTTTGACAGGTGTGTGTTTAGTATGCAATATCATCATTATTATTTCAATAAAGCCTACCTTTTTTGCGAAGTGCTGTATTTGACAAGTTGTGTTTTTATTATGCAATATATCACCTCTGTACAAAGTGCGCTGTTTGACAAGTTGTGTGTTTATCATACAATAATTATAACGTAACTTCTGTACGAAGTGCTGTGTATAACAACTGTGTTTATTATAACATATATCTTAACTTCTGTACAGAGTGATGTGTTTGACAACTGTGTGTTTATTATACAATATACCTTAACCTCTGTACACAGTGCTGTATTTGACAAGTTGTGTGTTTTGTATACAATATATATCTTAATTTCTGTACGAAGTGCTGTGTCAGTTGACTTCTGTACGACGTGCTGTATTTGACAAGTTGTGTTTTGTGCGATGACCAAGGGTGCGATGCTGGTACATACGGGCGTGACTGCAGACAACAGTGCAGCAACAACTGTGCTCCGAACACGTGTAACGCTGTCGACGGCACTTGCCTCTGCAAATCTGGCTACACAGGGTCCACCTGCAACACGCGTAAGTTCTTCGTTGTCTTGATTTGCAAAAGGGTTTGTTGTTGTTTTGATGATGATGATGATGATGATGATGATGATGATGATGATGATGATGATGATGATGATGATGATGATGATGATGATGATGAATACTTGTTTCTCTTGATGTTTTGATGATGAGGAGGAGGAGGAAGAGGACGAGGAGGAGAAGGAAGAGAAAGGTAACGATGATGACATTGAAGTTGATTATGTGGATGACGATGATGTGGATAATGATGATAAAGAAGGCAGAAGAAGAAGAGTACATTGATGGTTATAACCATTACGAAGATGATGATATGAAATAAGAAGAAGTGATGATGATGATGATGATGATGATGATGACGATGATGATGATGATGATGATGATGATGATGATGATGATGATGATGATGATGATGATGATGATGATGATGATGATGATGATGATGATGATCATGATGATGATTTCAGAGTGTTCTAAAGGAGAATACGGAATGAACTGCATGTATCAGTGCGGAGAAGGCTGTAGCAACAAAGAGTGCCAAGCGAAGAGTGGGACTTGCACCTGTGTAGCTGGCTTTCAGCCCCCCTTTTGCAACGTCTGTGAGTATCCGACCAGAGATTTTATTTAGTTCACTTTGGTTTTTGACCTACCGAAAGTTTCACTGCTATTCCCACGCTAGGCTAATGTTCTGGGGCAAATAATCGTTAGATTATCAATCAATAACTACATTCATTTATACTCCCAAACTCCTAATGATAACAATGGACAAACTTCAGACGACAACAGGTTTGACAGATTTGTCTCCCTTATGACTAAGAAATAATTTCGTATGATGTTATAAGATTTAAATAGGTGCTGCGTGTCCACTGTAACCTATAGTGTTGTCACTTCGGCACAGGTTGTCGCTTCAGCAAAGGTTGTTACTACATCATTGGTTGTCACTACATTATTGGTTGTCACTACATTATTGGTTGTCATGACGTGATTGGCTATCATCACTCTTGCAGCGTGTGCTGACGGCAGCTACGGCCAAGATTGTAAGAATATGTGTGGTGGTGGATGTGACGGAGGTCGCTGTGACACAGTCACCGGACAATGCACATGCAAGGCGGGATGGAAGCCAGACAACGGCAAGTGTGATGAAAGTGAGTTCCACTATGTGGGAGCATGTTGGCGAATGTATGACACAAAATCGTTTCGATGGAATTTAAATTCTACACTGTCAAGTCAAGCAAAGACTTTATTGGAAATAACCACCGCACTATTAGTTTTTGTTAACAGAGATTTCCACAGACTGGGAGCATGGAATGGAATGTGCTGTTTTATGTTATCTTTGTTACATAGCGCATTTCCTGCTCAAGAGCTGCTCAATGCGCTGGCCAATTAGGAATATAACTGAAGCCGCCCGAATCACTGAATCATTTGACCAAGTATGGAGCCAATTTTCCCTAACGCTGTGAAAGTTATTGAGACATAAACCACTCCTTCCGTTGGGAGCGTATTTATAAGAGTTGTGTATGATAACAGTAAAATGTAGTTAGCCTGCGGCTGCTGATGCTTAAACTAGAATATATACTAATACTAAGACTAAACTAGGATCTGTAAAAGTCCGTGTGATGGAATGCATGCATGCACAGACTAGACCTCGGTTTATATTCTCATACGAAAGAAGGGAATGATGATGCTGATGCTTGATGATCATGATGCATGATGGTGGTGATGGTTATGCATGATGACGATGGTAATGGCAATGCATGATGCATGATGATGGTGGGGGTGAATGATGATGCATGATGATGATGATGATGATGATACATGGTGGTCGTGATAATTATGCATGACGACGATGGTGATGGCAATGCATGATGATGATGATGAAGCATGATGGTGGTGATGGTGATGGTAATACATGATGACGATGGTAATGCATGATGATGGTGCACCCATTGCACATAGCTACGATCGAAAGAAAGTATACTTCAGGCACACGCTGCGCAGCAGGCCAAAGTATGTCCCTTGTCCCTTGAAGGGAGGTAAGCGAGGTTGCCGCTTTAGCAGCCTGCTCAGTTACAGTGTCGGTGAAACGGAGAAGTAAGTTTCGTCTCCTCTAGGGGACGAATTAGGTCACGCTGTATTTGTTTCTAGGTCAACTGTCTTTTACCAACCGTTTGAGAATCTTTTCGAACCGTTTATTGATGCCGGATAGTGTCCTCACTTGGTTTCATACAATTTAAGAATCCAAGAAGGCAAATGGGTTTTTGGGACAGAGAAAAGTGTTAGGGCAAGGGCTAGGGATAGATCTACAACTAACCCTTACCCGAACCCTTGTAGCAATATTCCGCTCTTTCCGTCACTTTTTCAAACAGTACTGCGGTTCGCATCCGCGGCTAGCAGCGAGCCCAAAGTGTACTTTGAAAGGATGGAGGGAATACTTTCACCTGCTGCTAGCGGGAGTTTGGGCGATACTTTCTACCGATCGCAGCAATGTGTATTATGGTAAATGCATGATGATGATGCTTGATGATGATCATGATGATGCATGATCATGATGATGTATGATGATGATGCATGATGGTGGTGATAGTTATGCATGATGACGATGGTAATGCTAATGCATGATGATGGTGATGATGATGTATGATGATGATGCTTGATGATGATGATGTTTGATGGTGATGATGATGATGCCTGATGATGTATGATGCATGATGATGATGCATGATGGTGGTGATAGTTATGCATGATGACGATGGTAATGACAATGCATGATGATGGTGATGATGATCATGGTCATGATCGATGATAATAATTTCTGTCTTTACAGAATGTGACCCAGATTTCTATGGAACAAACTGCAGCTGGCAGTGTGGAAACTGCGCGAATGGCACCTGTGATTTTGAGACTGGACATTGTCCTTCACCTTGTCATGAAGGATTCGAACCTCCTCTGTGTAGTGGTAAGTATTGCCAGCGTTGCAGGCAGGCAGTCAGACAAGCATCCACATGTACAACACTTACGCTTGTCGCACGAGCGCGCGCATATAAACTCTGTTATTTCTGTTGTCTGTCTGTATATAACACACTGACACACACACACACACACACACACACTCTCTCTCTCTCTCTCTCTCTCTCTCTCAATTAATCTTTAATAATCATGATCAAGCTAGAAAACATTACACACACACGCACACACGCACATACACACACACACACACATATATATATATATATATATATATATATATATATATATATATATATATATATATATATATATATATATATACACACACACACACACACGTACACGATAGTATGTATTTTCACAAATGTTTCTGTGGATTCTGTAATTATGAAGCAAATATTGTGTTGTTGTTTTTTTGGTTTTTTTGTTACAGTCGCCAAGCCTGGAAGAAAGCTCTACTGCACGTTTTCGAACAAAATATCAAAATATGAATGATTGTATGTTTTTTTTTCTACATCACATCGAGAGACAAAGCGAAAAAGAGAGGGAGAGAGAGAGACCGTGCACGGAAATACATGGCTGTTTGAAATATATGTCCATGGGGGTGGGGTGGTGGGGTGGGAGTGGGGGGGTGGGAAGAGAAAGACAGACAGACAGACAGACAGACTTTAATATATTAATGTTCTGTGTCTTGCTTACTTAAAGCGTTATTGGTGAGCCAAAACGGTGGAGGTGGCGGGATGGTTGGTGCTATCGGTGGTGTCGTAGTTGTCGTCGTTATCATCGTTATCATCGTCCTTTTTGGTCTAGCCATCCTCCTCTATAAGTGAGTATCATTAGGTCGCTTGTTTCAGTATAATAATAACGGATTTTTATGATGATGATGTTGATGACAACGATGATGATGATGATGATGATGATGTTGATGACAACGATGATGATGATGATGATTATGATGATGATGATGATGATGATGATGATGATGATGATGATGATGATGATGATGATGATAAGGAGTAGGAAGAGGATGAGGAAGATGACCATCGTGGCACGTTACGTGGCCAGGCCAGGAAAAGCAACAGTTTAAATGTCCACAAATTTGGGTAAGAAAAGTGGATCAACACACACACACGTAGACACCTTCGCACACGCACAAACACACACACACATAGAGGCTCTCATAAAGTCTCGCACGTCTGCGCGGGCACAGATAAGTAAATAAATTAAAACACACTTTCATCCCCCAGGAAACGGCAGCAAGGTGGCAGACCTAGCTCTAGCTCCAAGCACCTGGTGAACGATGAGAACAACAGGCAAGAGGAAGCACTGTATGCCAACTGCGGCGGCCCATCCGCCGGCATCGCAAACGGTAGGAGACTGTCCGTATTCCTTAAATGGAAGTGTAAATGGAGCTCCGAATAAAGATGTCATTACACTTTGTCTGATCCCACGCATGAATAAATTGTGAAATCTGTCACCTAGAGCCTGGCAATATTCGTGGCATTTCACACAACCTGAAAAGTGGTCAGGGTAGAATTACTGTGTTCTGTAGATCAACATTAGATTAGGTGTTGAATATAGAAATAGTAGATGTGAATTAGTGGTGGTGGGGATAATGGGAGGTGGGGGTGGGGGGAGTTGTGGAGAACAGGAGGTTATGGGCCTTTAAAAACTGGTTGAAATGTATTCATATTGTGGTAAATTACAGTATTTGTAATAGTAGGAGGAGTATTATGATGATGATGAGGATCATCATCATCATCATCATCATCATCATCATCATCATCGTCGTCGTCGTCGTCGTTACTATACTGATATCTGATTTTCTCTTCTTGTTTGTGCAGCAGCAGCAGCATCGGTAGAGATGCGTGTCAACCGTCCATCCACCTCTAAGGCAAAGATTTGTATTGACTCTTTCCTTCCCACCCACCCCCACCTCTCTCTCTCTCTCTCTCTTTTTTTTTTCTTTCTCTGCACTTATCCTCACAATAACATTGCCTTTAGCTTATATACACTCGCTGCTGTCAGGGAAATAATACAGAACAAGAGCGTTGAATTTTGGAGTTCAAATGGGTGAATAACACGGTCGTTACTCCGCAATGAAGGCGTTGAGTTAAAACTGTACTAGTATACGTGAAATATGGCAGGCGATTGCAAAGACGATTTCGCGCTTAAAACCAATGTTAATCGTCAAAATAGTGTTCACCCAATGAATGATTTGTGCGTGCCACCTCACTTGCTCAGGTCCCCACTTTCTCCGAATAGATGAAAAGAGGTCCTTTTGGGATTATATTTGTCACTCATGTGTCTTGTCTTCTCAGTGAAGGAATGGCAGACTCAACAACAGCGCCACCTATAGGACGTAAAGCTTATTGAGTGTGTTCTTGGATCTAGGGCATGAGCGTCAGGATCTTTAACATCCGTGCGAGGAAATACAGCACGGTTTCACACTCTCCTCATCCAAAGGAACAATCCACAAACGTTCTAACCTCTCCTTCTTGGCCAGGTTCTGGACGATGATGACCTCCTGGACACCAGCCAGGGTGACCCTGAAGTGGAGGAGGACGAGCGGTGGTTAACCTACCAGTCCATCAAGCTCACCTTGGACCCCGTTCAGCGACACCTACTGGACAGACTTACCGCCGTGGACACACTCAAGGCCGAATTCAAGGTCAGCTCATGATGTAGTGATGGATTGGCTTAGTGCTGATTTTTTTAATTTTTTTTTTTTGGGGGGGGCGGGGGGGGGGGAGTGCCTCTTACGCCAATGACGCATACAAAATAATTGAGAAGGCGCATAACATGTAAAACTAAATGCGCCAATCTGCGCAGCGTTGCAAAATATGTCCGTCTGTCAATGTGAACAGCATCATGCATGCCCGATGCAGCTAACAAAAAGGATAGCTCGCATGCATCGTCTTGCATGATGAACATTTTAGGTCTATATGTCAAATACATTGCTATACAGTTTCGCTTCCAAATGTCCTTGCACTTTAAAATGATTATGAGATTGAAATGTGTCGGTTTATATATATTTTGCCCATGTAACCCCTCCTAAAATGGCCCATTGTTTGTCTGTGCAATGGGTCCGCTGATCTTTCGACTTTGTATAGCTGTGATTATCGTACATAGGATTTCAATTGTTGTTTTTTTTTAAACCACGCAGGCGCAAGAATAAATCAGTTTTGAATTGAATTTATGAAAATTACAGATTTATGTATGTATGTACATGTATGTATGTATGTATGTATGTAATTGTATGTATGCATGTAGGCTATGTATGCGTGTTTGTGCGTTTATATATATACTAAATAAGAGTGTAAATATATTTATTTATTTATTTATTTATTTATTCAGGACTTGCCCGCTGGACTTACCAAGCCACACACGGTGGGATCTATGGAAATCAACAAACCCAAAAATCGCTTCAAGAGACTCTTTCCCTGTAAGCCATTTTGACTGACAGCTTCAAGAAAGAAAGCTCTGAAGAAAGAATGAGTGAGGGAAGGAAGCATTGCATAAAACAAGAAAAGTGCGAAATGATAACAGAGTTAATAGATTAATAAGAGCGTAATGCTATTGACGAAGTTGAGAGCATAATGCTATTGTTTCCTATCAATGAGCGTAATGCTATTGTTTTCTATCAAAGAGCGTAATGCTGTTGTTTTCTATGAAAGAGCGTAATGTTGTTGTTTTCTATGAAAGAGCGTAATGCTATTGTTTTATATGAAAGAGCGTAATGCTATTGTTTTCTATCAAAGAGAGTAATGCTATTGTTTTCTAACAAAAAGCGTAATTCTATTATTTTCTTACAAAGAGCGTAGGCTGTTGTAATTGGGTTTTTTTAAAACAAAGAGTGTAATGCTATTTTTATCTAACTAAGAGCGTAATGCTGTTGTTTTCTGTATAAGAGCGTAATGTTATTTTTTCTAACAAAGAGCGTAGTGATGTTGTTTTCTGAATAAGAGAGTAATGTTATTTTATCTAACAAAGAGCGTAATGCTGTTGTTTTCTGAATAAGAGTGTAATGTTATTTTATCTAACAAAGAGCATAATTCTATTATTTTCTTACAAAGAGCGTAAGCTATTGTAATTGGTTTTTTTTAAACAAAGAGTGTAATGCTATTTTTATCTAACAAAGAGCTTAATGCTGTTGTTTCGGAATAAGAGCGTAATGTTATTTTATCTAACAAAGAGCGTAGTGCTGTTGTTTTCTGAATAAGAGTGTAATGTTATTTTATCTAACAAAGAGCGGAATGCTGTTGTTTTCTGAATAAGAGTGTAATGTTATTTTATCTAACAAAGAGCATAATTCTATTATTTTCTTACAAAGAGCGTAGGCTATTGTAATTGTTTTTTTTTTAACAAAGAGTGTAATGCTATTTTTATCTAACAAAGAGCGTAGTGCTGTTGTTTTCTGAATAAGAGCGTAATGTTATTTTATCTAACAAAGAGCGTAGGGCTGTTGTTTTCTGAATAAGAGTGTAATGTTATTTTATCTAACAAAGAGCGTAATGCTGTTGTTTTCTAAAAAAGCGCGTAATGTTAATTTATTTAAAAAATAAAAAAAGAACGTAATTCTGTTGTTTTCTGAATAAGAGCGTAATGTTCTTTTATCCAACAAAGAGCGTAATGCTGTTGTTTTCTGAATAAGAGCGTAATGTTATTTTATCTAACAAAGAGCGTAAATGCTATTGTTTTCTGACGAAGAGCGTAATTCTTATTTGCGATTAGTTCGGATTTTGATTACTTCGTGTTTCAGACGATGAGACTCGTGTGGTGCTGACTCCGCTGGGAAACGACCCGAATTCTGACTACATCAACGCTAATTACATTGCCGTAAGACCAATGTTATTCTAACATAAGTGTACTGTTAAAAGGTCCCAATTCAAACGCATTGCTTTCTTTTGGCGAAAACGGGTTTGCCCTAAAATTTGCATTTTTATCACATTATGCAACGCGCTTCCGTTGCTCAAACCCACCGCTAAAGTTTGAATGTTCAATTTCGGTCCTGACAGAAAGTGATTTCCCCTGATTAACGGTACATCGATTACCGTGTGACCTTTGACCCTATTTCTCAGCGAACAGCGAAGCTGTAGAGCGTGTCTTTGATGACTGTGGTAGGGAAGGGTCTGTTTTGATCAACCTAAAGCTAAAAACCTAATCCGCACTTGTTTTAACGCCTCGGGCGGCTTGAGTTAGATCCTGTATCGGCCAGCGCCTTGAGTCGCCAAATACGGCGAAATATGTGCGCTTTACAAATCCTCAATAATAATAGTAATAATAATAATTAACGGGTTGTGGCTTTTACCGACTTTGGAAGCTGTATTTTAGACTCCAGAATGTTCCCTGGCTAGCCAGAGGCTGTTGCTGTTGATAGGCACAAACGCTAAGGAATTTATTCATTAAATAGATGAATAATTTTCGAAATAGTTAGTTCTTGTTTTTGTACGCGAGTTTTTTTGTGTTTTTTTTTAGTGGGGCAACAATCGCTTTGAATGTTAAAAGGTTCGGCGTGGGCAAAGTGGGTCTTGTAAAATCTGTTGAGAATAAGACACGGGTGCATCTGTTCTGTTAAAGGACTCCATGATCACACGTTGGAGCGTCACTGATATTTTTTTAAAGGTCACAGTGAGTGTTGCTCCTGCGGCCCGGAAGAAAAGAAGATCAGTCCCAAAAATACCCTCTTTAAACGTAAAACAATAAATGTAGGCTTGCTGTTTTGATTTAAATCAAGGTTGATTCTAAACATTTCACTGCTGCGAAAGTAGGCACTGTTGTTGTTGATGATGATAATGATGATGATGATGATGATGATGATGATGATGATGATGATGATGATGATGATGATGATGATTTGCCTGTTTTTATGGTCGATGCAATTTTAATTTAAATGCAAGCGATGATGATGTAAGTTTTATATTACAACAAGTGCTATTTCCACAGAATAAGCGTGGAGAGAGAGCCTACATCGCGACGCAAGGTTAGTTATAATTCCAAAGCGCTTTGTGTATGTGTGCGTATGTGTGTGGGTGAGGGTGTGTGTGTGTGTGTGGTGTGTGTGTGTGTTTGTGTGTGTGGAGTGGGCGATTTGTGTTAGAAATGAGAGTGAGATGCAAAGACATTGATAGCTTTGTTTACTTTTTTTTGTTAACCCTGTGCCTCTGTAAAGCTTTTACGCTGGTTTCATATTGTACCGAACTGTTGACGTCATCTTGTTGTTTGTGTATAACTTCAGAAAAAGTAAATGACTTTCAAGATGTTTGTTATTTTGTCTTCAATATTAAGGACCTTTGAAGGAAACGGTGGGCGCCTTCTGGAGGATGGTTTGGCAGGAGAAGGTAACTCAGATCGTCATGCTTACCAATCTGCAGGAAAGAGAAAAGGTATTATATCAGAATTTCTCATCTTAGCTTATACAAATTTGTTTACCGTATACCTTGATTGGTATAATTCACATAACCTCTTCGAACAAAACTGAGAAATGAAGTTGAAAAGTGACCGGAAAATGCCATCAATAATACAAACAATGCATTTATAATACTTTCATAGTTACCAGTAGCAATCCTTCCAATAGAACTCCGTGCACCTTCAAGATAACTTAGATCTTGGCAATAGGTATCTAAGACAAACCTGATCCGCGAACATGCATCAATCTTCAAGTAGATTGCAATGCAGAGTGATGTGAAGCTGACATTGGATAGACTCATGGTGGCAGGCACAATGGACGACCCGGCCGGAATACGACAAGCCAGTTAAATAGTTTAGAATCTCAATTCCTATCCTATCCCGTAACTCCAAGGTCGTTGGGGCACCACAGATGATCGTTTAATCAGCGTACTCCATCTTTCTCTGTCCTCATCTACCCTCATGGCTTCCCTCGGTGTCAAGCCAGTCCATTCTTGAATGTCGTCCTCCCACCTCGTTTTCAGTCTCCCTCATCTTCTGCCTCCTTGCATCGTGCCTTGCAGGATGGTCTTTGCAAGGCCTGATACTCTGGTGACGTAACCATACCATCAGAGTTAACTTTTCTTCACCACAGTGAGCATGTCATCGTGTTGCCCAATGGCTTGTGTGATGGTCCATCGGACTTCGTTGTTGGTAATGTGCTGGGCATAGGAAATGCCCAGAAGTCTTCTGTAGCGCCTCATCTCCATGCATTGTATTCTTCGTTGTAGATCTTCTGTGAGAGTCCATGTTTCGCAAGCGTATAGGAAGATGGAGGTGACAAGGGAGCGCAGCAACCTTACTTGGAATGTAGACTGATGGTCCTGTCTTTCCAAATGGGCTTCAACCTTGTCCTGGCCGCAGTTGTTTGTGCGATCCTGGAGATTGCTCTACCCATATGCTGACTGTGCCTTTGTGATCTGCAAGGGAATCTAACATGATGCGCTCTAGGAAGATGTTGAAGAGTGTTGGAGAAAGTAGGCATCCTTGACGTAAACTGATTGTTGTTCAAAACCATTTCCCGATGGCGCTGTTGTGCAGGACTGCACTGGTCGCCTTGTCATACAGGCTTTTGGTGACTTCAATAATTTTAGGGCTGATGTTGTACACTCTCATGGTTTCCCATAGAGATGCATGCCAGACTCGGTCAAACGCTTTCTTGAAGTCTACAAACACATCATATAAATTTCTCGCAGATTATTATGAAGGTGAAAATCTGTTCAGTGGTACTTCGTCCTGCCCGGAACCCTGCTTGTTCGTCAGCTATGATTTGTTCAGCTTGGTGTTTCAACTTGTTGAGTATTATTTTCAGGAGGATCTTGCTGGGATGACTGATGAGGCTGATAGTGCGATAATTATCACACTCCTGAAGATTACCCTTTTGGGGGAGAGTGAAGACAAGCGACTGGGTCTATTGTGTAGGCCCCTCCCCACTCTGCCAGATCTTGTTGCAGATAATGGTCGTCAATCATCGCTTCTCCTCCTGCTTGAAGGAATTCCGCGGGTATGTTGTCCACTCCCGCTGACTTCCCCTTCTTCAGTGATTGTCCTGCTGCCTCAACTTCTTCTCGGAGAATTAGGAGTATTTCTTCCTCTTCTCTGTTCTGGGGACATGCTAGAACTGATGGGTCTCCGTTTGGTGTGTGGTTGTGAAAGGTCAGAGCAGTACTCTGTCCATCTGTCCAAGACTTCTTGTTCTTCTGTAAGGCATATGCCAGACTTGCTTTGGATCGTGGAGACCTTGGGCTGTTTAACACTTGTCAGCCGCTTCACAGTCTTGTAGGCCTTCTTGCTGTGGTTCTTGTTCAGACTGTTCTCGGTTTCCTGGCATTGTCCTTCTATCTAGTTCTTCTTTGCTGTGCGCATGGCTTTTCGGATGTCATTGTTGATTTTTTGGTAGGCATCAGCTCCCTGTGAGGTGTTCTTTTTTTTATTATCTCTCCTCGTTTATCACACAGGTCCAAAAGTTCAGGTGTGATCCACGTTTTCTTCTTTGGGTGGAGCTTGCCAAGAATCTTAGTGGCGGCATCTGTCACAGCTGAGTTGAAGGTGGTGGTCATAGTGTTGACATCTACTTCACCAGCTCCCAAAATGAGCAGTGGTGCAAATTTCCCTCCCTATTGTGGCTTGGAATATTTCTGCCACCTCCGGGTATTGCGGTTTGACCAGGTTGAACTTCAGTGCATTTTGCAGTGTTTACTCTCTTCAAGTGGAACCGGAGGGACGTCATCACGAGATCGTGGTCACTTCCGATGTTTGCACCTGGAAAAGTGCGTGTCCTGCCAATGTTGACGCTTGATCTGAAGCGTGTCTTGAACATGATGTAGTCAATCTGGTTGTGGTGCTCCCCGCTAGGACTGTGACATGTCCATCGTCTGGATTATTTGTGGAGACCAAGCGTGTTTGCCACTATCAGATTTTTGTATCTGACAAACTCTAAGAATCTCAGACCCCTGTCATTTGTCTCGTTGTTGCAGTGGGTTCCCCAGAGGTAGTACGCATCTTGGCATTCCAGTCGCCTTGCACTATGACTATGTCCTTCTTCGGCACTTGGTCAAGGACAGCCTATAGATGTTTATATAAATCCTCGACTTCGCTGTCGTCATAGTCTGATGTTGGGGCATAGGCCTGGATGATGATGATGTTGAAAGGTGCTGCTCTCAGACGGATGGTAATGAGTCTACTGGATCATGGAGACTGGCTGAAATCCATGACAGTGGCTAGAATGTTCTTGTGGACCAAGAATCTAAAGCCATGTTCGTACCTTTCATCTTTTCCGCTGAAATAAAGCTTGTGGCCTTTGTCGGTCGTTGTTTCACCTAGGCCTTTCCTTTTTAGAATCTCATTTCAGACAATTTCTATTCAGATACGACCACCTAGGAACATAATTATCTCCGCCAGGAACAAAATACTGACGCAAGTCACTGCGTAGTTATGTGACAGCGAGTTACGGCAGTACTATTTTCTGACGGCGAGTTAGTATACTATACTAAAGTTATAAACCTCAATCGCAGACTTATCATCATATCTGTACTAAAATTCTAATTCTAATTAGCAGACTTATCGTCATTATCATCATCGTTATTATCGTCGTCGTCATCGTTTATTCTTATTATGTTTGTTTTGCATGGCTGCAATGGAGAAGAAAAAAAACGTTTCCAAACCTGAACTCTTAATAGACGATTAAATGTCTTTTGTCTTATAATGACTTAATGCATTACTTAAAGGTGAAATGCTACCAGTACTGGCCCGAGAAAGGGGAGCGGAAGATGCAGGAAGAGGTCACAGTGGAGGGGAAGGATGTGCAGCTGAGAGCAGACTTCTACATCCGCACCTTCCAAGTGCACAAGACCAAAGTCAGTATACTCTCGACGTCCATTTCTGTGTAGTCAAATCTATTTTTATGGATAGCCCCATGCGCGGTCAAGGTCAGCAGGAAGTTGTTGTTGTTGTTCATTTTTGCTTTATTATTATTTTTTGTAGTATTTGTGCATGCCAGAAGTAAAGTTCTTTTTCATTACATTCTAGTTTCTAATCTCAGTCCCGTCAGTCCAGTTGTTTTAATGTCTTTTTCATCAAATGATAAGACTGTAGGGGAAAGAACGCACACACACACACACACACAAATATTAAAGCACAACCAAATAGAATAACTAATTTTGCTGACGCATCATTAGCTTCTAATCTATTTCAGCATACAATTAATAATTGCCTGAAAGATGAGCATGGCATCCATTTGTAGACAAATACAACAGTTTGAATACGTGTCTCATATTTTAACATAAGGTTGTTGTTGTTGTTGTTGTTGTTGTTGTTGTTGTTGTTGTTTTAGTTGTTCATTTGTTGGTTTATCCTTACAGACAAGTACGCCCCGTACTGTGGTGCAGTACCAAATGGTGACGTGGCCTGATCATGGCGTCCCTTCTGCGCTGGCTCTTGCCAACTTGGTGCGCTACATCCAGGCCAGGACGGCCCAAGATTCGGGACCCATCCTCGTCCATTGCAGGTATAATAAATTCAGTCTAATAACTAATGCGGTTTTAACTGTACGTAACTGTAATTTATTATCCTAGAAATAAGAAAGTGGAAATGATTATTTTCCAAGACATTTATGTCTAATTAATAAACTAAGAGTAAACTCACTCGGATTTAAAGTTTTCCAAAAATAATCGTTTGCTCATGATTACCGTGAAACATATTTTTATAAGAATGTCTTAATTTGATTTTCAATATACCAAGAAAAGAGCATCAATGTGAGTATTCAAGAGTCCACTGACATTTTATAGCCTTGCGCAACCCTTGAGCTGGAAAAGCGCTATAGAAGAACTAATCAATAAATAAATAATTATGAATGTATTTATTTTCAGTTATCTCCGAATTACACACATTGATTCACAAAAATGCCAAACAAGGAGGAGGGTTGTGGTCCATTGGCTACATTCCATCCTATCCTATCCTATCCTGTCCCGTAACCCGGATGTCGTAGGGGCACCACAGATGATCGTTTAACCAGCATACTCCATCTTTCTCTGTCCTCAGCAGCCCTGATGGCTTCGCTCAGTGTCAAACCAGTCCATTCTCGAATGTTGTCCTCTCACCTCTTTTTCGGTCTCCCTCTTCTTCTACCTCCTTGCACTGTGCATTGCAGAATAGTCTTTGCAAGGCCTGATGATCTGGTGACGTGGGCCATACCATCGGAGTTTCCGTTTCATTACCACTGTGAGCAAGGTCATCGTGTTGTCCAATGGCTTGTGTGATGGTCTGTCGGACTTCGTCGTTGGTGATGTGTTGGGTATAGGAAATGCCCAGAAGTCTTCTGTAGCACCTCATCTCCATCCTTTATATTCTTCGTTGGAGATCTGCTGTGAGGGTCCATGCTTCGCAAGCATTCCATCTACTTACCAAAACAAAAATGCCTTATTTACCTATATCATGATTTAATAAGTTATTTACCGACAAAATAAATATTATTTATAGAAATCTTACATTGTTTGTAAACAAATGATTATTTAAAAAATAATGCTTTTAAATAAAGATTATTTGTCTGAAAGTAGTGAAAATAAATATTTTACCACGGGATTTCCATAGTGATGCGCCCGTGTTTGTGACTTTGCAGCGCTGGTGTGGGACGCACGGGGACCTACATCGCCCTGGACATGATAATGCTGCAGATAAAGGCGGCCAAACAGCAGCAGCAGCAGCTCAAAGTGGACGTCTTTAAAACGGTTAAAAGGATGAGAGAGGACAGGGTCATCATGATTCAGACTGTGGTTAGTAGTAATACGTCTGCAAATCTATAAACGCGATTTATGAGGCTAAGCGAATAATTGTAAAAGAGAGCGCTTCGCCTTTTCGCTATCTTTACTAACGGGCTATTTCACGTGCCAAGAATGGGCATGCCGAGAAAATTCTCTATCGTCAAGAGAGAGAAATTATGCTGGTAGCGAAGTTTTAATTTTTTTAAATTTAAAATTACCTATCGAATTTTGGTACTATGAATTTATCAATGAATCTGACGTTGAAATCGAAATCGAATGGTTTTTTTTCTTGACACTGGTGAATGGTACCCCAAATTCGCGTCTGTGAATTTATGCATTTATGACGGACAATAAAATCGGGCGTAGCGGCAGTAAACGGGGGCCCCGTTAGGGTACGAATTCATATTGTTTATGGTTACAAGCTATCAAACACTCCCAGTAAAACAACCGTACCCCTCTGAGGTGCCTCATTTCGCTTGCTGCTCCGCGGGATTTTTTTCGGTCCTATGAATACACAGCCAATTGAATTATTTGATGGGTGGCGCCCGCAGTGTAGTGGTTTGAGCACACGCTAAGCAGTGTATCATGCTAAGCAACGTCCTGAAGGGTTAGCACTTGGATGGGTGACCATGCCTGGAAGGCAACCACCAAACTACACACACGCGCGCGCCCACACACACACACACCCTCGCGCGCACACACACACACACACACACACTCGCGCGCGCTCGCGCACAAAGATTCAAATAAGGGCACGATACTCCCCAGTCCACGCTGCTGTGTGAATGGGTAGCTGGACCTGTTTACAACCGGGGAAGGTAAAGCAGCGAGGGAGGGTAGATAAGCACCGCCCTTATTAAGCTGGCCTAGAGAAAAGGAAGGTCCCAAAACTCTACCCTCCCCGACGACCGAAATGTAAGGGGTACACCTTTACCTGTTTACCTATTTGAAACAAAAGCGAACTGAATAAGAAAACCACCGTTGTAAAGCAAAAATTAAATATGGCTGTTTCTGTCGGTCTTCTGATGTAGTAGTCAACAGTCCCTGTCGAATTATGTGTTCTATGTTTTCTATCTTGATAGCATTTTACAATGTGTCGTTTTAAGTGTCTCTAATTAAAAGGCCCACGGCTCGGAGGCGTAAATTTGTATTGCCCGCCCATCTTTGTAGGATCAGTACGTGTTCCTGCTAGAGGTGCTGCTGGAAGCCTACACCAGCCTAGACACACGCTTCAACGTCGACGACCTGGACTCCCTGTTCCCTGACCCCATCAGCGCCCATACCCCGCACGCACGCATCGATCACGAGTTCCAGGTGAGAGGTCAAGGTCATACAAGCCAGGTAATGGATGATAGCCCTTAATATCTACCGTTACCATAGTGGGTGTTTTTTTCTTGATTTTTAAAAAAATGATAATGATGGTTATAGCATTGGGGTGGGGAGGGGTGGGGTAGGATGAGGAGTGGTGACGAAGACGACGACGAAGATGATGACGAGGATGATAATAATGATGATGAGGAGGAGGAGGAGAAGGAGGAGGAGGAGGAGAAGAAGAAGAAAAGGAGACTGGTCTGTGATCTATGGTCTTGAAAAGATCCCTTCCTCTACAATCATAAGTTTATTGTTTCCTTTGTTGTCGTTGTTGTTATTGTTATTGTGTCTAACACTCTGAACACGCACTGTTTTTGTGGGTTTGTTTTAATAAATATTTTTGTTGATTCCAGGCACTGGAACAAATGAAGAACTTCTTGTCCAAGCCGACATACACTCTGGCTAAACTGAGTGAGAACAAAGGAAAGAACAGGACGCAGTCGGTCTTAGCTGGTATGGATGAGAATTGGTTTGATTCGTCTTACTACTACTACTACTACTACTACTACTACTACTACTACTACTACTACTACTACTATAACTACTACTACTACTACTACTACTACTTATTATTATTATTATTATTATTATTATTATTATTATTATTATTATTATTATTATTATTATTATTATTATTTCATCCTTGGATATGAACAAAACACAAATCTCAGGGAGCAACATGATTTTTTTTTTTTTTTTGGGGGGGGGGGGGGTGGGGGGACGGGAGAAGGGATTGGAGGGGAGTAAGGGATGAATTGGTTCAAACCATGTTTGTAGATGTAAAATAGCACCAGATAATGTGTACGTATTTTTAAATTAAGTGCAAATATTTGTGGACTGTGGTCTTAGTGGTGATGATTGTGATGAGGATGATGATGAAGAGGAAAAGGAGGAGGAGAAACGTTACAAGTCATTGGAGGTTACGTATGTTCCAGATGACGCGCATTTGGTGTACCTCTCGGCGCACGTGCCTGGTCGTAACCAGTACATCAACGCCGTGTCCTTCCCTGTAAGTAGTCTACGCTTGTGATTGATTCACCGAGTTGTGTTTTATTGGTTAGTTTGATTGATTGGTCGGCTAGTTGGTTGGTTTGAGTGATTGGTCGGTTGTTTAGTTATTTAGGTGGTTAATGCATTGTGCTATGTTTCTTTGATGGTTGTGTTATCCTTTTAAACAGAGTTAGTTCAGTTAACTGACTCATGTCCAAGCGCGTCAGTGTTGAAGACCCCCTACCATCCCCACCAAACCCTCACCCTTTTTCGCCTACTCCCCAACCTCTTTCCTCAAGCTCCCCTCTCCCGTGGACCTTATAGTAACAGGGCAAACATTAAACGATTGCGTCAGATGAGAGTATCAACCGAAGTTTAGTCTGCACGCACGCATTACATGGCACGGACTTTTAAACATCGTCCTAGACGGGTGAGTGCCGGCTACATAAATACACCCAGCACGCACTAGGTCCCTTCTCCCTTCCCCCATCCCCGGTCGCCTAGGGTTGTACTCGATTTGGCGGCAGGGATAGCTCAGTGGTCAGAGCGCACGACTTGTGTGAGTGCGTCTTGGGCGACGTGGGTTCGAATCCTGACTTCAGCAAACTATTTTGTGATTGCTGGAAATTACGGGCCAGCGCCTTGAGAAGCTCTCTGAGCTTGTAAGTGCGCTATATAAGAGAAATCTCTTTCTTTCTTTTTTTACTCGGTGGCCTCGGCGTCAGACCATGCACCCAAAGTGGGCGCCTCGGGCGGCTTGAGATAGATCCTGTATGGGCCAGCGCCTTGAGCAGCTCTTGAGCTGGAAATGCGCTATATAAAGATGGTTACGGAAAGAAATTAAATATGGGGCCGGGTAGCTCAGTTGGTAAGAGCGTCTTGCTAGTAACCGAAAGGTCGATGGTTCGAATCCCGGATTGGTCAACGTGTGATCATATTATTTTCCCCTTTACCAACAACTGGCCCGCTGGTGTCAGTATAAATCGGTCCAGTAGTCACCTATATGCGAAAGTGTCGTGTGACTATAATCTACATACAACAGAAATTAAATAAAGACCAAGAAGTGAAAGAAGGTCTGTTGTATTTCGGTGCGTGTTGAGTTGGTTGGTTGCATAGTTTTTGAGGTTATGTCTCGATTTCGATGTATGCGTAGTATGCGTTTCTGTGTGTGTGTGTGTGTACGTGTGTGCTGGTTGATGTTGATGTATCGTTTGTGTGTGTTTGTGTGTGTGTGTGTTTGTATGTGTGTTCGTGCATAGTTTATCGTTAATAATGCTTTTTTTAAAAAATTATTGTTTGTGTTGATGTGTGTTGTTTTATTGTATTGCGTTATATGTTTTTGTGTGTGTGTGGGACAGTCGTTCCGACAGCAGCGAGGTATGTTGCTGACCCAGCTGCCATTGCCGGACACTGTGGTAGACCTGTGGCGACTCGTGGAGAGCTTCAGCGTCACCACCATCGTCTCCATCGGCTCCAGCGAAGAGGAGAAAAAGAAAGTGAGAACGAGAATAATATAAGATGGCAGAACATTGCGATGTACTCCCAGACATAGAACCACCCCCAACCTTCCCTGTACACCTCCCTCCCATCCACTCCCACCTGTTCACATTTTTACATCCTCTGTATAAACATTTTGCAAGATGTTATTGTATCTGTTTTTTTTTTAATTTTATCCTATCGAAATCAAAAAGGCATGGAATGGTGGGCCATTGCCTGAACTATCTGCAAAGTAGCAAAAAAAAAAGCTTGTTTAGAATATTACTGACCTCAGCAACTTTGACCTTTGAGTAATAGCAAAAGTTGAATGAGACCAAAATGCTGTCGACGCAGTCACGTCTGAGATAAAGCGCCAAAAATAAATAAATAAATAAATAAAAAATAAAAAATTTAGATGTGTTGAACAGAAAACTTAAAACCCGACGGACGATGATTATGTAGACTTTTGGGCCGCAGAAATCCATGTCACGTGATCATGCTCAGTGCTCACAAACCTATCCACGAATTGCCACAGGATCACTTATATAGTAGGCCAAATCAAACAGCTGCAGCAGATGACTTTAGATTTGCTTTAATATTTTATGCTTCTCATGTTTGTTCGGCAACATTCTAGATAACTGAATGAGGTCAAATTGGGAGTGCCTATCCTACGTTCTAGCCAAAGCCGGTAGTTTGCTGGCTATCATCTGCACGGAGTAGTTCCGTGGGGTCGTACCGGGAAAGTGCCGATTTCTGTGGTTCGTTTTAATATTCTGTTCCGGGAATGTGCCGGTTTCTTTGGTTTTCTCTCGCTATCTTGTCTATTACTTTCAGTGTGGAAAGGAAAAACGTTGTTGGTTTGTTTTTAATCTGTACAGGACTACTGCCACTACTGGCCGCGCACGGAAAAGAACCCCATCAAAGCTGGACCCTACGTCATCACCTTGACGTCAACAAGCAACATGGGCGACAATCTGACGTCATACTACCTTTCTGTAGAGGTAACGTGAGAGCTGGATGTCGCGCTGGGTAAAGTTACGAAGGAATGACGTCATCGACAGAGAGTCTTCGGGTTATGTAGGACTAGTGCTTGGCTAAAGGAGTATACTTTCCGTAGCTTTACAACAGACTTTTTCGCGCACGAGTACATGTATATGTGATCAAATTGGGAGCTAAATAAGACATATATATATTTATATATTTATTTATTTAAAAGACTCTGACTCTATCAACAGAATCTCTTTCATTGCCATTCTATGCTCTGCCATACACGTGTAGTGCAATCGTCAACAGTCTACAACAAAACAGAAAACATGGAGAAATAACTATTATCTACCACAATAGGCCTATGTCAGAACAACAACAAAAAACAGACTTATTTTTTTATGACGCTTGCAGAAAAGCGGCAAGACTGTGGGCAGTGGAGTGCAGGTGTTGCACCTGCAGGGCTGGGCAGGTGAGGTGCCCGCCGGCACGGCCGACCTCCAACACCTTCTGGGCACGTTGGACGCGTTGCAGAGTCAGGACTTCACCGCGCCCGTCATCGTGCAGTGCAAGTAAGTCTCCCTCTCACTGGCAGCCAGTGGAGCAAATATCGTTCGTCAGTGTTTTCTCTATCCTGTCGTTCAGTAACCTTTTCACATTATGCTCTGCTATTTAAGTGGAGCGTACAACTGTTCAGTTTCGTTCCACCATTCTCTAAGTTCTTGCTCTGTTTCTTCATGCATCGTGCATTGCAAGGAAGTCTTGCCGTCCTGGCAGCCAGTGGAGTGCAAAATGAGTTCAGTTTAGTTCTACTAACTCCATAATTAGGCTTGCTGTTCTGTTTCTCCGTATTCCTCATTCGCGCGAACGGGTTTTGCTAGACTATATTCTGTGTTGTGGTGCAAGGAGGTCTTGCTGTCAATGTTATCCAGTGGAGTGCACATGTACTTGTTCAGCACAGTTTTGTTCACAGTAGTGCTCTAGCTTCAGTATTATTTCACATTACATACGTACCGATGTGTGGTTCTTAGTCTTTAGACGATCGACCAGTCTCTTTTGCAACCGTTTCTATATAATTATGTTATTAGGGACGGCGCTTTGCGGAGCGGGCTGGTTTGCGCCCTGAGCAACGTCATCAATCGGATGACGTATGACCGCGAGCTTGACGTCTTTTTGACCGTCAGACAGATCCACAGCGCGAGACCTCAGGCTATCACTTCCAAGGTAAGGAGTGTGGATTGTGGGGCGGTTAGAGAGAGAAAGTGTGTGTATGTGTGGGTGGGTGGGTGTGGGTGTTGTGAGAGGGAGAGAAAGAGAGAGGGCGAGGGGGTGAGTGGGTAGGAGCGGTATTAATATTGTTGTGTGTGGGTGTTGGGGTGGTGGTGGCGGTAAAGTTTAGTTGCAAGAGTGTGCATGGTGTGGTGTTAAGACAGTTTACGTTACATGCGTATCGTTATGTAGAGTGCGGTTGTAGTATAAATGTAGTAATGCCAAAGAGACAGTGTTGGTGTGTGTCGTGAAGCGTGTGTGTGTGAGACCGACAGACAGACAAACAAACATAGAAAGACAGAAAGAGACAAAGACAAAACTGAGACAGAAAGAGAGAGTATGGGTTTTAGGTAATTAATAATAATAATAATAATAATAATAATAATAACAACAACAACAACAACTATTATTATTATTATTATTATTATTATTATTATTATTATTATTATAACAACAACAACAATAATAATAATAATAATAATAATAATAATAATAATAATAATAATAATAATAACAACACCAATAATAATAATAATAATAATAATAATAATAATAATAATAACAACAACAACAACAACAACAATAAAAATAATAATAATAATAATAATAATAATTATTATTATTATTATTATTATTATTATTATTATTATTATTATTATTATTATTATAATTATAACAACAACAACAATAATAATAATAATAATAATAATAACAACAAAAACAACAACAACAACAACAACAACAACAACAACAACAACTACTACTACTACTACTACTACTACTACTATTATTATTATTATTATTATTATTATTATTATTATTATTATTATTATTATAATAACAACAACAACAAAAATAATAATAATAATAAAAATAATAATAATAATAATAATAATAATAATAATAATAATAATAATAATAATAACAACAACAACACCAATAATAATAATAATAATAATAATAATAATAATAATAATAATAATAATAACAACAACAACAACAACAACAACAACAATAAAAATAATAATAATAATAATAATAATAATAATAATAATAATTATTATTATTATTATTATTATTATTATTATTATTATAATTATAACAACAACAACAATAATAATAATAATAATAATAATAATAATAATAATAATAATAATAATAATAATAATAATAATAACAACAACAACAACAACACCAATAATAATAATAATAATAATAATAATAATAACAACAACAACAACAACAATAATAATAATAATAATAATTATTATTATTATTATTATTATTATTATTATTATAATTATAACAACAACAACAACAATAATAATAATAATAATAATAATAATAATAATAATAATAATTATAATAATAATAATAAGAATAAGAAAGTATTCTGTAAAGCGCGATTCCAAAATAAAACGTCTGCTCAAAGCGCTCACACGCATACTCTTGCACAAGCACTCGATATATTACAGAAACAAGCACAGCGTGCAAGTACATGAAGACATGGAACGATAAAAAAACCAAACGCGCATAACACCATAATATAAAAGTAGCTATAGCAAACGGTAAGCCATAAAAGTGCACATGCACGCATGGGCAGTACGAGTGGGGTGGGGTTGGCAAGCTTAGGTGCAGGGGGTGGTGGGGTGGCAGATTGCACATTAACGCACAGGGGCATTACATTTACAACGAGTTGGGTTCCTTTTAGTGCGTAAATGCGTAAAGTTGTGTGTGGTGTGTGTGCGTGTATGGATGGATGTGTGTGTACGCGTGTGTGATGCTCGATAACGCAGAGCCTCTGCGCTGTAGAGGTTGCACAAAACCACTGCGCTATCTACGAGGATAACCAAAGAGCTTAATGATAGAGCTTTTGTGGACAGAGTACTGCTCTGACCATACACCAATGAGAGACCCATCATGTGTCCCGAGAGCAGAGAAGAAGAAGAAATTAATCTCCAGTTGCAGCAGTGCAATCGCTGAAGAAAGGGAAGTCAGCGGGAGAAGCGATGACTTACCAGCGGAACTGCACAAGCAGAAGGGTGTGACAACATGGATTCGGGAATGGAAGAAGGGCTTGACATTAATATTAGGTTCAAAATTTTAGCACCGGTCAGCACACAATAAAAAATAATACTCAACAGGTTGAATGAAAAAACAAATCAACAAGAACAAAGAACAAGCAGGGATTATGCAAGTACCACTGAACAGATTTTCAACCTCAGAATAATCTGTGAGAAAAAGACATAAATCTATCATGTGTTCATACTTCAAGAAGTTGACCGAGTCTGGCATGCAGTTATGGGCAATGAAAGTGTACAAAGTCAGCCCTAATAAAATCAGAAGATCATTAAAAGTAAATGAGCTACCAGTGCAGTCCTCCATAACAGCGTCATCGGGAACTGGTTCAGAACAACAATCGGTGCGTCAAGGATTACTCTCTCCAACACTCTTCAACATCTTCCTAGAGATCATGTCAGATGTCAGCATCAGAAGGCAAGGAGCATAGGGGCAGAGCAATCTCCAATCTTCGTTTGATTGAGGATGCTATTAGGATTGGCTGAACAAGAACTTGAACAGCTTGTACATGACCACCTCCAGAGCTTATGGAATGGAAATAATAGCAGAGAAGACCAAAATGATGACCAACAACACCAATGGCATCAACACGGACATCAAGTACAAGGCCAATCCCTCAACACAGTGCACAGCTTCAAATATATTTAGGAGCCATTGTGTCAGACAATGGGTCTCGACAGGAAGTCCTCTCCAGGATCGCACAAACAACTGCTGCCCTGACAAGGTTGAAGCCCATTTGGAAAGACAGAACCATCAGTCTACATTCCAAAGTAAGACTGCTGCGATCTCTGGTCATCTCCATCTTCCTATATGCTTGCGAAGCATGGACCCTCACAGCAGATCTCCAACGAAGAATACAAAGCATGGAGATGAGGTGCTACAGAAGACTTCTGTGCATTTCCTATACCCAACACATCACCAACGTTGAAGTCCGACAGACCATC
>CM072514.1:69548710-69571210 GCA_036898135.1 Oncomelania hupensis | reverse complement strand
TGTGGAGACCTGCGATGTCACAAATCCACCGGGAATTGCGTCACTTGTCCACCTAATTACGCACTTCCCAACTGCGCTGGTAGGCCTACTTAGGCTACTACTCGTGAGTTATTGTTAATGATGATGATGATGATGATGATGATGATGATGATGATGATGATGATGATGATGATGATTATTATTATAGGTATATAATTTAGTAAGTGTTTTGATACCTGGGATTGCAGAGTGCAGCACCGGTTACCACGGCGACAACTGCACTGAGCGGTGTGGAGAGGGATGTGATGGTGGTGCATGCCACAGGAGTAATGGTTCCTGTCCGTGCCTACAAGGATGGGTTCCGCCATCTTGCACAGAGAGACAACTCACGTCACCGACCTCTAATGCAGGTAGAACATCGACGTTTTGTTCTTGTTTTGATTTTCATAAATGTTATTTTCCTAATAAATCTTCGGACAGTTTTTTTTGTTTTTGTTTTTTTTACATTGGCCCTTGTGTGTCAACGGCAAGTAAAAGATCCAGGTAATTTTTGTCAAAATAATTATAGCCGATTAAACCCAGACCAATCACGGGTGCAGTAGTAGATCAGAGTGGCTGAGTGGTTCATTGGCGTTATACAGTACAAAGGCTTGCAGCAAATGTTCATCTTCAGCGGGTTTTTTATGCTGGTACTGTGCGCTCTAGACGCAATTACATTACTGGTCCAATAATAGTTTTACAGTTTAAAACAAATAAGCTTAAAGATGAATGGCAAATGTTGGGGTTTTTGTGTGTGATAGTAGTAGTAATGGCAACAGCTACAGCAGCAGCAGCAGTAGTAATAGTAGTAGTAGCAGCAACAGTAGAAGTAGTAGCAGTAGTAGAAGCCGCAGCAGCAGCAGCGCTGTAGTAGTAGGAGAAGGAGGAAGAGCAGTAGTAGTAGCAGCGGTAGTAGTAGAAGCAGCAGCACCAGCGCGTAGTAGTAGTACAGTAGTAGTAGTAGTAGTAGGGGTAGCAGCATCATCAGGGCGTAGTAGTAGTAGCAGCAGCAGCGCATAGTAGTAGTAGAAGTAGTAGTAATAGTAATTGTAGTTCAAATCAATTCAACAAATCTGTACTACCATCAAATAAATTATGTGTAGCAGTACTAATAGTAGTAGCAGCAGTAGTAATTGTAGCAGCAGCAGCGGTCATAGTAAAAACTTTCAGTTAGAACTGTGGTTTCAACTACAATAAATTCATTCAATCCTCCAACCTCTCACCCCTACCCAACCCTCACGCCCATCTTCCCTTCTAATCCAGGGGTGCCTGGTAGCTCATGGATAGTGAGTTGGTTTCCTAGGTTGAAGGTCGCGGGTTCGATTCCCGCAAGGGGCGAACTTATGTGACTTAGGTACGAGACTATTTAGGTCACCGAGGGTTTTCTCCGAGTACTCCGGTTTCCATCCATTCAATAATGGTATTGGACGCAGTCATTCTAAAAAAAAAGTTCAAAACTAAAAATTAGATTTCATTTCAATCTTCTAATAGCGATCTCCATGCCTTTACACCACATTTGTGAGTGATTTTTGTATGTTTGCTGTGTGTGTGTGTGCGTGTGTGATTGGGTGTGTGTGTGTGTGTGTGTGTGAGTGGATGAGCATGTATGTTGGTACAGATCCCCGCGCTTTGAGTCTGATTGGTAATTGGGGAAAAAGCGCCTTTGTAGCATCCATTATTACTATTATTATTATTATTATTATTATTATTATTATTATTATTATTATTATTATTATTATTATTATTATTATTACTATTATTATTATTATTATTATTATTATTATTATTATTATTATCATTATTAATATTAATCCTGAAATTGTTATTATTGGTCTTCACTATTGTTTCGCCCTCTGAAAGATAGTGTGGCCAAATCTACGCCAGCTGCATCAAATAACACGTTAATGACATCCAAAGCAGCCAGTCTGACGTCACAACCGGACGAAACGGCGACACAACATGATGAAACGACAACACAAAGATATATGACATCACCACTGATCAGATCGACGACAAATGGAATAATAACATCATCTCCGGGCAGAACGACGTCACAGCTGAACAGGATGACATCAGCAGCGGCTAGAATCACCTCGCAACAAACGTCGCCTGCCAGCAGAAACACGACACAGTTAACCAGGATTACGTTACAGACGACTTCAAAGGCAATCCCACTAACGCCACAAATATCCAGACCGACGACAACTGAAAATACGTCAGTCAGGAACATCAATACTACGAGACATCCGCATCCGTATTCGTTCGTTGTTCAGAATGCGAGTACAATGGAAACTACGTTTCTTTCTGAACAAGACACTAGTTCCGTCAAGGCCCACTACAGTTCTTCTTCACCGATAGTTAATCTCTCAGTTTCAGACGTTGTCTACAATACTACCGTATCCACCTTCACCACCCAACTTATAGGTTTTAGCACAACTAAAAGGGAAACGAACCTAGAAGCTGACACAACTGCTACTGGCCAAGTTCAAGGTTTGAGCACAGCGGAAAGGGAAACGACCCTAGAAGCTGACCCAACTGCGACAGTAAGAGTTCCGACCACAACTGAAAGTGAAAAGACAATTAGGCTTACTACCTCCGCAGGAGGTGCAACCTTGATGTCCACCAATGATACCAACACGCTAGGACCAGACAATCTTCCATTGAAAGATCAAGCGACATCCTCTGCCGTGCTCTCCTCAACAGCAACCTTCGACCAAGAGTTTCACAGTAACGAACTATTTCTTGTTCTTGTTCTCTTCATCCTCTTCTCTTTTTCATCTTCCTTCTTCTCTTTTTCATTTCCTTCTTCTTTTTCTGCTCTCCTCTTCCTTCTTCTTTTTCTGCTCTCCTCTTCCTTCTTCTTCTTCTTCTTTGAGTTATCGTAGGCAGTGGTGGTTTGGGTGGTGATGCTGACGACGATGTCGATGACGACGACGACAACGATGATGATGATGATGATGATGATGATGATGATGATGATGATGATGATGATGATGATGATGATGATGATGATGATGAAGCGCCATTTTTTTCAGGTGCCTAAACGCATTTTGTTTTGACCGTTTCTTTGGCCTGCCTAATGGGTGATGCAAATAGAACTGCATAATGTCATGGTCAACAGAGTCAATACATTTAATTATTTAAAGCAGACTCCCGTTTTGGGAAATATCCTCGCTCTTGTTCAATATTGGGATTCGAACTCTCGGTCGTTTGCATGCTAGATGTAGACTACAGCTTTCCACAAAGCCAGGCCCAATGAAGATGCTTAATTAGGCTAGATTTTACGAGCAGTGTAATTTATCATCTTAGCTGTGTATCAACACGAGGCGTAAAGTATATCGAATACCTGAATTGAATAGTTCTTATACAGCGCTTCACCAGCTCAAAGAGCGGCTCAAGGCGCTTGCTAAATACAGGATCTAACTCAAGCTGCACTAAGGCGCCAACTTGCAGCATGAGACGCGCTGTTTAACGCTCTAGGCAACTGAGCGATCTTGAACGAGAATTAGACGTATAAGAGTTTCATGGGTATGTTTATGTATAGGCCATCTAACATTCAATCGTCTAGCACATGAGCGTCAGAATCTTTAATATCCGTGCCATGGAATGCATGCGTGCACAGGCTATAGACCTCGATTTACACTCTTATCTAAAACTCAAATGGCTGCTCAAGGCAGTACAATCGTGTTGTTGCATTTTTTAAAATTGTGTCCAGGATTTATATCAGATGAGAAGAAATCCACCGTCCTCGTTCTGGCTGTTTTCTTTGCTGGCTTCTTAGTGGGCGCTCTCGCCGTGTTAATGTTTGGTAAGTAGGCCAGAGAGTATTGAGGAGTTGTAATAGAAGACGAAGAAGAAGAAGAAGAAGAAGAAGAAGAAGAAGAAGAAGAAGAAGAAGATGTCGACTGCGACGACGACGATGATGATGATGATGATGATGATGATGATGATGATGATGATGATGATGATGATGATGATGATGATGATGGTATTGTTGGTGATGATGACGACGATTACAACAACGATGATGAGAAGGTGGAAGAGGAGGATTGATGATAATTGAAGAAGAAGAAGATGATGTCGACTGCGACGACGACGACGACGAGGATGATAATGATGTTGTTGATGATGATGATGATGATGATGATGATGATGATGATGATGATGATGATGATGATGATGATGATGATGATGATGATGATGATATTGTTGGTTGTGATGACGACGATTACAACAACGATGATGAGAAGGTGGAAAAGGAGGATTGATGATAATTGAAGATGATGATGATGATGATGACGACGACGACGACTATGATGATGACGACGACTATGACGATGAGGATAATCACGACGACAGTACTAACTGATTTGTACAAATTCAGTATTTTGATGTTTCAGCCCAGCTCTGCAAAACAAGAAAGAAGACGGAAGCAGTTTAAGATGATGAGCCGCAGGAAACAAGACATTGCTTTATCAATGCAATATCGAATGTGCACTTAGAGTAGGCTTATAGGCTAAAACACAAAAAACAAATATATACACACTTTAAATGATTTTCATTATTATAATTTTCCGCGGATGACAAGAAATAAAAAAAGAAGAAGAAAATATTCACTGTCGATTTGAGCAGTATGACTGATCTGGTGGTTCAGTGTTGATTTAGGTCCATATCCCTTTTTCCCTGGAATGATTATCCCCGTCTGCCGTATGGCCAATGGAGGGTGTGACGTTAAACTACAGTGTTCATTCATTCTTTCTATGGGGCTGCCACCATCAGCATCTTGAAGAGTCTGCAGGCATACTATATATAAGGGATGTTTGCGCCTATACATGTTCTTAAAGCATGTTGTAAATACATTATGTTAATTAAAATTTAAAAAAAAAAAAAAAAGATTTAAAATTAGGCAAGTGAAAGGAATAGGACCCATCCAAAACTAAAAACCATCTAAAAAGAAACAATGTCAAATTGTATTATTAAAAGAACGACAACTTTATTTTGATGATTAACAAAATAAAATTAGATCTCTCCAAAATAACCAAATGACAAGAGACATATATTACAATAAACAACAAAACAAATGTCAAGAAATAAAAGACAATTGGCACCAAACAAGAGACAAGTAACCAGTGACAAATGACCAAGAGCCATGTGAGAAGAGACAAATGCCAAGAGACAAGTGACCAGTGTCAAATGTCAAGAGACAAGTGTCCAGTGACAAGGTAGCAAATGGCCAGTGACGAGAGATTACATTACATTACATTACTATTGCTTTAGGTCCAGCGGACTCTTCCGAGCCAAATCAGAACCGGACAATCCCCGATCCGCATAAAAGATCTGCTGAAACAACCCTAGTGGTAAAACCGAAAGCTCTCCACCAGCCAGTCACTTTACAATAAAGACATCCCACACAGGGGACGGCTGAGGCTTTACCCCAACTTATCGAACCCCCGGTTACAAAAACAAAATAGAATACAAACATCATTATAAATTATCAACAAAACACATACATATAAAATGCCTACATTGCTAAATAATAACATCATAGGAAGCCCTAGTGACCACCTGGCAGAAAGCGTCCAATATTCCCAAGCTGATCCAACAGACCTCATACACAAACAAGGAGTCTTGTCCCGGAAGAGTTTTCAAGAAAAAAGGTAGGAGACTGGTCTAGCGAAGAAGAAGATAGTATAGCAGATTGGTAGAACAGAGCAGGAATGAGAAAGAGCAAATGAGAAAGACAGCGACAGTGGGAATTTAAAGCACTAAATTTCCAGAAAGTGGGGATACTATTTATACTAAAACCCCCGGCACCCCAACGGGGGAAGTGACGAGAGATAAATGACCAGATAGTTAGTTAGTTATTCATTGCTTACAGGGTCCAGCGGACTGCAAAGAGCCGAATCAGGACCACAAAATCAAGACCAGAACTTCGCTAAAAGAGGACTCACCCCTGATCCGTAGAAAAGATCTGCCGAAACAACCCTAGTGGTAATACTGAAGGCACTCCACCGGCCGGTCACTTTACAATAAAGACATCCCACGCAGGGGACGCTGAGGCTATACTCTAATTTATCGAACCCCCGTTTACAAAAACAAAATAGAATACAAACATCATTATAAAATATCAACAAAACACATACATATAAAATGCCTACAATGCCAAGTAATAACATCATAGGAAGCCCCAGTGACCATTTGGCAGAAAGAGTCCAATATTCCCAAGCTGATTCAACAGACTTCACACACAAATGAGGAGTTTTGTCCCGGAAGGGTTTTCAAGAAAAAAGGTATGTGACTGGTCTAGTGAAGAAGAAGATAGTATAGTAGATTGATAGAACAGAGTGAATGAGAAAGAACAAAGGAGAAAGACAGCGACAGGGGAATTTAAAGCACTAAATTTCCAGAAAGTGGAGATACTATTATACTGAAACCCCCGGCACCCCCAAGGGGGAATAAATGACCAGTGACAAGAGACCAATGACCTGCCACGCCGCTGCACTCCCACATCAGAGGTCAGCGATAAAAATTGTTATTTTTAAAGCGCTTAGATGTTAGATACTGCTTTTTTTTCTTTTTTTTTAAACTCGGGACACGAACTGTAACATTTCTTTGGTAAAAAATCTAATAATAATAAAACTGATAATTACCGGCCATAAAATCTTTTGAAAGCGGGCGGTTGGCGCTGACCAACGGAGCGGCCATCATTGTAGATTGCATTCTGCCATTTTTCTCGTCCGTTTCGGGGTAAAAACCATTCGCTCAGACTCAATAACAAACGAGATCTAAACAGTGGAAATTGTTAGATCTAAAATAATCTTTAAATGCTTTACAACCAATTCAACCCTCAATTAGTATGCCTTATTCGGAAAAGGGAAATAAACTTGTCTTTTTGCTTTGTTTTTAGTTACCTAGAGTTACCGGGCCGACATCTCGTCTCAGAAGAGTATGAAAGCTACCCCGAGCTGCAACTTTTTTTTGGGAAAGGGGGGCGGTTGTTGCCTGACAGTGCAAAACTAGCTGTGCTATCTAGGAATGCAACTGAAATCAACCTTTCGGTTAATTTGACGGAGGACAGGCGAGAAACTGTGTTCAGTTGCAAAGAATGCCCGCCCCAACGTTAGACAACTCTCGCGCAACCTGCTGGCAAGCCGGCCTAAGTTTTTTCCCCTCGTTTTTCCGAGCATGGTCTAATAACATAAATTTTAGAATACACAATCAAACTTTGATTTCCCACGAATCCAATCCCAAATTTGTTTTGTTTTATTAATTTTAATGAAACTGAAAAAAGAATTTTCCATCTCCCCTATTTCCATAATCAAGAATCCCGGTCATAAAAGATGTGATATTACTTTATTAATTTTTCTATCCCCCGTTGGGGTACCGGGGGTTTCAGTATAAATCGTATCCCCACTCTCTGGAAATTTAGTGCTTTAAATTCCCACTGTCGCTGTCTTTCTCATTTGTTCTTTCTCATTCCTGCTCTGTTCTATCAATCTTCCATACCATCTTCTTCTTCGCTAGACCAGTCACCTACCTTTTTTCTTGAAAACTCTTCCGGGACAATACTCCTTATTTGTGTGTGAGGTCTGTTGGATCAGCTTAGGAATATTGGACGCTTTCTGCCAGGTGGTCACTGGGGCTTCCTATGATGTTATTATTTAGCAATGTAGGCATTTTATATGTATGTGTTTTGTTGATAATTTATGATGATGTTTGTATTCTATTTTGTTTTTGTAAACGGGGGTTCGATAAATTAGAGTATAGCCTCAACGTCCCCTGCGTGTGATGTCTTTATTGTTAAGTGACTGGCTGGTGGAGAGCCTTCAGTTTTACCACTAGGGTTGTTTTAGCAGATCTTTTATGCGGATCGGGGGTTGTCCGGTCCTGATTTGGCTCGGAAGAGTCCGCTGGACCTAAAGCAATAATCATGTAATGTAATGTAATGTAATTACTTTTTTTTTTTTTTTTAAAGGACGTGAGCCTTCTCTTATGCCATTTTGGTTTTATATAATGCAGGACAAAGTATGCAAGTATACGTGTAGAACACAGGCGCTTGTATTTGGACACACGAGCGCCCTTTGCCTGTGACGCGTCTCCATTTGGTTATCTATAATATACCGCGTCACAGGCATAGGCGCTCGCGTGTCCAGATACAAGCGCCTGTGGTGTCGAATCATTTGAGATTTTTCAGGATCGAATTCGAACTGACGAGATTTTATCCAGACACTGTTAAACTTAACATAATTATTTGATGTGAAAAATGTTCAGTAGTGTTGGTTGGTGGATCTGTTTTGAAACTCGCCTTTACACAAATTCTCGCACTACCAGTAGTAGGCCTTACTTTTAGAAAATTGTCCTTTTTCTCAAAGCTTAATTTTAAATCTTGATTACTAATTCCCTTACTTCAAAAAAGTTGCACCTGTAATAAAAGAAAGTTTGAGCAAGTCACATTAATTAGGCCCTACAAGTGTATAATGTACTTTTGGGAGGGGTTGGAACAGTGAAGGGTCAGCCGTATTTTGTCTTTAAGGTAGCTAGGCTACAATCTTTACGTTTGTGTGAAACTGAAATTGGTTGTAAAGGATTGTAGCCTACACGATTCCTTTCAGCAAGAACCATTGTTAAAATGGTAGAAGTTTTGCCCAGTACAAAGATTGCCCCACGAACTAGAAGAACTTAGAACGTACCACCCATTATAGACTATTTATAGTATACAGTCTGCAGTTGTCATCAGAAAAGAAGAACTAAGCTTAAATATGGCTGTGGTATATTTAGTTGCTCATTGCTTGAATGAGCAAATATTCTACTTTATTGAATAATGCGAGCTAGTAGATTACAAATATACAGTACTCGAATTCTTGAATTTTCCTATTCTTTTGAATAAGTTTAACAGATCTACTGAAAATAAATGAGATGATTAATTCTGATTGTTTGTGTAGCATTTTGCAGTACTCTCGCCCTGTTGTCACTGCTATTAATATCAACGTTAATTAATTGTAGTGTACTATATCTATTGCTCTCCCTTCATCACCACCCAACAATTCTCTCTCTCTCTCTCTCTCTCTCTCTCTCTCTCTCTCTCTCTCTCTCTCTCTCTCTCTCTTCAAAATTAAAAATAGCTGGCATGCTTCCCCTTAACAAACATCTAAATTACAATAAAGCCGTTTTAATGTATAAAATAATTAACAATAGAGCTCCTGCTTAATTGAAAGCACTTTTTAGCAAGTCATCATCTCGTTATTCATCTTCACACATAATTTAACATTTCCAAGACCACGCTTAGACATATTTAAAACTTCTCTGTCCTATTCTGGTCCAAGCGTGTGGAATCCTCTACCAGAAGAGGTCAAGAAAAGTAAATCATTACCGTCTTTTAAAACAAGGCTCCATAGATATTTAAGCTCCCTTTGCTCTTAATATTTAAGATGATTGTATACCTCTTTGTCCTTTCCTACCCTGCTACAATTTAAGTTACTAAGAAGGTGTGAATTTACATGTGTGTGTGTGTGTGTGTGTGTGTGGTTGTGCTTGTATGTTCGGAGGGAGGAGGAGATGGAGGGGGAGGGGAAGAAGGATAAGAGTATGTGTATTAAAATGCATTAATTTGCTTAGTGATTTGTTACCGTAGTTAAGGAATATGTTTGTTTCAAATTATTTTATGTTAATTATTTTGTTTGTTTTGCATTGTTTATTAAGGACTACCTGTAAGACAGGTCCAAAGGACCTAATGCTATTATCCTATTAAAGGTTTCGACTTCGACTTCAACTTTCACTCTCTCTCTCTCTCTCTCTCTCTCTCTCTCTCTCTCTCTCTCTCTCTCTCTCTCTCTCTCTCTCTCTCTCTCTTTCTCTTTTCTGGCTTTTTGTTTTGTTTTTTTGTATTTTTTTTTAAAGTTTTAATAGAATGGGCCTTCTTTAGAGCTAGGGCCAGATGTAAAAAAGCAGACCACTGTTTATTCTACTTCCTTCGTTAAATAAATAATCATCTCATCTTCTCTCTCTCTCTCTCTCTCTCTCTCTCTCTCTCTCTCTCTCTCTCACACACACACACACACACACACACAAACACCATCTTCCACCCCTCCACCTCATTCCCAACCCCACTCCCAACCCCATACACACACGCACACACACACACACACACACGCAGACTTCGACTCCATCTTTTAATGGCTTATGCGGATGTAAAAGTACAACTAAAGGCCCAACTGCCTGTGTTCCAGACACAATATTATCGCACATTAAAGATTTTGTATTGTATGCCACGGATGTACAGTACTACTGTACATAATAGTATTAACGTTCCCACCCCATTTCCTTGAAATGTACTGTAATTTGGTGTGTTCTTTTTTTTTTTTTTTTTAAATCCTCAAATGATCTAATATGTTTTCTGATTATCCACAAATGGGAATCAATTGAGTAAAGGTCAAACGGTTTGCAGATTTCACCAAATAAAGTTTAGATTAGCATACTGTAGAGTTTTTCGAACTATCGTATGGGCGTAGGCCTATCGATCTTTTTATTGGCGGTGCAGCCTACATATCATCCTCCTGACATTAAAGGTATAACCATCTGTCAGTTGTTTTATTTTGGTGCCTGCACACATGCAGCAAGCAGGTTTGTAAACTACAATTATTAGTAATATTAGTAATATTACTTGTTAGAATACGTTGCCAGCTGTATTTCTCGTGTTCGAAGGAATATTTATTAATCAATAGAACTTCAAATGTATTTATAACCAAAAAAAATTGAAATATTACTTATGTATTCTGTGTACAAGTAAAGGTCAAGTTCCAAGGGTATATTTTGTTAAAGTACTATTTTACTTTTGAAACCATTGTCTGGATGTTCTGATCAAATTTGTTGCTGTTGACTGTTGTTGTATTATATTCATTAGCCTATCTTCTTTGGTAGGCTAAATGTTATTTTATTTCCTTTTTGTCACTAAATTTGTATTGTTCACTCTCACAGAAATCATAATGGCACTGAAGATGGCCAGTGAGAATATTTCACAGTTGCTGCCATGGTTGAAAAATCATCTTCCTCAGTCTTTCAAGGTATTGGAGCTTTTGTTCTACTTTCTAACAAAAGCTTATATCATGTACAGATAAAAATATATATATTATTTTTAGCACACTTATCATAAGGAAAAAACAAATTTAATGTCCAAGATTCAAACCAGTTTCATACCAGGCAAGTATTTTTATTTGTGAGTGTTCTAACACCAGGGCTTATAATTTTCTGCGGTTCAGGGGATTTCTGCTATTGTTTAAAATTATTCTCGCCAAGAACAGTATGGTTTTCCACGGAACAAAAAGTTTGACAACGATTTTGAAAAGTGTTTTGTGCATGTCCTCAAGTTAAACGGAAAAACGGAACTGAGCACGTGTCCGAATCGTAGCCAGTAAAATGGATGTGAGACAATGTTCAGCATGGCAAGGCACTTAATGATAAAGGCGTTGAAAACGCATAGAGGTGGGAAAGGTTGGAGAAAGAAGTGGGTGATGAACGACTAGGATAACATTTTAGGAAGATCTTAAGAAATGGAACAGCTTAGTGTGCCAGTCGGAAATCAAATAGAGCAATGGATAATTTGCTTTGTGAGACACAGGCAAAGACGAAAGAAGAGACTTCTGAGCATGTGTCTCTTAAACAAAAAAGCTAAGCAGTCTCATGGAACTGTAAAGCAAATGCTCAGCACTCAACCTTCAGCCAATGAAGTCAGTGTGCATATTTCAACCTTTAGTCAGTGTTGCTGATGCACAGTCTTTGAAGCCAGTGTGCTGCACCCAGCATTCACATGATTCAGTCAGTGTTGGTAAAGCACCTCAAAAACCTGTTTAGACAAACTGCAGTCACAAACAAAGCTGTCTCCAAATTCTTCAAACATACCAACTAAACCATTGCCAGTAAAAACACTGCTTCAAGATATATGGGTTGTGCATCAGAATGTGTGAAAATTTTAAAACTAAATTTGGACTTTATTGGTGAATAGGGACTTTCAGCTGGGCACCAGTGCGTGTTTAGACTTACATTTGTAGTTGGTCTTTGTTGGCGAATAATGATTGTAAGCTATGCATCGATAAGGACAGGCTACTTCAAGAGTTCAGCTGTGTGTAAGCAAGCGAGTCTTTCCTTCACTATGTTATGTTTTTGGTCATCAAAAATGCACGATTAAAATGGAACAATTTGTATTCGCCAGGGGTAGAGGGGGTGGAAAGAAGGGAGTGGGGGGGGGGGGGCATTCCCCTGCACTCTCTACCAGCACCTAAGTATCCCCCTGGATCCCAGCTAATGTTCTCTTTTTTAACTCCAGACCATTACATGCCCTGTAACACTGAATCATTCTGTTATATAATGTTAATTAATGGATTCTTGGCAGATACATCAGGAGCTGATAGATCATCTGAATGGCATGTCTCCAGACCTGCAATTTTTTGTGGACAAGTGGCCAGAGCCAGAGGCGGTGGCTTGCAGGTTTGACCCAGCGAGCACGCAGGTACAGATAAACTTCAAACAAAATGGCACTTCACCTGTGTAGCATACCTTTCAGTATAATTTGCAGTGTGGAAGCTGACTTCCCATATCAGTTAACCTCTTGTGTGCCTTCCACACACACAAACACAAACACACAGATAGATAGATAGATTAGATTAGATTAGATTAGATTAGATTAGATAAGATAAGATAAGATAAGATAAGATAAGATAAGATAAGATAAGATAAGATAAGATAAGATAAGATAAGATAAGATAAGATTAGATTAGATTAGATTAGATTAGATTAGATTAGATTAGATTAGATTAGATAAGATAAGATAAGATAAGATAAGATTAGATTAGATTAGATTAGATTAGATTAGATTAGATTAGATTAGATTAGATTAGATAAGATAAGATAAGATAAGATAGATAGATAGATAGATAGATAGATAGATAGATAGATAGAAGATAGATAGATAGATAGATAGATAGATAGATAGATAGATAGATAGATAGATAGATAGATAGATAGATAGAAGATAGATAGATAGATAGATAGATAGATAGATAGATAGATAGATAGATAGATAGATAGATAGATAGATAGATAGATAAACACTGCATGTGCTCGTTTTGGCAATGTGAGGTGCTAATGCATGTATCACCTTTGTGGCAGCCTCATCAACCAATGGGCTCTATGCACAAGTCGGCGGCATGGTCACGTGGCGCGGGAATAACAAAGCGGTCATGGCTTCTTTTAGCTCGCTCCGGTGTACTCCAATGCTGCTTAAAGTTTTTTAATTTACCGACATTTTGGGATATTGTGATGTTTTGAACATAGCACACTCGTGCAATAATGATTACAGAGCGATTTGTCACTGACATTCAGTTTAGAGTTGACGACATGCAGTGCTTCATCATTTGCGCTCGAAGTGGAAATCGGTGAAAGGAAATGTTCTTTTCTTTGCATAAAGGTTTTACGTCGGAGTTAGAGCATCCAAACGCAGCACAGTACTTCACCATTTTCAAACTCGATCACGCTGTGTTATTCCCGCAGCACGTGACGGCCACGCCTTTGTGCATAGCGCCCATTGTTAACCACATGAAGGGAGACAACACTGCTAAGACTTTTATGCAATTGTAAAGTGTAGTTTTTAATCAGTACATTTATCAAGAACTTAGAAATTGATTTCATACACAATATCAGTATTATAATTTGCTGTTTGTGTTGCCATTTGGAAGAGTATCCCTGTGCATTTATAGATTTTGAGTCAACAGAAATGCTTATCACCGTCTTCTGAGTTGGTTTTTAAGTTTATTTCTGATGAAGCTTTTAGCAAAATACAAGTATTTTGTTGTAAATGTGTCTGTTGTGTTTTTTTTTTCTAATTTTCTTCTTCTTTTTATTTTAATTTTTTAAAATGATTGCTGCAAGATCTTTTAATCAGAGCTGCCAACCCCTACGGAACGTCCGTAGTTTCTCCGGAAAATGTTCTTTAATTCCGCAACTACGCCATTTCAGGAAATACTACGGAAGAAAAATTTCAAAGCATACCTATTTTTTTACAAGTATCGAAACAAAGCCGCGAGAGACGTAGGCCTACTAGGCTTTCGTCAATATCATAGACTTTCGTATAGCGCTTTGCGTGTGCCCTATTTTTAGCTCAGCTTATTTGTAAGTAGATCTAGTCTTCTTTGTGTTTGTATTATGTCTTGGTTTATTAGTGTATCGTTTTTGTTTCACTTCTTTTGCTATGTATTTCGATGTTAACGTCAAGTATAAATGCGTGAGAAAGGCGCGCGCTTTGAACTGATGTCATTAGGGAAAAAACGTTATATAAATAGCATACTAGTTCCCGAGCTTTAAGCTCAGCTCGGGAGCTATTGTTTTTGACTTTGTCCGTCCGCCCGGCTCCGAGCCATTGGGTTAGCTTTTCCGAACAAAATGTTAAAACTGTTGGTTTTTTTTCAGGAACATTTCTATCATTTTAAAAATAAATATTTGAAAGTTAATGCTTTTTGTGTTGGTGTTTGGTTTTTATTTAAGCTAATATCAACATTTTAAATAATGCTCATTTTATCATGTGAAAATTCTTGTTCGTACATTTGCTACTGAAATTGAGCTGAAACTACTGATATTTTTCTTTGTTTGCTACTGAAATTTTTTTTAGGGGTTGGCAGCTCTGTTTAATTGAAGTCTTCAGAGGTGTGGGGTTAGTTAGTTATTCATTGCTTACAGGGTTCAGCGGACTGCAAAGAGCTGAATCAAGACCACAAAATCAGGACCACAACTTGGTTGAATGAGGACACCTCTGATCCGTATTAAAGACCTGCTGAAACAATCCTAGTGGTAACACTGAACGCCCTCCACCACAACAAAGACATCCCAAGCAGGGGACGCAGAGGCTATACTCTAATTTATCGAACCCCAGTTTTAAAAAAAGCAAAATAGAATATATACAACATTATAAAATGTCAACAAAACAAATACATATAAAATGCTTACATTGCTAAATAATAATATTTTAGGAAGTGCTAGTGACCATTTGGCAGAGAGCGTCCAATATTCCCAAGCCAAGCTGACCCAACAGGCCTCATACACAAATGAGGAGTTTTAGAAGAGTTTTCAAGAAAAAAGGTAGGTGACTGGACTAGCGAAGAAGACAGTATAGTAGATTGATAGAACAGAGTAGGATTGAGAAAGAACAAAGGAGAAAGACAGTGACTGTGGGAATTTAAAGCACTAATTTTAAAGAAAGTGGGAATACTATTTATACAGAAACCCCCAGCACCCCTATGGGGGGAAGAAGTGTGGGGTGGGGTGTGGATGTGTGCGTGATTGTTTACCAACCTTGGTGGCAATTTTCATATTTATGCAATGCATGTTGTCATTTGGTGGAATAAAATTCTGTATTCTATTTCTTTTATCTTGTCTTGTAGCTTGAATTCAAAAGGCAATTATTTTATAATGTGCCTGCTTTTAGAGATTAACTGGTATTTTTGTTTGTTTATTGTTGTTGTTTTTTTGTGTTGGTCTTTCAGAAATGATGTGCTGTGTTTCAGATAAAATATAAGGAATTCTGGAACAACATTATAGTAGGACTGTTTAGCACGACAGCTGGAGCAATGCACTCCTTCCTCACTAGGAACAAGAACATATTTAACTGCCGCAACAACATGTTTTGTGGTGAGGTTTGACCCGTGTTAAGGTTTGGAATTAGAATTGTAGAAAAGGTTTGCATTGATGAACACTGGGCGATCCTAAGGAACTATAACCCAATGTTGTTCTAAATGAAGTTAAGTGGTGACAGCTATATTTTCCTTTCTTCACTATAAATGCATGAGTTTCAAAGTAACGCTGTGTAATAACTATGATATGTGTGACAACAGAAGGAAGAAAGCAGCTACAGTTCTATTGGATGCTAGGTGCAGTGAGTTAAAGTGAGTGTGAATCCTTGATCACAATGCCAAACAGATATGTGTCTACGTCACACCGAAAAGATAACTATCTATTTATGCAGTCAAACATTTTTTTTTGTGTCTGATAATTGCAAGATTTGAATCTTAACGCCCTGTCCAATCAAAAGTACTCGACAACGCCTGGTACCACTCTTTGTGGACACTCACAAGGCTGTACAGGCACTCACAGTTAGACTCAATTATGCTATCGTCTAGAGCATTATATTGCTGACTGCATAAATTATAGCCTCTCCTGCATGCCTTGTAGGTCATCCAGCATAGCGCCTATACTGTATATATTGGCAGACTTTACTCCTGTACGTACTGCCACAGACTGCGGGTGTTTCTCGCAATGATTTTCGGGCAACTTTGGCAGCACGTAAAACAACCTGCAAAGTTCATTTTATACTCTAGTCTTACCTAAAAACTTTCACCGAATAATGTGGCTTAATAAACTCTTCTATGATTATATGATCTAGTGTTAACAGTTTTAACACAAAATAGTTTCACACTCTCTTTAACTGACAATTTATAATTATTGGAAAGAAGAAGTTTTAATATAATTCTTCACGTTTCAATGAGGAAGTGTGAAATTGAATTTCATGTGAAAGTATTCAGTTGCCTGTTGGCTGCTTTGTACAATAAATTATCTTGTATTTTTAAAATGTTCTGTTGCAAGCTGTGGGAGACAAAATGTGGCCTACTGTGCAGTCCGTCTTCCCTAATATTGACATATCTCCATGCTTCCTGCTAAAAGCTACTGCACAAAACGTCAAACCTCTGTGAGTGCTTTTGTCTTCATTTTAATCCCTTTAATCCCTTGCCTACCTGGGTTTTAACCAGCTGTTGCAGAGTTTCTATAGGAATTGTTATTATTCGTTTTGTAAAAATTATACAGACTATGCTTTTACTGGAAAGTATACAAATCTATATTTTGGGGAGTATATTGAATTAGCTTTTTCATCAAAGCACCCGGTAAAAAAAAAAATTGTGATTTGGGAGTTCAATATTGAGCTGCACTACCTCCATTGTAAATTAAAATGAATGTGTCATGAATACTTTGCCATTCCTGTAGAATAATGGCATGCCATTGTGGAGCTTAATAAAGAGGCAATTAAACAGTATTAAAATGATTTTATTGATGACAGTAGATTAGAGTGTTGAACTAGATGCACATGAACTCGGTCAAAACTATTGTATTTTGAGTCAAATTGATTACGACCCACTCCTCTTTCCATCATGTTTTTTGTAAGCGGAACAAAGATTATTTGATTTGTCCCACAGCCCGGTGCCAGAAGGGATGGCCATATCTTCCGTCACGGAGGAAGCAGTGGATTTAGTGGACTCCACATGGAAGTTCACTGGCCCAGACACGCGTGTTTACATCCAGGATCTGGTGCGCCTCCGTCCCTCAGTCATGCTACGGACGCCGGACGGACGTCATGTGGGTCACATGCTCGGTCAGGGGACTGGTATCATGGGCCTTCTCTATGTTGTACCAGAATTCCGCAGGCAAGGTTATGCGAGAGTCATCATCTCCCACCTAGCTAATAAGTTTTGGGAGAGGAAGGAGCGTACGTCTTCATTGAGGACGATAATGAGGCATCCCTCAGCCTTCACCTGTCTGTGGGTTTCCGCCTAGTTCCAGACTTTAAACTGGCCTGGATGCAGCTCCATCCTCATACGGATAAAGCGTCCGCTAAGTGTGCTTGATGCCGTTCAGTATTTTGCTCAGTGGTCTAGACCGTTAGATATTGAGTATAAAGCAGCAAGTTGGAGGGCTTGAGTTAGATCCTATTTTCGACCAGCACCTTGAGCACCCCTTTGAACTGGAGAAGCGCTATATAAGAACAGTTTACATGTAAATGTTCCATAACATGAAAAGAGGAGCCACACATACAGCATAATTTTGCAGATATAAATAAATAAATATATATATATATATATATATATATATATATATATATATATATATATATATATATATATATATATATATATATATATATATATATATATATATATATATGATTATACATACACACACACACACATGTCTAACTGAAGGCGTACTGTAATTAACATGAAGTGGAGGCAGTATTTCAGTGTGCAGGGACGCAGAACTGAAAGTTCTAGCCTAACACAGAAAGACTGTTTTAATCTGTTCACCTTTTTCACACAACCTTGATAATGTGTTTGAAAACTCTCAGCTGTGATAATCGAACTGTGATAATCAGATTACTTTATATGTATTATACTTTTGACTGTCCTGGTCACACAAATTAACTCGGACTGAAGATTTTGATAACGAAGTATCGCAACATAAATCACAAAAATGTCACACAAATATCTGATGGCTTTATTATGGCTTCATTATGTCTGATCTTGGTTTCATATGTTTTTGATATGATAATAAGAGCATGTATCTTGCAGGTAAATGTGATCCAAGGTGCTTTTTTCATTCACACATAACACACTCAAACACATGAAAACGTATATACATTCAATTCAATCCCAGTTTATGTCAGAGGTTTAATTTTCTACGTTGTCCATCAGTAATCCACTTATCACCTCCATCCTGGAAGTCGCTGTCCTTGGTGACCCGAGCGACGACAATCCAGTATGGAGTGAGTGGTTCTTTTCACCATACAGTATGTCTTGGGCAAGAAAGACCTGGTGGGGCCCAATCCTCTCCAGGCTGTTGGCCACAGCCGAAATCTACGAGTATAGCATGGTTCGCCTTGACCCTGTGCTGTGGTCGTTGAACCTACAGCATTGAGGTTCCTCTACCCTGTGGCCCAGTGATGCCGTGCTGACATCACCCCTGTTAGTTGCCTCTTACAATACGTCAGAAAACGTTGGGTCTATTCTATTCAGTGCCAGAGCCCAAATACTGGTGTTTACTGGGTTGTAAATCGTACATCAAAAACTCAGTTTAGAGACAAGACAGATATATTTCTAAAATGAGTCATTGATGTAACTTATATTTTCCCAGTTTTCTAAAAATCTGCACAAGATGAGTCCTAAATACTCCAGATATGATCTTTAAATAACTGTATATCCGTCTGTCTGTCTGTGTGTCCATCCGTCTGTCCGTGCAAAACCTCCAACGTGAATAATTACACGGATCTTATGTTATTTATCACAACGAAACTTGGTAGAATCGTGTATAGCCATGAAAGCTAAAAAAAATTATCAGTGATTAAATGACTTCACTTCAAGATCAAGTCACGGTATTAACTAATGTTAGTCAAGAATGAAAATTTTTCCAAAAAACTCAATGACAACTATCAATAAGAAACACCAACCGTACAAGTTTTGTCAACCTCACTTCAGGATAAAAATCACTGGATTGTCCAAAGTTGGTTCATGTGGGTACTTTGAAGTGGCCTTGATCCTAAACTATGAAATACAAAGTCCATACTCGTTGTATATAGAGATAACATATTGATCTTTCATATGGGTTCAGTTTTTGTGTTGATATTGAAGATCAATGTCATTTTAGGTCTTAAAGGAAAACAACAAAATGAGTCATTGTGCAATGGAATGGCTCAACATTTTACCCGCATTATGCAATCCACATTGGGTTATTGAATCATACATGAGCCGTAGAAGTCATGTGAAGGTCAATGTAATTCCAAGGTCAAGGTCATTCCAAGGTCACTGTTGTTTTTGACGTAATAGAACTAATGGTGTAGTTTATTTGATCATACATGAGTATTGTTCATGTGACAACGGAGGTTGACGTCAACATAAGATCAAAGTCAATATTACTTTGTATTTTAAATACAAGCATTTCATTTATTACTTTGTGTTCTAAATACAAACATTTTACTTCAGTTTCATAAAACTTAATGTTGTTTGTAGATTATAGTCACACGACACTTTCGCATATAGGTGACTACTGGACCGATTTATACTGACACCAGCGGGCCAGTTGTTGGTAAAGGGGAAAATAATATGATCACACGTTGACCAATCCGGGATTCGAACCAGCGACCTTTCGGTTACTAGCAAGACGCTCTTACCAACTGAGCTACCCGGCCCCTAAAAAAACTTAATCCATGCTGGGCAGGTAAATATGTTCCCTAATGGGCGTGTGAGTCATATATTTCGGCTTTGCCCTTCTAATGGGCTTTTTAGTTTAATAATAATAATAATAATACTGGATGCTATATACGCGCCTTTCCCTAAATCAATCAGGCTCAAAGATCGGCGATCTGTACCAACATACACGCTCACCTGTCTCATCCACCCTCACACACACACAACAAATACACATCCATCACTCAAACAGGTGGTGTAAAGGCAGGGAGATCGCTATTGGAAGACGGGAAGAAAATCACATGTATTTAAAGTATAATAATAGGAAGCCATGTTTTGTTTTATTTTGTTTTGTTGTTTATGTTAATAAACAAAATGATTTGTTTATTTTTGTGACTGATTCGTTTGATGGAATGTTTAATGGATAATCAGACAACGCATTTCTACATTTTTCGTAGTTTGTTTTTCATTGATAAGATGACTGATTGAAATATGAAGATTGATTAGTTTCATAAATTGATTGATTTGATAGTTTAATTGATTTTATGGGGTCTTACTTACTGCTAAGATCCTTGCTACCATAAAATGGTCACTGTGATTAGATGATGCATGTGAATATAAAGGAGGGAGCTTATAATAATCGGATGTGTGTGTGTTTGTGTGTGTGTGTGTGATCAGTATTTTCAGACCAGGGAGTCGTGTTAGGTGCTTGCTTTCAATGCTAGCAACATCATGAAGGAGTGACTGAGTACTTGAGCAATGTGAACAAGATGAGAAACATTGATGAACAAGTTCTTGAAGGTGCTGAGTCATCAAGGCATGAGAATACCAATAACGTGATCAGTTCATTTTTGGACTGGTAGCCAATTCAAAATCCATGAGTACAGGCGTGATATGATCAGACTTCATTGTACAAAACAAAATGCAAGCTGCAGTATTATGTAGTTTCTGCAGTCTTTGCAGTTGATGTTGTGGCAAGATCATCAAACAACGTTTTTAACTGTATCTGGAATATTCTCACAATTGTATCTGATTATGCAGGCAAGCACATTTTGGGAAAAACTGAGGTGCAGTTGTTGTTTTGTTGTTGTTGTGGTAGTGGTGGTGGTGGTGTTATTTTTGTTGTTGTTCATTAATATTCTGCATGGAAGTGAGTTCTTGTCATGTTGTAATGTGAGCGTTTGTTATTTGAGGGTATATCATGTTTTAATTAATTAAACGTTAAAATTATTTTGACATTAAAATTCTGTTGATTCTAACTGCACTGATGATGATGATAAAAGGAAGACATAAAAATATTTTAAAATTACTTATCTTGATTCCTGCATGTTTTTACGTGTGTTGATTTTTTTCTTTTGTTCCTATTTTCAATTTATTTGAATTTCATAGTAATAGGTTAATGTTATCTTATTCTAAAATATTAAAAATTTTACTATTTTATGATTAATACGTTTTTATTTTCAAGGAAAAATTGTAAAAGAAAATTAACTGATTAATTAGATTTTATATTCTTGTTCATTTTTGTTTGTACAGAACATGTGCAGCATTTCACAAACAACCCCAATTTCTCTGTGGAATATCATCCATATGACATTCCAATTTGTTCTGCTTGAATAACAATTTTTAAATTGGTGTTACTTTTATTTTTATGCTGATTACATTGGTTATACAGAAAAAGTAAAAAATTAATAACTGAAAATATTTTAGCAATTTGTAATAATAATAATAATAATAATAATAATTATTATTATTATTATTATTATTATTATTATTATTATTTTAATTATAATAATAATAATAGCTACAAATGGTATAATCTTCAAAATAATTCTATTGGTTTAAAAAATATGAATCTTCCAATTCCAAAATAGCACAATCCTCATTTGGTGCCAGACTGTACAGCAAAAAATAATGGTGCCTGCTTTCTTTTTGTGTGGAAGGGTATTGTGTACAAAACGTAACTGATCACATCGGTAAGTACCCTGTCTTGTTACTCCTATAGTTGCTTATTACAGTTACCTTTTCCACATTTTTTTCACTACATTAAATTTTTTTATTCATTAAAAAAGTTTCAATTTTGTATCATTCCTGATTGCGCATTTGTTATTGATTTTTTCAACCCAAACAAAAAAAAATTACAAGTAGTATTAAAAGCATTACAAATTAATAGTAAAAGTAGTGGTCAAGATCAGCAAAAGCATGTCATTATGGACATCATGCTCTGTGGGTTCGGGCAAATAGAATAGACCCAACGTTTCCCGGCGTGTCGTAAGAGGCGACTAACAGGGGTGATGTTAGCACGGCATCACTGGGCGAAAGTCTTCTACACAGAAGTCACCGGCCAGGGCGGAGGAACCTCACGTTACTACAGGTTCAACGACCACGTGCTCAGGGCCAAGGCGAGCCACACTGTATTCGTGGATTTCGGCTGTGGCCAACAGCCTGGAGAGGATTGGGCCCTGCCAGGTCTTTTTTTGCCCAAGACACACTACAT
>CM072514.1:69291210-69543710 GCA_036898135.1 Oncomelania hupensis | reverse complement strand
CACGGACATCAAAGTCCAAGGCCAATCCCTCAACGTAATGCGTAGCTTCAAATATTTAGGAGCCATTGTATCAGACAATGGGTCGACAGGAAGTCCTCTCCAGGATCGCATAAACAACTGCTGCCCTAGCAAACTTGTTTGGAAAGATAAGACCATCAGTCTACATTCCAAGGTAAAGCTTTAAAATCCCCATCTACCTTTACGCTTGCGAAACATGGACTCTCACAGCAGATCTACAACGAAGAATACAAAGCATGGAGATGATGTGCTACAGAAGACTTCTGGGCATTTCCTATACCGCTATACCCAGCACATCACCAATGACGATGATGATCTGATCACAGTTGTGAAGAAAAGGAAACTCTGATATTACGGCCACGTCACCAGATCATAAGGCCTTGCAAAGACCATCCTGCAAGGCACAGTGCAAGGAGGTAGAAGAAGAGAGAGACCGAAAAAGACGTGGTAGAACAACATTTGAGAATGGACTGGTTTGACATTGAGCGAAGCCATCAGAGTTGCTGATGATAGAGAAAGATGGAGTATGCTGGTTAAACGATCATCTGTGGTGCCCCAACGACCTCCGAGTTACGGGATAAGATAGGGTAGGAGCTCACCCATCTACGCTACGACATGAGTGCTAGGATCGTGTGATGAAAAACGTGAGTGCTCAGACTAGACCTCAGTTTAGACTCTCAACCGAAGGAGTATACCACACATGCTGAGTTGGGCAATGTGTAGCACCTTCTCCCCCCTCTCCCCTCCTCCAACCTCTTCCCCCAACCCCCAGTTCCCCCCTGTCCTCACCTTTGTTTTTCTTTCCTTTCGGTCATTTTGTTTGCACCATCCTTATGTGCATTGAGCATTCATTATGGATGGATACATATGCAGTACAAAGGGACATACCATCATTATGACTTGTACACGCATCATGTGTAAACATTTCCTGAACATGTCAAGGAAGACCATATAATATTATCAACACGTTTTAGCCTAGTGTGGATTTGAAAATTCATTTTCATCCCTTCCATTGCTCTCTTTATTCTGTGCCGTTGTTTTTTATATGAGTTAGAAATATGTATGCACATGTTGCGTTGTCACGTGATGGTAAATTTGTGAAATCTGAGATAAGTGTTTGTTTTGAAACTGCACTTGATTCTGTTGAATTATAAATTCTGTGGCAGGGCTCTATTTATCCCAAAAACGAAGTTTTGCATTATTTACATTTATTTATTTATTATTTATTATTGTACATATATGGAACATAATTATTGTAGAAATCAACACTAAGTCCCTGTACACAGCATTATCAGAAATGAGACATTAATGGTACTCCGGAGGGTTAAAAGCTTGTAAAATGTCTTTTGCCAAGGAAGAAATAGTGTTTGAGATTGTTGCGATTAGTTCACTCTTTCAGATTTACCAAGAGCTGAAATGGAACTTGAAGAAGGATCGGCAGAATGAGCTGGAGGTATATGTGGACCGCTGGCCAAACCCACAAGTGGCTGGTTGCATCGTGGACCAAGTCCACAGTCAGGTAAGGTCAGGTCGCAGGCCGAGTTAGTAAAATTGTAAGTGAAACCTAGGGCTAATTAATTCACCAAAAGAAGCCAGCACAGTAAGGCAAATCCAATTTAATTTACATCACTGGTACTCTCATATTACAGCAGAAATCCCAGATACAGTAGTGTCTCAGGTGAAGGCAGCACTCTATATATCAACTTGCAAGTAATGGCAAGTCAGTGACAGTTGAAAATTTTAAAAAATTAAAAATAATAAAATGTTAAAAAGACTAAAAGGTAGAATTACAGAAAAATTAAAGATAGAAAAAAAATATCTACAGCTGATGGTTTGTTGAAAATGTTTTTGCTTTTGCTGCATTCCATTATGTTTTATCACTACTCAGAGATTCGTAACACCTTTGTTTACTGGCTGTATTGCAAAAGCTGATGTACTTTTTAATCCATTTTTGTTATATAGCTGCCTTCCAAAGTGTTCATGGAGAATGGATTTGTAGGCCTGCACGGTACTACAGAGCAGGCGATCTCTACATTCTTGAACAGTTGTAATTTTATCGACTGGAACAAACCTGTCATGTTTCATGGTACGTATGATAATGTCCCTGTTGTGCATTATTTCTCTTTTAGTTTATTTTCTTCTTCTTCTTCTACTCCTCCTCCTTCTTTTTCTTCTTCTTCCTTCTTCCTCTCCTCTTCCTTCTTTTTCTTCTTCTTCTCCTTCTTCTTTTCCTTCTCCTCCTTTTTCTTTTTCTCCTCCTAATTCTTCTTCTTCTTCTTCTTCTCCTGCACGACTTAACAGAGTGCTTAGGTGGTAAAAAATTAGCGTGACGCTGGTAAAAACCTCAATTGTGACTGGAAACTTTTTCTCACAAGAATGGATATCGACTGTGATGACTATACTGTGTTTCACCTCCCTCCTTGTCTGTGCAAGTTGACATGAAAGAATCCTGTCATTCTGTCAAAAAGGGCCCAGTGACAGGCTCAAATAAGAGCAGGAGCAGTTAGGTCATTGAGAATGGCTTAGTTGCCTGGGGTGTTAAACAGTGCACAGCAAGCAGCAATTGGAGCTTAGAGTTGCAGCATGCCTTCAATCCTAGCTCAAAGAGCTGCTAAAGTACTATATAATAACAATTCATTTCTTATTCTTCTTGTATTTTTTTCAGTATATTTCTGTAGACTTTGCCATGTTGCAGCAGCAACGCGCTTAAAGGCAACAAGTAGGCGAGGCGCGTCGGGCGGCTTGTGTTGGTTAGATCCTGTGTCGGTCAGCTCCTAGAGCAGTTCTTGAGTTGGAAAAGAGCTGTACGCGAAAGATGAAATAAAATACATCTCTTATTCTCATATGTTGATGATTGTGTCAAAAATCATGAATGTGGGCAGACTTTGATAAATTAATAATATGAATAATAATTAATTAATAATAATGAAGTAAGCTATTTGTTATGCGTATGATTGTCTTAATTAATGTTTTATATAACAAAAACTGTTAATATTTCTTTTAGTTTTTAATCTTTCCGTCTTAGTCTTTGTGCTACTAAAGACAAATTTCCATGTTATTGTATGGACAATAAAGATTCGTATTCGTTTTCGTATATAAATAAATAATAATAATGATGATGATCATTTATTTTATGAAGAGCAAACTTCAAACTGACAGTTTGCTAACAATAAATGTATTGATTACTGCTGGGTTGTTGCATGTCTAGGTGTGGCAAACTGTGTTTGGTCGGTGGTGCGTAGCATGTCACTCGCTACTGAAGAGTTTCCTGTGGACCTCTACAGAGCTACTCGTAAAGGCACAAAACCATTGTGAGTTCTCTTTTTGAAAATACTTTATAAATAAAGGAGACTGTTCTGAAACATAACTTAGCATTTTTGTCTTATATTCTTTTATTCCTCCAATCCTTATTTTCTCATCATTGTAATTTTGTAGGGTTTTCTGCATTATTTTGTCTTGTTATGGGGGACTTTTACCCTAATACAAAAAGGGAAGTTTCACCTTAGTACAAATGTGATGTTATCCTGGAGAAAATATGATTACCTTAAAAGTGGATTAAGATTTATGGATAGATGAGACGTTTAGATATCTCTATCAGTCGTTCTTTAGCAAGGTTCCTAAGCGATGTCAGAGACTAAATCACGGTGCTTGGGTCACATAATAATTGATATTTGTTCTCGGGTTTGTAAAGTATCAATGGCTCAAATAAGAAATATTTTTTGCTAGTCAGGCGACTAGCATAATTGCTCTCAAGAGAAGAAGAGCTAGTGGTCACACACCAATACAAATAGAATGACACCAGCTATATTTATGTAATTTCAACGTTTATGTATTCAACACAACTTCTTAAATAGCTTTAATTAAATGTAATTAATAGTTATAAACTGTCCTATGTATGGGGGATGTTTTAGCAAGACTTCTTCATCATATTATGCTAAAGTATAGTATATAGTTTCTGTTGGTCTATACCTAGTTTTCCAAGTGATTTTGACATAAGTTGCAGTTGGGAGGAGACTTAGCTCTTGGTTTCGGTGAGTGCTTCAGTCGGGTGGTAACTCTGAGAGAGTCTGGTCATTCTCAGGATGATCGGGCGCTTCTTGTAGCTTCAGGGCTTTCCACAGGAGCAAGCATTGGGGCTTTGACTCCGCAGATCTCCCAGAGCTGAGCTGGAAAATCCAGAACTCTGGCTATAATATTCTATCTGGGGGTATTGCTAAGTTGTGACTTCTGCAAGGAGTCTACTGCATCAGACACCTGCCGAGCTTCCCATAAGCACACTATGATATCTGATTCTTAAGGTGTATCTAGGTCGAATAATATGCATAACATATCAGAAATAATAATCAGTTTCTGTAAATCCATATAATATGAACATAATAACACATGGCAGTCAGTATAATATGTAACATAAAAGTACTAGAAAACTACTAGTGTAAACTTACTCCTAGTCTCTGGGAAATGTGAAGCTAACTGTAGTCTATCATTTCTTTGGTGATGGCTGAGGGCTTTCACTCCAGTCTGCTCCTTGACCCTCGTGGTACTAAGCTTAGTGTGTAACTGAGTATTTGTCTAGGGGTGCAGTGAGTATATTGCTGAGGTTCTTTGACATCTTAAAGGCCGATCATACCATTCTTGCAAGCACTTGAGTCTTTTCTTGGAAGTCTTTATGTTCTCTGGTCACGCATCTTGGACTATCTTTTAGGCCTTACGTGTTTGTCCGTCTCACCCTAAGTGTCAAGGGAAAGATGAAGAGTAAATTTATGAGAGATATGTCTCGAGTGACCACTTAGCAGTCCAGTGATTCCGGTCAGGGGTCTGGAGTGGGCTAAGTTAAATTCTTTTTGGCGCATTTCACAAGATACTGTCAGGTTTGAATGTCTCAAGGATACTAATTTAATAGATGCAGACATTTCCTTACAGAGTTTGTAACGTAACGCCTGGTTTTGTTCAATACTATCTGTTTATCTCTAAGCTAATTTACATCATCTTTGTCGTCAATATTCCTGTTATTACAACAACAAAAATGGTAATACCTACTGCTGATTTTCTCCATTAAAAAGGTTTGCCTATGATCTATGCCTTACCTTACATCATGTTTTGACCACTATTGATATGCTCTCCTGCTTGTTTTGAAGATTATTGCACAAGGTTTATCTTCTAGAAGTACAAACCTGTGAGATAGTGTTTTCACTATTTTGCTGTGTCCAGTTCATGTGAGTGAAATATTTTTTAAAAGTCAGAATGTGTATATACTGGTGAGGTTAATTTCCATTCTTCTAAATACTTTTAATATTTCTGTTATGTAATGTCATGGAAAGATGAAAGCAGAAGCACCAGAATTTTAAAAAAATATTCATGTGAAAGGTTATTCAATAATGTATCTGGGTGTGAAATTTTATTTAGACAGTCCTGTCCACTAAATAAGAATATTACAAAATTTTTGTATAAGTGTTAGTGTAGCCGTTTATTCCAGCAATTCCATCACCCTAAATATCCGAGTACATAAATCCGAGTTAGTCCACTTCTATACACCATCAAGATCTCTCCTTTCATCTTCTGACAGTCGACAGCTTCATATTCCCCGTATGAAAACAAACACTTTTGGCAAATGGTCATTCTGCTTTTCAGCCCTTACAGTTTGAGATTTTCTTCCTTCTGTGCTCTGTCGAATCATCTCTTTCCTTTCATTCTGGGTTGAAAACACATTTTCAACAGTGTCTATCCTTAAATCCTGATCCTGAACTTTTCTTTGTCAAATACTTAAAACACAGTCATAGTCCTTGTGAGTGTGTGTGTGGAGGGGGGGGGGGAGGTGTATGTGTGTGTTCTGATTTGGTTTTTCATGTTTTGCTTTATTTATTTACTTATTTGTGTATTTATTTTATTTTTATTTATTTATTTGTTTATTTATTTATTTTCTTTGTGTGAGTGCCGGGGGTTTCAGTATAAATAGTATCCCCACTTTCTGGAAATGTAGTGCTTTGAATTCCCACTGTCGCAGTCTTTCTTCTTTGTTCTTTCTCATTCCTACTTTTTTCTATCAATCTACTATACTATCTTCTTCGCTAGACCAATCACCTACCTTTTTTCTTGAAAACTCTTCCAAAACTCCTCATTTGTGTGTGAGGTCTGTTGGGTCAGCTTGGGAATATTGAAGGCTTTCTGCCAAATGGTCACTAGGGTTTCCTATGATATTATTACCTATGATATTATTATTTAGCATTGTAGGCATTTTATATGTATGTCTTTTGTTGATATTGTATAATGATGTTTATATTCTATTTTGTTTTTATAACCGGGGTTCGATAAATTAAGAGTATAGCCTCAGCGTTCTCTGCGTGGGATGCCTTTATTGTAAAATGACCGGCTGGTGGAGTGCCTTCAGTGTTACCACTAGGGTTGTTTCAGCCGATCTTTTATACGGATCAGGAGTGAGTCCTCTTTTAACCAAGTGGTCTTGATTTTGTGGTCCTGATTTGGCTCTTTGTAGTCCGCTGGACCCTGTAAACAATGAATAAGTAACTAACTATTTATTTATTCTTTCTTTCTGTAAAGCGCTGTGAGCTCTAGTGAGGAAGCGCACTGTACAATTGTTCATTATTATTAGTATTAATATCGTTAGCAATCCAGGGGTTGAGCGGATTTGAAATTGTCTGATCTTTTGGAATAATTTATCTGTGTGTGAAAGCTTTATGTAGACATGACAGTCCGCCAAATAAGGAAATGACAACATTTTTGGTTTAAATATTAGTGTCACTATTTACTCTAAAAATCCTGCACAGTCAAGAGTTTATGCAGTTTTGAAATTGTCTGATCTTTTTCAAAGGCACCAATCACTTCACTGTTAAAAAAACAAGAAGTTTTTAAGTGTATTTATTTGATTTGGATTATGTCCGTATTCTGTTAAAACATCATGTTTTCTAAATCTATGTGTGCATGGCTCATGGCTGTAGGCCGATACCTGCAGGCATGAAGTTGGAGCCGGTGACGGATGCTGCACTGGACGTGGTGAACTTCACATGGAAGCACTCGTTGAAAGAGAGCGAGCTGATGGTGAAGGATCTTGTGCACACGCAGCCCTCCTGCATGCTGACCACGGAGGACGGACAGCCTGTTGGCAACATGCTTTGCTACAACGGCGGGATCATGGGAATGCTGTACGTCTTCCCGCAGTTCCGGCGACGAGGTTACGCCAAAGTCCTGGTCTCGAACTTGGCCCAGCGAATCTTCGAACAAGGGGAAGACGCGTTCGTGTTCATCGAGAAACTCAACCCCGTATCGGCGGCTGTGCACACGTCCGTCGGTTTCACCAAGGTGCCTGGCCTATCTGTTGTCGGCTGGATCCTCTCCAAACCCTTCGCTGACCAAGTTTCAACCATCTCGTTTTCCATGACCTAAGTCCTTTTGGTTGCACGTTCCTTCTTCACCCCATGACTAACACTGTTATGAATTTCAAAGATCAAAGTGTGCTGCAGGAGGGGCAGACGACTTGTGGCTGCAGTACGGACAGATGCGCCCATATGGGTAGGCAACCTAACTAACCTGTGACTAGAACCACACATAAGTGTCCTCTCCAACTCAATGTTTATCAAAAGGACAAAAGACTGACAGCTGCTGATGCCAACGCTACTAAACTATTCTACATTACACTACATTTCATTACACTATACTACAAAGTAGAAGAAAGTTTGATCTATGTCTGCAGTAGTGTATTATACTATGAATCAGAAGAAAGTTTCATTATACCTGCAGTGATGTACCATACTACAAAGCAGAAGAAAGCTTCATCCATGCTTGCAGAACTATATACACATTGAATGTATGCTTATGGTCCATGAACAGCCAGTTATTTGCAATGTGAATGACAGCATATGTAGATATTATAGAGAACAGGGGGGTTATTTTACCGGTGAACCAAATTGTATTTTGGTACTACTAGATTGGCTCTTACTTGTTTCTTCTTCTCTCTGTGGGTCAATTTTGAGTGAGCAAGCTTTGTATATGGTTTTCTCTAGTCTATTTTTTTTAAAAGATAAATCGGTGAATTAATGTGAATATAAATTATAATCCTATCGGAGGCACATACCATGTCACCTAGTCATGTGTATTGACATCAGAAATATTCTCCCGTCAATACTAAAAGTAGCGTGTTGTACATGTGTAATGATTTGTTGGTCTTCTTTAATTGTTGATTATTGTGATGCACATATTTCATTAAAAAATAATTTGTAATCGATGTCATTCATTCTATTGTAGGAAGAAGGGGTAAGGAGAGAGGGACTACCATAACAAAAATAGTTCTCTGAGTACCAGTTGTCATTTCAATAGTGTGTGCCATTCGTAAGCAGTACGTGCTGGCTGTTCTGCCCAGCATTCAAAAAGCAGGAGGACCTACCTGCAGATAATGTCAAAAATGCACTTTATTTCACCATAGAATTAACCGTGGAGATGGGCATGCATGGAACGGTGAAAACTAAAAAAGAACACAAAGTACGATAAGGAAATGAACTTTGGTAACAAGCTAAAATGTTTGGGGCAAAAATGAAGACAAGCAGGGGCAAAAAGGGAAGTAACTCTTCAACAAAATAACGAAAGAACGTCTTTTTACTAAAGGAAAACAAAATCCGAATTTGGGTACAGAACACTCCCTGTCGAATATTGAAGGATATTACCATTATATATCTCCACAATAAAACTTCGTAGAATAGTTCTAAATTCAATAAGTAGGAAACACACCCAAAAAATTCAACAAGTTAGAACCTGAAACAAAACTAAAAAGACAATCTGTTTATTATTGCAAAACAGGTTATAAGTTTATCTTTCATTGTCAAACAAGATATCATTTCCAGGAGATTCCAAATCATTATTGTTCACCGTATGAACTGTTTTTGGTAGGCTTTTGAAAAGGTACAGTTTGCTCTCAGAAGCAAGCAGTTTACAGCACAACTAATTCTGTCACAGACCTAATGTAATTGGCTGTAATTTCGTCTTTGACGATTCTTTAGATAAATTAATTAAAGTATTTACAGCGTGTGGAGCCTTCTCATTCTAACTTTGAATGCTAACAGGATTTATGCATGAGGCACGCAGACATGTTTGGGGCAAACATGAAGACACGCAGGGGCAAAAAGGGAAGTAACTCTTCAACAAAATAACAACAGAATTTTTTTTTTTCTAACAAAAACACAAATCTGAATCTTGATACAGAACACTGGCCGAACTTCTAAACTTGTCTCATCTTAATGAACTATATTGTGCGTGATTAATCTCCCTGGACAGTTGTATTTTTGGATCTCCATGGCTAGTTGCATATTTAATCTTAGTGGCTGTATGCTGGATCTCGGTGGCCAGTTGAATGTTGGATCTCCCTGGCCATTTGTGTTTTGGATCGGTCCGTTACTTTTTGGAGCTCAGTGGCCAGTTGCATTCTGGATCTCAGTGTCCAGTTGCATTCTGGATCTCAGTGGCCTGTTGCTTGTTAGATCTCAATGGTCAATTGAATGGATCTAGGTAGCACGTTGAATGTTGGATCTTCCTGGCCAGTTGCGTGTTGGATATTAGTGGTCAAGTTGCATGTTGAATTTCTGTAGCATATATTGAAGGTTGCATGCAGAAAAGTGTGCTATATTAGAACACACCTTTTTATGAATAATTATTACAAATAGCGGCACTTTTTCTCTGGTTCCATTTACAGGAATACCCCTTGGGGTCATGAGCAATCTTGCCACTGTAGATTGTTCAAACCTATAAAGGGAACAGTGAAAGCCACAGTTGAAAACCTGTCTTTCCTTTATAGGCAAGACGCTTCACTGCGGCAACAGTACCCCCGTTGGAGTGCCGGGGGTTTTCAGTATAAATAGTATCCCCACTTTATGGAAATTTAGTGCTTTAAATTCCCACTGTCGCTGTCTTCCTCATTTACTCTTTCCTATTCCTGCTTTGTCCTTCACTCTGCTATACTATCTTCTTCTTCGCTAGATCAATGACCTACCTTTTTTCTTGAAAACTCTTCCTGGACAAGACTCCTTGTTTGTGTATGAGGTCTGTTGGATCAGCTTGAGAGTGTTGGACGCTTTCTGCCGGGTGGTCACTAGGGCTTCCTATGATTGTACTATTTAGCACTATAGGCATTTTATATGTATGTGTTTGGTTGATGATTTATAATGATGTTTGTATTCTATTTTGTTTTTGTAACCGGGGTGTTCGCGTAGTTGAGGTCAACCCTCAGCCGTCCCCCGCGTGGGATGTCTTTATTGTAAAGTGACTGGCCGGTGGAGGGCATTCAATTTTCCCACTGGGGTTGTTTCAGCAGATCTTTTATGCGGATCGGGGGTTGTCCGGTCCTGATTTGGCTCGGAAGAGTCCGCTGGACCTAAAGCAACAATAAATCAATCAATCAATTTACAGGAATTACAGTGATAACATGATACCTTTTATAACATGATACCTTTATCGGTTTATGTTTGACTCTAGTCGTTGTGATATGTGTATTATTACTGTGATACATCTTTTAATTATTGTGGCCATTGCATTTTGAATTTTTGTTGCTGTTCAGCTGTTTATTTGTGATTAACTCACTCCATATTGGGCGATTTTGTTCTACGCTTTTCTCTATATATTGTATAATAAAAATTCATTTAAAATAAAGTACTCCATAAAAGAACATGAAAATTTCAGGAGTTATTGCTGACATATTGGTACACCTTAGTGCAAAGTTTTAAATGTTTGACATGAAAAATACCTGACTTCTATTATAAATAACCCTATTTTTTGTCAAAGTAGGCGATTCTATTTTAGTTGGCAAAAATCACACAAAGCCAGTGATTACGAAATTAAACTCTGCTGCGTCATTCTACAGCTGAAAAATACTATGAAACAGTGGGCAATATAACAAATTTGAAAGAACTTTAGTTTCATACAAAAATTGACGTCATTAAAGCAAAAAAAAAAAAAATCAATATCGTCACAGTTGTAAACGATCTGTGATTCAAGGGGAAGCGATGGGAAGATAACCACTGCGATCACAGTGGTTATTAAGGAGTGAGTTAAGGTACTTATTCTGCTAGATTGATGCTCGATTTTTTTTATATATGTTAACAAACATAAATTGTTTCATTTTACTCTTAAGTACAGTTTATTTTACTTGACGAATCGATATCTCCACATTTTTACATTAACGTGTCATTTGATGCTTTTGGGTTGTGGTTGTTGTTATTTTTTTAACTATACAATTTTGTAAGAATTGTTTTGTCTTACATTGTTGATCACAAACTTGTGTTGTTGTTTTAATTGTAAGTTTGTGTTGCAAGTTGGGGAAACATTGTGCCTGTGGTCAAGTTTGTAAATGTGACCTAGGCGGTGTGTAAATTTTAGTATCAACTCTGTAAAAGTCATAGTAGTATTAGTAGTGGTAGTAGTAGTAATAAGTAGTAGGTAGTAGTAGTGATAGTAGTAAGTAGTGGTATTATAGGTAGTAGTAGTAAATTAAGTAGAGACAGAGACATGTAACTCCTTAAGTAGATCTATACACCATTCCATCAGATTTTATCTGGCAGCTTATTGATATTGAGATCAGCATTGTGTGTTCTACAACTATTTTATCAGATGTACTAACCATGCATCGATCATCATATTGATACATGAAACCTTCAGCATCCCATAAGCTGCATTAGTAAGATCTACAACTATTTGTGTTCATTGCTGTTGATTATGATCTTCTCAAGTAGTAGTGCTTTGAGTTTGAAATCATTCGAAGTAAAGCGCGTATTAGCATCCGGTATTATTATTATTATTATTAGTGTACAGTAGAAACTGTTTTAGGAGCCTACATAACGTAAAGTTATTTAACAGGTCGATTAAACAACAGATTGCAGCGCTTGGAGTCTGGGTTAGGAGAAATGTGTGTAAATAGGACCCAGTAGGCTATTAGTTGTTGTTTTTAAAATTTATTTTAATTTATTATTACCAGTATTAGTTGTTTTGTTTTAAGAATGTATAATTAATTATTTATTTTTTAAAATTACTATTTATTTTATTTTAAATCATTGTTGTTATTATTATTATTAATCATTCCATCAGGTTTACTGGGCAGCTTATTGTGATTGTGATATGCAGTGGCCTGTCTTTTCTATGACTGTTTAGCCATTTTGCCGTTTCTTTAATACGTTGATAAAGAAAAAAACCTACCTCCGCTGTTTTGTAAGCTGCTTTTCTTCTTAATCAGTAGCAGTAGTATGGTATACATTTAATTGTCGAAACGTTTAGATGGTCACAGTTGGGTCTTGTCTACTACTGCTACTAAGCCCGTTTTGCTACTGTACTAATAAAAAAGTATGTTGTGCATTTGCTAAACTTACTGTGTGATAAATTTTATTGTTTGTTGTCTGGGAGGTTTTTATTGTTCAGGGATAACAGTGATGACGGTGGTGGTGGTGATGATGATGGTGATGATGTTGATGATGATGATAATGATGATGGAAGCAGGAAATCAGACACAGGTTAGATGTGTTCTTGATCACATAAGGAAATGGCATCCCGAAGCGTTGGGAATGCATTGGTGCTCGAGTTGACTTTTACTTTTTATTGTGCAATAATTGTTCAAGAAGTATTTTACTCTCTTGTGTGTGCTTTTATCAATAAGAATTTTAAAGTGCAAACCTACCTATTGAATGAATCATGAACAGCTTTTTTGTGTCAATTACTGCATTAGATTTGTAAGTACTACATGCAAAATTACCTCTCTCCCTAATCCCATCCCCTCTCTCATCACTAACCACCCCCCACTATCTATACACGCAGTGACTGAAATTGTGCACATGTTTTAACTTGGATTGTGCTGTGTAATTCGTAACAATTTTAATTTCATTTATATATGTGTGTGCTGCCTGCATTGAAGTTAAGCTTTACCTGAATAAATTACAATTATTATTAAAAAAAAAAAAAAAAGAGTGGAAAGTACAGTTCGTTTTTATTTTGTTGCACTCGTACGCATTATGTATGCCCACGCACACAGTTATTCGCTACCTCCCCTCTCTCTCTCTCTTCATCAATAAAAATAAATAACTTTTTGTTCCTGGGGCGATTCACACCATACATCGCACAGCTATATAGCTATACAGGTACAGGGTTCATACTCAAATTGTTGTAAAAAATTCAAGGAGTTTTCAAGGAGATTTCAAGGAGTTTTTGCAAAAATTCAAGGAGTTTTTAAAAATAGTAAACGCACATAATAATTGATAAATAGTCAAAATAAAGGATAAATCTTTAACCCAGCGGCCAGTGATATCCATAAATTGTTTGCAGTCATGAATCTGATGGTGATACTGATGTTGATATTGATTATGAAATCTACACACATAAATATTGCATGTCGATGAAGTTGCAGTTATGATGATGATGCAGATACGGAGTCTATACACAAATAATAATTGTGAAACATGTTGTCCTTAGATACAAGTTAGAGAACTGTAAAAAGTCAGAAAGAGGTACCACCACCGGCTAATAATACAGATAAATGAATTTTCAGTTATTTTAGTTTTTCCATCCCTTCATCAATCTGACGGGAAATCTTCTCCAGCTGGATCTTTGTTTCCTTACATTTGCTCCTCAGTGCATTTGACTGGATTAAACACACAATTGCCTCCAAGCCTTTTTACCGATTCATTCAGCAAACACGCGCGGAAAAACGAGGGATGTACGGAAACCGACAACTTTGCGTGCGAGCGCGACAGCAAGGGAATGAACAATTTCCAGTGGAGGTTACTTCTCTTATCATTAGCAGACGACAAAAGTTACTATCGTCGAACAGTTGACAACACACATAATATTATAATTTTTGTTTTATAAATTTTTATTTTTGAATGTTTTTTTTTGTGAACATTTGACAATAAAATCTCTAGGTTAAGCAATGGATAGATACACTGGTTGAAATTTCAAGTTTTCAAGGAACTGAGGCAATTTGGCATTTTTCAAGGAGATTCAAGGGCCCTTGAACAAGACATCGAAAATTCAAGGAGATTCAAGGAGGTTCAAGGAGCGTACGAACCCTGAGGTACCCAAAACGTGGTACAACACCACTGTGTTCACACACATGCAAGTGGATAGGAAAAACACAGGAACAAACCCTCATATTTTTTTAATTTTATTCAGAAAAGAATTCTAATTTCATAATTTGGAAACAATCATACATGTACTGACATATAAATATATATATTTTTTATTGGAACACTGTTTGATGCAGTCTTTTTCATAAAAGAAGATAAATCAAAACAAACACTTCAGTTTGATACGGTGTACAGAAATGTAAGCAAATCTTAAATATAGATCTTTCAGTCATAGAAACAAAATAAATGAATCATTAATAAACATTTCAAATGTACACAGTCACTCTTTGCCAACATGAAAGCGGAACATTGTTGCCATTCAATATCTGTAATTATACATCTAAATAACATTTACATTTATTTAATCAAATTAATTCATTCCAAAGAGGGAGGAGAGAAGTACTCCAGGGAACGGAGGGAGAAGGTGTGCTTTGGGGAGAGAGAGAGAGGGGTGAAATCATAAAACATTATTTGCCTAAAATATCACATTTTAGCAGTTATTTCCAAACATGCAAAAAACAACAACAACAACAACAACAAATTAAATTGTAAAAAAAAAAGAAGCAATAACAACTGGATACTACAAATTCTTTAAATAATAACTAGTTACTAAATAAAACAACTGACATAGATAAAGAAATTTATGACACAAATGCATAAAAGGAGTTATCAAAACAATCAAAAGGAGTTATCAAAACAATCATTATTCTACTCTTCAAACCATCATACTGAATATCTGCTCCAAGCGATATGTTTAAATTCAGAACAATGGATCACTACACAGACTACAGACTCTACAAGTGCCTAATCATCTTTTGAAACAACAATACTATACAAAAACTGCAGAGAAAGAACAAAATACACTCAACTCTCACTGCCATTTGTCACAAAGTAACCATTCAGTCAAGATGTCAGGTAATCAACAAGCTGATAAACAATCTGAGAAAACCAAATCAGCCAAGCAAGCAGCTAGCTAATAATTCAATTCATGATACACAAAACCAAACAGGCCTCTGTAAAAGCTACATAATTTTAAGTATGCATCTATTCCAATATCACCTTATTTTCAATGGACGCTTCCATTCACTCGGCCCCAGTTTCTCAAACTAAATTCGCTGGAATAATACCAAGTCTACAGTACTACTGCTTCATGCAATAGTTATTCATTGCTTACAGGGTCCAGCGGACTGCAAAGAGCCGAATCAGGACCACAAAATCAAGACCACAACTTCGCTGAAAGAGGACTCACCCCTGATCCACATATAAGATCTGCTGAAACAACCCTAGTGGTAACACTGAAGGCACTCCACCAGCCGGTCACTTTACAATAAAGACATCCCACGCAGGGGACGCTGAGGCCATACTCTAACCTATCGAACCCCCGTTTACAAAAACAAAATAGAATACAAACATCATTATAAAATATAAACAAAACATATACATATAAAATGCCTACACTGCCAAATAATAACATCATAGGAAGCCCCAGTGGGCATAAAGGGTCCAATATTCCCAAGCTGATCCAACAGGCCTCACACACAATTGAGGAGTTGTGTCCTTGAAGAGTTTTCAAAAAAAAAGGTAGGTGATTGGTCTAGTGAAGAAGATAGTATAGTAGATTGATAGAACAGAGTAGGAATGAGAAAGAGTGAGAAAGACAGCGACAGTGAGAATTTAAAGCACTAAATTTCCAGAAAGTGGTGATACTATTTATACTGAAACCCCCGGCAGCCCCACAGAGGGAAGGGGGGGGGGGGATTTCTGACAACAAAATACACTTACATCACAGCAAAATTTGATAGTAAAACCGTTCCCATAAAAGGCTGACTGGAAAAAAAGTGGACTTTTCCGGAGTATTTGTCAGAGTATTGTGTGCACAGCATGTGTGTTCACTATAAAGGTACTGGCTAAAGTCTGCATGTGTGTTCAGCAAGTAACAGACTGGCTGTTCACATGAATATACAACAAGATTTTTGTTGTTTTAATTAATGACAAAGAAGAAAAAAGAATAATAACATATAGATACAATAGATCTATGGATTTTATCACTATCTTGGTGGTTCTTTGCCTTTGAAACAAATCAGATATTTTCAAATAGTAGCGACGGCAGTGGTAGTATAGTGCTCCTTTTCTATTACGACCTTAAGAAATCGTCGAAATTTCAGTCTTAATAGAGAAAAGTCAACAATTTACGGTACTTAAATTGAATTTTAAATAAAATAACAGAAATAAAATAGAAACAAATCTGAATGAGTTTTTCCCTCACGGGCATGTTCTTACTCCGAGCTTTGCAGAACCACTGCCACACTCATTTATCAATATTTGTGTATTCTGTACATAGGATCTTACTTCACTTTCAAATGCACTTTCACCACTGCTCCATCTTGCTAGAATGAACCAGGTGACTTTTTTCTTTAATTATGCCTTGAATCTTGGATTTCCCCATTCAGAGTGATTTTGCATTAGATATTTCAGCCTCACCTCTCGCGTTACGATAAATAACATAATTCATACCGCACACTTTTGTGCTTTCCTTTTTCTAATGTCTGCAGTAGCCATCTTTGCCCAGATAAACTCTTCTTTATTATTGAAAACTCAAAGGTTACACAAGTTCAAGGGAAGTAACTGTGACTTCATTTTCGCTCCAAATGTTTTGGTAAACTTCACGCACTTCACTTGCTGACAAACTGATCATTATTTTAGTTATAGAAAATGTTATTTCCACAAAAAAGTCATAAATTGGTGAATACTGTCTGGTCGTAAGTCGTGTTAGGGACGTAGTCACAATAAAGAGGATATTTATATAGCTCAAAACACGTTGGTCAGAGAAATCTTGGTCCAAAGTCAGAGGGAGTCGTAGTAGAGAAGGTCCTAATAGGGAATAAGCACTGTAGAAGTAATAGTAGTAACTGGTATTAATTAGCAGTTAGCCATCAAACTGATTCCAGATTGCCAGATGGTTCAACCTAGCCAATCTCAATCTTCATTGTATAAAGATCCTCAAAGACCAAGTCAAGTATCTGATATTTCTACACATCTGGAACCATTTTTTGGACACACTCACAAGCATTCTTTCACAAAGTCACAAGGGTAAGCTATAGCTTCACCGGCACCTAAAAAGAATGCTGCTGTAACTAATTCATAATTGTTATTGATTGTTTTTCAGCATTTTGATATGTACAGCTTCTTTTGCTTATTATATATATATATATATATATATATATATATATATATATATATATATATATATATATATATATATATATATATATATATATATATATATATATATATATATATATATATACTTTTTTTTTTCCTGTTTAAAAAAATCTGCCTTTTGGTCAGTGCTTTGCCTGTGCCACCAGCTGCTCATATAATAAATACATCATAAGATGTCTTTGAAACCATCACAGTTTCTGTACTGGCATGCCTTGTCCAAGTCTTGAAAATAAAAATTCAAATAAGCTCACAGCATATCACCAAAACTACCACAATTTCTCATCATCATCATTATCACCATCATTATCATCATCATCATCATCATCCATCCATCCATCAATCATCATAACTGCCACCCTTTCTCTTTCAAATGATCACAGATGAACTCTAGCACATCTATTCTCTCCAATTCCTGCAGAATGTTGAGGAAAGCTTGCACTGTCACGCCAGTTGTCATCCACTCTCTGAAGAAATGCATGGCAGGCATCTCGTTGCTCATGATCACTTCATAGGCATTGATATCCAAGTAGCTCTTGCCTGCTTTATCTGCACACAGACAGAAAATGTTACACAAATTCTCAGATAAGGTTACACCATTCTCCGATAAGGTTACACAAATTCTCAGATAAGTTGACACACAATTCTGTTCCTTTTTTTCATATACAAGCCACTAGAGCAATTGAATTAGCGCAGCACTCCATAAAATTCTGGATTACTGTAGAGAAATCCTGGATCCTAGTTCTCCCTAAGAAAATCCTGCATCTTTCAGCCTGTTATCAATAGTTATCTGTTTGCATTTCCAGACATATCCGACAGTTGCTTACTCAAATGTTTTTGTTGTTGTAATTTTCAGCTTGAACGCTAGTGCGCTGGTACAGTAGAGAAAATTCATCATTATCATTCTCCTCTTCATGGTCAGGTTCCTTGCCATTAATCTCCTCATTACCATCAGTATTACACACTGTAAGCCAGTTGCCGCTTAAAGATTCGACCTTCCCATTACCTCTGCACAAACTGATTGTCGGAGATCTATCAAATCAAGCATAGGTCAGGTGTAGGCGTACGACTCAACAGACCCTGGCCCCCATATATTGGGGTCAGCACTGAGCATTTGACAATGGGTGGAGACAAGCACGTTATAAATGGACATCATCCAGCATAGCTTTTTTAGGCATGCTGTGCTGACTGCCTCCATTGTACCTGGCCTCAGTGAGTAGCTTAATATGCTAGTAGCATTCTATTCATGCACAATAACTGGATGGTATTCATGAAGTGATTTGCCCAGCGGATAAATCCACCAAGCCATAGATAAATCCGTACCCTGTACCATACCGACTTTTCCACTGGGTAAACTCCATGAATACCATCCTTCATTGGAAAATAGTCTATTGGTTAATTTACCACATGCTATGAACAGACCTGTGGAGAAAGACAAAACAAATTTACAGGCATTTAATTGTATAAATCAGTCAACCAAACACTTACCTGCAACACTTCGCCAATCATGGCCGGTAGGCATGACAATGGACAGGTATTTGACGATTTCTTTGATCACACTCCAGTCCAACTTGAGCAAGGGGAGGTCACGGAGACTTCTGGTAGACAAAGAGGGGGAAACAGCCGCAGTACTTTTTCCCACTGTGCTCTTCAGTAGCGTCTCCTGTGAAAACATTCGTCTGAAAAACTTCACATCAGTTCACAATACCATCCCTCCTCAGCAGATAACTTTGAATTTTTGTGTATTTATCTTGTAACCAACCCTTTGAGTGTGAACAACATCTGTACATTTGTGCCTCTTCGTTTGTTGTCAAACGCTGAAGTATATACATTCAAAAATGCATATTGTTTAGTTATTTAAATTGGTGGGGTAAGAAGGAGGGGGGTGGGGGAGAGTCATGTGCTAAACACTCACCTCTTGCGCTATTTCTTGGAGGTGCCTGGGTTCAGAGGTTTCTGACAGCAGACCGGAGGAGTTAAAGCTGATGTCCTGTGCCTGCTGCAGTCTGAAAGGGAGGGACGGGGGAACAACACAACTCAGCAGTCTTTCTATTTGATGGCCGCTCACTGGTGGTTCTCTGCTCTTACTCTCCAGTCTGCCCACATGACCAAACAGAAGGAAAGGATTTAGTTATAGTACAACATAGACATATTTACAAAAGGTAAAAATAATAATAATTATAATAATAAAAAAAATTTTGAGAAAGAAACAGAACAAAACCATCCACAAGCAAAACACCCACCCACACCAATAACAAACAAAAAAAAAGATAGAAAATTTATCAAGTCAAGTAAAAACATCTTTAGAAACTAAAAATACAGTGAAAATTAACAAAGAAAAAACATGGAAAAAAAATCAAAGCTTTCTTACTTGGAAGCAGAGACACTGATGCATTCGGTGTCAGAGTTCCTTCTCCAGTGTAGACGCAGTCTTAGTGTGTCGTGTTTCACCACGCAGTCGCACGGTCCTTTCACTACCACCTCTGTCCTCCTCAACCCACTCAGCCTTCCCAGCATGCTGTAGTATGACCTCCAGGACAGGTAACCTTGAAAGGCCACCACAAACGGGGTGGCGCAGGGCGTGGATTCCCCACTCTCTGCTGATGCTGCCAAAACCGTGAGAAAGTACGGGATCACAAAGTCTGCTACAGTATCGTCGCTGAACCCTGAATCAGGCGTGGTGTGGGCAGAGTTGAATCTGAACACCACTCCCAAATATTCTAACATGTCCACACTAAGAGCGCTCGACTCGAAGGCCAATAGGTCACAAAGTTCGGCGCGTGAAGCTCGTCCGGAGGTCATGACTTTGAACCACTTCTGTCGATTCTCAGGCGAATGTCGGTCAAGATCAGGACAAATAAAGAGAGAGGAGAGAGCTCTAAAGACGTTGAGAGGAATAAGATATGACTGCTCTTCAGCACCATCGTTGCTCCTGCAGCGACCACTGCCTGTTCAACAAACAAACATACATTGCCATTTCAAAATCAATTAAACACTGTTACAATTTTAAACATGACAAGAAGCCTCTTACGTTTTATGTTTTCCTTCTTCTGAATGAACCAGTTTTCAGCTTTTATAATTTAAGTGTTAAGACTGATGTTCTAACCAGTTGAGTTGCCTCCATGTAACTCTCCACATCCTATCCTAATAAAACATACGTAAAGGTTGTTCAGATACAAATAAAATGTTACCATAGATGAAAATTAAACCAGCAAAACTCGCCCAACAGATCAAAATACAAGAAACTGCAGATGAAAATAACGCAACACAAACACTAATTACAGGCCAAAATATAAGCCATAACAGATAAAAATAACACATAAAACTCCCCAGCCCCACAGACCAAAATACACATCACAGATGAAAATGACATGAGATGAAAATGACACAACACAAAACTCACCAGTGAGAGGCCAAAATATAAAGCGTCACAGACGAAAATGACAAACCATACTCTCTAACCCTACAGACCAAACTACAACCTATCACAGATGCAAATGACGCTACACATCCCTGATGATAAAATGACACTCACCATCAGCAATGAGGCAGCCAGCGGTGAGCAGATCCTGCACCGCTCCTGTAAGCTCCCTGCTCTCCAACGAGTTCAGTTCTCTGCCGGTCACCCTCAATGCATCCATTCCGCTCACAGTGTCCATGAGCCTGGCAGCAGCTTCTCTCACCAAGGTCTGACTGGCGTGACTCTGGCATCCTGACCACACTTTCCGCCTGCAAGCGTCCACACTGTCTGCCGAGGCTGCACTGACGATGCTAGGCAGAGCCAAGGCATAATGTTCCAGCAGTCGGATCCCGAAGGTGGTGACATAAAAAATGGCTTGGATTTCTTCGGCAGAGTTCATGTGCTGAGGTCCCGAAGGCACGCCGTACAACAGGATTTCTGGCCCACCAGAGGCGAAGGGGGTTGCCGTCACGGAGTTGGACACTGGGGCAGGACTGGGACTGGGGCTGGAGCGCACTGTGTGCACCAAGCTAGCCAGCCGCAAAGTCTCGGGCTCAGGCTGATTGAGCAGTTTGTGGTCGTGGAAAGTCAGCACCACCAGCGCAGCAGTGGGCAGCAGCCAGGCAGCGCAGTGGTGGAAAAATTCCTCGTCGTTGATGACATACAACTCCACATTCACCGTGCTGCTACCCTTGCAACCTCCATCACACTGCGGACTCTGGCAGTTTGACGTAGGACTGCCAGCATGCTTCGCACCACCGCACCTGGGTTCTACGCTGCCGCACTTTCTTGACACATTCCTTGAATTATTTTCACAACATCTTGCCGACGCTTGGCACTCGCAATGCATGCCTGAGGAATTCACATCACTGTTTTCACTGTTTACCTTTAGAACTGCAGCAGCTCTGGAGTGTTGCTGGATGAGTATGGCTAAGCACTCCGGTGGAGGGGACTTGAGGAACGTTGACGTTTCACCTGCACCTCTCACGGCACTGTCACAAGTCAAAGCAAAGTGGAAAGTCTGAACGCTTTTTTCAGGGTCCATTTTTATGCCACTGCTGTCTCCCCCGACAAAAGCCTCCACAAAGTCAGCAGCACTTCCATGAGCACCGCACACCACCACTCTAGCCCAGGGCATAGCATGTTTGTCAGGAACTGAACACACAGTTGAAGCAGCCGAAGCCCCATGGGCATCAATCCACGCTTTAGCAGTCTCCAAGGAGGGATCAAAGGAAGGATTAGCACTAGAATCTCTCCTGCTATCCAACCGCGCCAAAACAGCTTCATGGTTTCTCCACATCGACATAGAACTGACAGTTTTCTGTTTCTGGCAAGTAGGTAGAGGGGTTTCAATTAAGGGTGATGGCCTCTGATGACCCAAATGGGGTTCAGCAGGCGGCACAGGCACCCTGAGGCGAATATTCATGCTCTGGGCCAGCTTTATGAGGCGTGGGAACCCTTTCCTGGACACGCTGGCAGGACGCTGGATCACCAAACGCAGCGATGACTCGTCACGAAAATCTTTGAATGCCTGAAATGTTACAATTCATATGATTGTCATAGCTGTAAATAGGGAATATTTCTACTACTACTACCGCTGTTGCTGTACCCACTATCATTACAACAAGGATTAGTATTACTACCCAATAATATCACTACCACTAAAACGCTTTTATCTTTGAAAGAGATAGCATTCATGTATCAGAAGAATAAATGAACATGCCATAAATAAAACAATTAACTTATGTGTTAACAGATCACAAGAGATGCATTATTTCTAAGAATGTAAAAAAAAATTTGTATTGAGGATTTGGATTCTTGGATTTTTTTTAATTGTTTGGTGCAAATGTGGGCGACAAGAACAACCCCCTCCCCCCCCCCATCTCCCCCCCCCCCCCCTTCCAAAGTAAATGCTGACCTTTTTGGGCGTGTCAATGGCGGTGCCATTGATGGATCGAATCCAGTCACCAGGTAAGAGCAGATCCCACGCCACCCCTCCCTTGGTCATTTCCGTCACAAGTGCAAACACCTCTGCTGGGGGGCCATCCTGCAGAGACATAAAAACATGTCAATGATATTAAACCACTTGTATTTCTTGATTTTGTCATCGGTATCCATTTGGGAAACAGCAGGGGAAAAACAATTGGAGTTTTAAAAAAAGTAGAGTTTTAAAAAAAAGTACAACCCTCCCTTTTTCGAAATATATGTAACGGGCATTGGATAAACTAGATGGCAAAAAGCAAAGCAAAACATCAGTTCTTCTTCATCTACATCTTCTCAAAAGTCAATTTCCATTACAAGTGGACTTAACAACTTGTATTCATCTTCTAGCTATAATAACATACCACAGTGATGTACAATGTATAGTATGTACATATCTCCAGCCTTGATATTTTATAGGTCCAGTGTGATTGAGTTCAATGTTGCAATGGTGCCTGCAAGTTGTTTTAAACTGAGCAAGTAAAATGGTACCTTGAAAAGTGGATAAAACCTGGCATTTAATGACCATTTGGATTCTTGTTTTAAACTGAAGTCGTAACAAGTGTTTGTGTGGGGGATGGATGTATGAATGCAATTGTTAACCAAAATTGGAGCAATTTTCATATGCAATGTATGTTGTCATTGATTTGGTGGAGTAAATTTTGTATTCAGACAAAAATACTGTAAACTTACACATTTCTTGACTTTGTACTTGAAGCCAAAGGTAGTGTCGTGTCTGCCCTTGTCCAACACAATAGCCTTGGTGAATGGTTCCCACACCACGTACTGAGGGTAGCTGATCACAAACCTGCACACATTTGATACATTTGACTGATATAGTAAAGTGTGCAAGGAGAACAACCGGCGTTTAAACGTCACTCGATAGATCCCAATCTTTAGTCAGGTTTTTGAGCAGAGCAACTTTAGTGTCAAGTTGAACATTTGTTCTGCAGCGGCACACCAGCATTCACAACCATAATTTTCACAGCACCATTTTCAAATACTGGGGTGCCCTACAGTTTTCAAAATATGTTTCTATATGTTTCTATAGTATTTGTTAGCCATCCCACCAGACAGCTGTTTCTATTCTGGAAGGATCTTCAGTGATAACGGGACTGGTGAGACTATCTGAACCGCCTTTGAAACACTCAGGATAGTTTGCCTGCCAAAGTGTCCTCTTGTGAAGTTGTGTGCTGCTTCAAGGAAGAGGATGAAGATTAACCAAGCTGGAACTGGAAGAAGATTGGTAGTGATGACCGACATAGTTTAGTTTTCAGCCCAAAGAACTGCTCAAGGCGGCTCAAACACAGCGAGGGTAGAAGATGAAAATATTTATTAAAAAATAATTCAGTAGATTATTGCTTTTACTTTTAGTTGTGGATTCAAACAGTCTGAATACCCATAGTATCCTGAAGAAGTAAAAGAATATGACAGTGCAATTTTACACAATGGGCTGCTCAATCCTACTGTGCACATCAGCACATTAAGGGATAGGGTAACAAATTATGATAAGCACAAGCAGTAAGCCAGAGCAAGGAGTGAAAGACACACACTTGCAGACAACCTGCTCACATTTTCTGCACCTTGGTTTTATGTCATTATTACCTCCACAACACAAGAATAACGAAGCCTGTGCTTCGCATTATTAATATTATATTTATCGCATCGAGAAGATAAGATCAACAAGTTGATTTTGTGAAGGAATGCAAGTCAGCATAGCTGTCACATTTTGTATACCTCCGTGCACCCCCACATAATATGAATTGACCGTAATCCTATCCTATCCTATCCCGTAATTCAAAGGTCGTTGGGGCATCACAGATGGTCGTTTAACCAGAATCCTCCATCTTTCTCTGTCCTCCGCAACCCTAATGGCTTTGCTCAGTGTCAAGCCAGTCCATTCTCGAATGTTGTCCTCCCACCTCTTTTTCTGTCTCCCTCTTTTTATGCCTCCTTGCACTGTTCCTTGCAGGATGGTCTTTGCAAGGCCTGGTGCTCTGGTGACGTGGCCATACCATAAGAGTTTCCGTTTATTCACCACTGTGAGCAGGTCATCGTGTTGTCCAATGGCTTGTGTGATGGTCTGTTGGACTTCGTTGTTAGTGATGTGCTGGGTATAGGAAATGTCCAGAAGTCTTCTGTAGCACCTCATCTCCATGCATTGAATTTTTCGTTGTAGATCTGCTGTGAGGGTCCATGTTTTGCAAGCATATAGGAAGATGGAGATGACAAGGGAGCGCAGCAGCCTTACTTTGGAATGTAGACTGATTGTCCTGTCTTTCCAAATGGGCTTCAAACTTGCCAGGGCCGCAGTTGTGTGTGCGATAGACAAACCGCAATGCACATAAGCATAATTGTAATCATTTAGTTATCTCTTCAGTTCAAGAAGATGTGATCAAACAAGCCATAAGGAGCCATGCAAATTCTGGTTAGTGACTGTACTTTCATGTGTAATAAACGAGAATTTTCCTACCAAGATTTTTTAAAATAATAAACCAACAACAAAACAAAACAAAAAACAACAACAACAACAAAATAAATAATAATAATAATAATAATAATAATAATAATAATAATAATAATAATAATAATAATAATAATATGAATATGAATATGAATATGAATATGAAAATTTATATACTCTTAATCTAGACAAAAATATTCTACTCTAGGTGCACACCAACACTTTCACAACAAACATGCACACACACATATACATGCATATACATATACCCTTGACATAAGAAAGCGAGTGAATACATATGAAGAAACAAATAAACGGAGTGTGTGGTCAAACTAGATGGATCACAGAGGCAGAAAGAGAGGAGTTTTGAGATACATTCTAACCCCCCTATAAATAATACATGATGGTATAGCAAAAAAAAGATTCTCGCCTGTGCCATAGACAAAGGGTCTGAACAGTGCAGCCTGGGGAACGACACACTTCCACCTCCGACCCTGCCACCTCTGCTGTGGTGTACACGCCACCCCCAATCCCGGTAGACATGGTGGTGGAGAAAAATGCAGGGTGGGAGGCAATGGAAGGGGAGGGCGCGGGCGTGTGTGGCAGAGGGGTGAGGACAGGAGGGAGAGAGCTGTGGCCGTCGACTGCCTCACAAAGGACGATGTCGTCATCAGTCAGGATGATGTCATCATCCATCCTCGCTGGCAGGGATTCGCAGTGTCTGTCAAGGCTCTGGATGTTGGCAAAGCTGGGATGTTGAAGAAGGCTGCTGCTGCTGCTCTTGAGACAGCTTTGGCTCTGGTTGTGGGTGGCACTCTCACTATGGCTGTTACTGGTGGTGTTGCAGTTTCCCTGAGCATCCGATGCACCAGAACAGCCTACTGAGTTGGGTCTGACTGGAGAAACGTCCTCACCATGGCTAGCAGTCACCGTCTGGGCAGAATGTTGAATTATCCCATTGGTTCCAGCTGCCAGGAGAAAAACACCATTTATAATTTCAACAAAGGCATTTCCTGTTAGTGTTAGACAACAAAATTCACAATACATCAATATTGTCAAAACAGGACTACTACGTTTTGAATGACAACGTTCCATCAATGTACACTGCAACTCAAATAGTCAAAGCCAGCAGTGTAACAGGCAATAGAAAGGAGGAAAGGGGAAGGGGGGGGAAGGGGGAGGAGAGAGGGGAGGAAAGAGGGAAGGGGGAGGGAGTGGGAAAGGGGCAGGAGGGAGGGGAGTCAGCTTTGATCCTTCTATGCAAGATCAAGATTTATTGTCAGTCAATATAAAAAGTTTACATTCTATTTTCAGTTTTACATGCAGAGCTGCCAACTGCTATTGTTGGTCGGGAGTAACAAAAAGGTAACTTGGGAGTAACAAAATGGCGTTTGGGAGTAGCATTTCAAATATAAATAGAAGTGATGCACGGATGTGTTTCATTGTATTTCGTTTGGTATTTCTGACATTGTGACAAGCATGACGCATTTTGGACTTGGGCGGTTCATTCGTTGTACTCGCTCCAGCAGGTCGCTTCGACATGTTGAAATGAAAATGGTAAAAATCTGCACACTCTGACAAGGTCTAAAACCATGAAGAACTAAGATGGCGGTTAAGCGTTTCCGGTAATTTTGTACTGCGCTTTCCGATTGGCTAACACAGACGCAGTGTGCGTGCGTGCGGCAGATACAAAACGAGTTTTACACAGCCACTTTCTTGTCAAAAAGTGGTACGCTAGACAAAATTTGACCGGGCGTAGCAAATCGAGACCGGGCGTAACAGCGTAGCCAAGTCAACTCTAGCGTTGCAAACTACGCCCAAAGCGTAGCACTTGGCAGCTCTGTACATGCAACCTCGATTCTCTTTCATGGATATATTATCTCAATTCAGTCATAACAAAATAAATAAATAAATAAAAGTGGCGGTTTCTTACTAGTTTCAACACGACCACCATTCTCTTTCATGACATCTTGGCGAGTGGACTGTAACAACACCTGTCCGGTGACAGTCACTGCGTTTTCAAAAGCAGAAGATGCAGACGTTCCCAGTGATTCTTCGCTGTGGATAGTACTAGGTGAAAGAGCCGGGGACTGCAGTACACTGACTGCACTGTCCTCCGTTTCAGTGCTGTTGCTCTTGGCGAAACGTTTCACTTGCGGCCGTTCCACGGAGTCCAAAGATGCGTTGTTGCTGCTGCTGCTCGTCCCCGAGTTGACTGACAAAAAACGCTTCACCTATGGAATTTAGTAAAAATGTGAACAAGCTTGTTTAACATGCACAAATGATAAGATTGCACAACTTTAAAAGAAATTACGTCTGAAGCCCCCCCAAAATATTTGAAAACAAAAAAAATTTCTGATAGATTAAAATTATGATATTACAACTATCCACATAACTGAGACATTGATTTGATGTTATTACAAACTCATCCACATTATCTAGTCACCAATATTCATCTATCTACAGTCCTGCCTACCTCAGATTTTCAGTTTCAGTATTCTGACTGGCAAAATGTGGTATTCTGGGACCAAAATTCGTATTTTCACTCTCGGCGAATCGACGCATTCGCAAGTAGGAATTTAACAATTGTAAATGTAACTTAAGGAAGATAAAGAAGAAGTAATCACTGCATTAAAAAAACACCTCAAACTGATTCATTACATACACTGTTCCCCGATTTATTTATTTATTGACTACCGAACAAGCGCAAAACTGTCATTGCTAGAGAGCAAAAATTCAGATGATAAAAACTTAAATTGGAATTGGAAACAACAAAATAATTTATCTATAGTGAAGGACTAAGTAATTTATATGATGTGCAAAAATGTCAACATTGTTTTCCTTCAGCTGCTGGCTATAGCAGCTCTTGAGCCTGTCTGGTTCTTTGCTACAAAATAAATTATTTACAGTAACTGACTGGGAAAAATTATACGCAAACTGTCACTCATCACTGTTTTCTTTCAGCTGCAAGCTATAACAGCTCTTGGGTCTGTCTAGTTCTTTGCTGGTGTACACTCACATTGTGGCAGCAGGTTTGGACTTGAGGACTAGTAACTGAACGTTCTGCTTAGTAAATTGTCTACCTTGGCCATATTAAAATAAACTAAGAACCAACAGTTTGTGTAATTTTAAATAACAAATTTAATATTTTCATTTTTCTAATATATATATACTAATGTTAAGGTACCGATAACAAAATCTATTTTTAACAAAAAGTGAAATGGCTGACCTTTAGCGATTTTACTTTTTAGAATCAAGAAACATTCTCTAAAACATGGCTGTCATTCTGTCTGCTGTGGCAATTGGAAGGTTGCATTCAGCAATAAACTGCACCATGCATACTTCAACATCTGTGACTTGCCGAGTGAATTCTTTTTTGCTATCCTCTGAGCTGATCTGCTTTTTGAATAAAGCTGTAATGTTTCGTGTCTTTGGCAGATTCTTCCACTGACGTTCGGCTGTTTTGTGATTTTGTCCGGCAACATGCCTCTCACAATCACTACGTCCACCGTGATCACAACTAAAATCTCTGACACACGCCAAGCAGTGGACGAATGTCGGCCCCTTCTTAGATTGCACAAGAAACTGCCATTCATCAGTGTACGAAGACAAGAATGTCTGCTGTTGTTTAGGCTTTTTCTCCTTTGAAACCGACGTTGACGCTTCATCCAATTCATCATCAGTTTCATGGGCTCTTATTATTTTTCTTTTCTTGGCACCCGTGGCAGACATGGTTGAACTTAATGTAGTAATCTCTGACAATGAAAAGTTTCAATTGTTTCTGACTTAAGTATGGCGCGCAGTATGGCTTTGTGAAATGTCTTAAAACCCAAAACAAACGTCTTTTTACACACAAAAAAAAAAAAAAAGAAAAAAAAAAGGTGCCCAAATTCGTATTTTTTAATGCCTTTGCGAATTTTCGTATTCTAGGTCTCAAATCCGTAAAAATATGGAAAAATCCATAACGGTAGGCAGGTCTGTATCTAATATCAAGATTTTTGTTTTGTTTTGTGTAATCTTACCTGTCCGTTAGGGTCTCCCCAGAATTTGGCCGACTGCACGTGAAGCTCCACAGTGTCGCCAGCAGACTGCGATAGCTTTTGCTTCACCTCCTGTTCACTCCAGGTGACGATTGATAACCCTCCAATGGCGAATATACGGTCCCCCTCAATCAGTTTCCCTGACAGTACCTTGCACCGCCCTGTTTTGATCTGCAGTATAACTGTGACAGTCTGTCCCTCCTGCTGTGGACATAGGGAATCAGGTTTACATTGCATCTAGTCAAGGTCTAATAAATGAGATGACGATGATGATGATGATGATGATGATGATGATGATGATGATGATGAAATCAAAATCTAGTGTACTGATGATGATCTTCTGTGTTTCATTCAAGTTTAGACTAGTCTAATCAACATCTAATACCTGTACTGTTGTTGCTGATGATTATCTTCAGTGCTTCAGGATCAGGTTAGCTGTAACCAAAGTCTAACAGCCGTGATGTTGATGATGAGGAGGAGGAGAAGGAGGAGGAAGATGATGACGAGTAACGCTCAGTGTTTAATATTATTTCAGACTAGTATGTATAACATATGACGATGATGATGATAATGACGATGACAATGATGATATTCATCTTCCTTTTTTTCCTCTTCTTTTTCCTCAGTTTAAAAACAATCACCTCGGAAAATTTTTCGGACAGTTGTTCAAGTGAACAAGTCCCATGGCTTACCTGGCTCACACCCAACGATTCTCTGTCTTCATTAGTGAAGGTTTTGAAATCAATGCCGAGCTTCTTGTCAGGCCCTCGCTTGAGAACCACAGGGCGAGGCGGGCACCACGAAGTCTCGTAGGGATGGTACTTGAGCATGTAACGAGGAGAATCCTGGGTCGAACCCATCGCGCAGCTAACCTGCCTGCCTCATCCTGCAATAATTATGGAAACATCTACTTGACATAAAAAATGCCAGCCAATGTACATGAATAACAATATATAAACTTGTTATTTTGTAAACATGGAAGGGGGTTGAAAACGTAACTATAAAACCAATCAGTCTCTCTCTTTCTCTCTGTATATATCCCTGTCTCTGTCTCACTCATTCCATCCTCATCTTGTTTTCTTTCACCTTCATCACATGAGGCATTACAAGTGTTGGTTCCTGTATAGCTCAATGGTTATTGGATCCCCTGGCTATTGGATAACCATCACAGACACAGGAACTCCAATTGTGTAATGCCCCATTTTCTATAGAGGTCAATCTCATACTGGACCTTTACAGTATTAGCAAGCAAGCCTTCTGAATTTGTCAGCATCTAGAATACACTTGATGTGCATATTATTGCTATATGTTTTTGACAAGTGACCAGTGTTACTGTTAGCTTGTGTGTGTGTGTGTGTGTGTGTGTGTGTGTGGGTGCGGGTGTGTGTGTGTGTGTGCATGCATGTGTGTGTGCATTAACACATGCATGCATTTTTGTTGTTAACAATTTTGGTTATCGTTTAAAATTTTTTTTTTAAAAGGCCACAATATTATCTTTTAAGTTTCTGTGGCATGACTATATATATATATGACTATATATATATATGACTATATATATATATGCAATGCTCTATTATCTAATAGGGGTTATCACTTGTATAGGTGCCACACATAGTACTAACACCTTTGAAGTGTACAGACAGAGCTAGTGGTAAGGGTCCAGTTCAGATCAACACAACAGTTATCCATGAAATTATGTCATTGACTGAGAAGGTTGGGACTAGGGCTGGAGTTCCATGAAATTATGTCATTGACTGAGAAGGTTGGGACTAGGGCTGGAGTTCCATGAAATTATGTCATTGACTGAGAAGGTTGGGACTAGGGCTGGAGTTCCATGAAATTATGTCATTGACTGAGAAGGTTGGGACTAGGGCTGGAGTTACAGTAAAGATTCAGTGGTAGTGATGACAACTCCTAATGGCCTGCCTAAATTGAAGGTTCGTAGAAGTTTGTTTGAGGTTCATAAACCTTTTTTTTTTCTTTTTTTTTTTTTAGGTTCTCAGATTCCTATTGGACAAAAATAGTTTCAGAAACCTAGGTTTGGGATCTGATAACCTATAAAAATTAAAAAGGCTTACGTACCTCCAAATTAAAGACAGGCCCTAACCCTAATTCACTATATTCAGTTAATTTATTCCTTCATTTGACAGCAAACCTTTTTCACCAGCAAGATTATTTTTGAGTTATGGTTAGCTGTGAGTTTGGGCACTGAATAGAATAGACACAACGTTTCCTGGCGTGTCGTATGAGGCGACTAACAGGGCTGATGTCAGCACGGCATCACTGGGTGAAAGTCTTCTACACAGAAGTCACCGGCCAGGGCGGAGGAACCTCATGTTACTACAGGTTCAACGACCACATGCTCAGGGCCAAGGCCAGCTACGCTGCATTTGTAGATATCGGCTGTGGATAGAATTGGGCCCTGCCATGTCTTTCTTGCCCAAGACACATTGCATGATGAATAAAACCATTCACTCCATACCGGATTGGTCGTCGCCTGGGTCATCAAGGACCGCGCCTTCCGTTGGCCCCAAGGATGGAGCTGATAAGTGTGCTACTGATGGACAACTTAGCAAGATCCGCACAAGAAACGTAAACAGCATCCTCATAGGAACCTGGAATGTCAGGACCCTAACTAAGGAAGGAAAATTAGAAGAACTGGCCCATGAGCTGGACCACTATCGTCACCAGGTCATCAGGCCTTGCAAAGACCATCCTGCAAGGCACAGTGCAAGGAGGTAGAAGAAGAGGGAGACCGAAAAAGAGGTGGGAGGACAACATTCGAGAATGGACTGGTTTGACACTGAGCGAAGCCATCAGGGTTGCTGAGGACAGAGAAAGATAGAGTACCCTGGTTAAACGATCATCCATGGTGCCCCTATGACCTCTGAGTTATGGGATAGGATAGGAGGATAGGAGGGTTAGCTTAAACTTTGGAGGCTAGTGTCAACAAACCCTAACTCTAAAGTCTAATGCACTTTAATCATTGTCTATAATTTTACAGTTGTCCCTCTTTCACCAGCAAAGTTATTTAGTCACATGAGGAGCTAAACTGATTTTTGTCCCAAAGGGCAGTGTTAATCAGCTCTGGTGGCTTCTTATTCCAACGCTAGTAAATTGATGAAATAAGTCTAGGAATGAGCATTCCCCCCACCTCCCTCCCTCACCTTCAATCGATATAACATAACACATTTGTATTACCGGAAATGAAATTACAACATATTCAGCAATACAGGCAGAAAATAAATATTTGTCACATCCCTGATATTATAATCATAGACATACAGCATATTATGTTACATTCTAAAGGTGGTGGCTTATTTTTATGGTGTGACAATTCTGGCTAAATGTAAATACAGTTGACCCAAACATAGACAGTATCTAGTTTATTTACATATTATTAAATATTACATTTGCATTTGATTCAACATGCACAGGTAATCTTGCCAGTGATTGTATTGTCTTCCATCAACTTTGCAACATTCGTAGTAGCCTACTTGGGTCTAATTAACAAAAAAAAAAAAAAAATCAATGGTCCCTAATGAGAAAAACTAAATACATGTAATCATGACAAATCTCAATAACAGTATTTATACCTACTGGTGGAAAACACTATGCATTGCTACTCAAAATAATGTAAGGGCTACCTTTTTTCATGGGCCATCCCTCCCTCCCTCCTACCATCTCTCTCCCTCTCTCTCTCTCTCCCCCTCTCTCTCTCCCCCACTCTCTCTCTCATTGTCTCATCTCTCTCTGATCTCTAAACTGATTGATCAGGCACACCAAGACCATTATCATCAATCAGAGGCGGCCTGGGCCAATGTTATCAACCATTGCAGGGATCACAATCAGATGACAGCTAGCACAGCACATCACAGGAAATGAACAGAAACATAACAGCAAGGGAGATAAGAATGGAGGATTCAGATTCAATATATATTTTATTACGAGAAGAAAAATGACTTTAGCATTAATTGCTAATCTTACAATTGGTCCTTCTTTAAGCCATTCATACATTTAGTTGAATCATACACCCGCATGCATGCATAGACAAACATAGAGTTAAAATTAAAGGACATAAAAATAAATAAACAACTTTGCAACAAGGAAACTAACCATTCTTAGTATAAAACCTCTAACTGGAACCATTTAATTTAATAATAAGAGGCTTGGGGGACTGGGTGTGAGAGAGAGGGGGGTTTGGGGCAGGGTGGGGAAAGATTGGGAAAGACACCCCTTCCCCCCCAACCCCCCCCCAAAAAAAAATTAGAGTTTAGAGGTTGATCAACTTGATGTGGACAATCAGAACAAGGGAGGGAGGGAGGGAGGGAGAGATGGAGAGAGAGAGAGGGAGTGAATGAAAGAAAGAGATAGAGAGATGATCAAGTTGATTTTCTATAACGCAGGACATTGCATCCATGTTTCATAAAATTATTCACAAACTGCATCTATAAATACAAATGTATCATTAAATTATTCACTAACAATAGATTTCTGCATTTTGAAGAAGAAAAAAAAAATAAACACATTACAAGTGACTATATAAAGACTAATAATATTGATCCACTCTACAATACCAGAATATTCCCAAATCTTCCGAAATTGACAATGAGCTGCTGATCTTTTGTTTTATTTTCTAACCCCAGCCCTGCTTACAGATAATTCAATTATGAAATAATCAATATTGTTATTAATTCATTAGCACACCACACCTCACAAATAAAACTGTAACAAGCCATACCAGAAACACACTGCACCAGCTTACCATGGTTAATTTTCACATTGAAGGCAGTGAAGCAACAGTCCACTTTAATACAATAAGTAGTAGGTATTCCTGCTTCAAAAGTACTATTGTACTTTGTCCGCCATGTTTAAGTAGTGCAGAATTAGGTGGTAGGTCTTTAGGAGTGGAAAAATGCACTGATCATGACTGCATTACAGATCGTAGTTGTTATATTAACATGTCTACCTTAGTACAGCACTGAAAACGAGATCGTCTCCGTTGCTTCTTCAACAGAAACATTTGTTTAATGTCCACTTTATCAAGTACTAAGCAGGCATATTGCTAACAGTGTAGTTACTAAGCTCACGCATTGCATAGTAGTGATTTCACCACATGCTGTCTGTCTGTCGTATAGTTAAAGGCTAATAAAACAAGTATAATAAATAAAGGTAATAGTAATTTCTCAACACGAAATAGCCACACAACAATTTTCTTTCCACCCACAGTGCCTAAAGCATCGAGTTGAGAGGTCTTACATGCATGTGACTATTCGTTTTTGCTAGCTAAAACACACAGTTATTTTTCTACGCATCACTATCAACAACCTTTTCTGTCATATGCGAAAGCATAAAAAAGATAGTTGATACGCCTACATTATATGACTGTGCTGAAATTCAGAAATAAGAACATTAAACTGATGTTTAGCTATCTCCAGACTCTAAATTATATTAAAATATAAACACACCATTTAACTTTGTCTGTATAGCGAAAAAAAAGATTAAAGATTGTTATTTTCTGTCATCATGGTCATCACCACAAAGGAAAACACAGCAACTCCCTAGTAGCAACCTACAAATTAATCTGTGTACCGATTGCGGCTGCTCAAATTAACAAGAAGAGCAGCTGACATGCCCACCATGTATGACCACTTTCCTCTAGCTGTATATATCACAAAACAGTGAAGGAACGAAGAGATGTTGACAGGCCTACGTGTCTCTAAACACCCAATATTATCCACACGTTATTTTCTCCTCTATTGGCGCAAGCAACGAGAAGTTGATACATCTAAAAGCCACTGCTAGTTATCTGTGCTACTGCTATTATGCTAGCACTGCCCTCAGATCCCCTGGCACCGATATACCGCACTATAGTGGAAATGCTAACCAGTGTAAGCACAGTCCTTGAATACATACTACAGAATAGCCTACATTTAGTTTTTTTTTTAAAATAAAAGATCGTCATCATTACATAGAAAGACATTTGTAAATTTTATTGCCCCTGTAGACTTACTATCACAGACTGCAAAGGCCAACAATGTGTGATTAACTGTCACTTTATGTACATTTGGTGCCAGCCTCAGTTCAAACGTAACGAGCAAACTATTAAAGTTACTTCATGGTTGAATGGTCTTGCTTGGTGCCATATCAGTTCAAACGTCGTGAATAAAAAAACAAAATCTACAGTTAACTCAAGAGATGGCAGTTCTCATTGTATCCCTGTGGAGGCTAATATGTTCTAAAATAAAATCAAATGTCGGTGAAAGTCACATACATGTACAAAGGGTGGAATAAAATAAAGTGTGAAAAGAAAACAACAGCTGTTTAAATGTCACCCGATAGATCCCAACCTTGAATAAGGTCTAGGACAGAGCCACTGTAGTGTACAGGTTGTCATTCTACAGTAGTACACCACCATTCAAACACCATAAATTTCACAGCGCCACTCTCTTACTAGTGTGCACTAGGGTTTTGAAAATTATGTCTCAATTGTACTTATTAGCCATCCTGACCATATAGCTGTTTCTACTGTGGGAGCGTCTTCAGTGGTCAAGGTGCTGGTGGCATGCAGACAATTATCAATATTAAATGTCTGATAGAGTGACATGAATCTTATGTACTGCAGGCTACCTACCATGCCATTACATTACATTACATGATTATTGCTTTAGGTCCAGCGGACTCTTACGAGCCAAATCAGGACCAGTACCATGCCATACTGAGTCTGGTGGATGTAATACAATTGCAGAAGGTTGGAATCAATCCTTTTTGTTAAAAAAATTTATTTATAGCTAAAGGGCACACTTTTATAATGGGCCTTTGACGATTCCCGTTTATCTTTCAATAATTATACACAAAGGCAAATATGTAAATTGCCTTTGTCAAAAGGACGCTAAATGAAACAATCAATACTTCTAGCAAAGCATGTTATAATATATCTAAAGAGACCACCTTCATTAATAAAGGGCCTGGACTGATTTTTGTCTTTCTTTCTATAATAACGATAAACAAAAAGGGACAATATTTATTCTCTATTATAAAACTAATGCTAATAACATACACATGTATGTCTGTTGACTGATTCCACGGGGAATGCCCATAACATGTATACATATATGCATTATCATATTACCTAATTAATACTGAAAGACGATGTATCTTAGTAGAAACAAATATACAGTACGCTCTGCTACAACTACATTACAGGTAATGTCTAAACAATGGCTGGGTAACACTACCTACCCCCTTCTACACACACACACATACACCCACACATGTACATACACACTAAGTTCTCTAGAATAAGTGCCTAAAAGGAAATTCCTACATAAAAGGTACCCCAACCAACCCGTTCGCCACATACAATGTCCCTTTCTCCAACCCATTGTGCGTTGACGTATGCCTTAACAGCCTGACACTCGGATTGGGGTCGGTGTCGTTTTGGGGGCTAGCTGTCATTATTGCTGTGAGAAGCATTCCAAAGCAGCTCGATTAACGGTATATTGCATAAAACCCAACAGTTTGTGTTCAATGGCGTGTCTCATCCAATTACCCAACCGTCTTAAACTGTGATTTCTCAAAATCACTGACGTGAATACACACAAAAGTCATGTTAGTCTATGAGCGCACATTGCATGTAAGGATCCATTCAGCGTACAGTTTTCCAGACCTACTCCCTGTTGAACTATGCTGTTTGGTTTGGATCTATTCAGTTGTTTTTTAAATCTGTCCTACAGTTCTAAGTTTAATAGCTCTATTATGGTAACAGAGCTTCAATGCCTGTAAGAGTGGCTGGTGTTCTTGCCGTTCGATCGGATCAAACGTGCTTCAGAGCGCCATGCAGTCCGTAAGAGTTGTAACGTTGTAAACGTTCTTCAGAGAGAAGGGAGGGAGCTAGATACCGCTCACAACGGTACAAATCAAAGCACAAGAGAGAGATAAAAAATTTCTGTTAAGTGTTGTTGTTGTTGTTGTTGTTGTTGTTGTTGTTGTGTGTGTGTGTGTGTGTGTGTGTGTGAGAGAGAGAGAGAGAGAGAGAAGAGAGAGAGTGTGTGAGAGAGAGAGGCCTGGGGGAGAAGGAAAGAGAGGGGAGGGAGAGTGGGAAAAGAAAGGAGGGAGGAGAGAGAGGAGGAAATGGGTGAGGAAAAGGGGAGAGGGAGGATGAGGGGTAAGGAAGTAAATGTTAAAATAAGGAAAAAGTACAGTCCATTTTTGTTGAAGCAAACATAATGGCATACACGAGAGAGAGAGAGAGAGAGAGAGAGAGGGGGGGGGGGGAGAGAGAGAGGGAGAGGGAGGGTAGAGAGGCCGAGAGGGAGGGTGGAGAGGGTGAGGGAGAAGGGAGAGGAAGGGTTAGGGAGTACATTTTTTAAAAGGAGAAGAGAGAGAGATAGGTATATTGAAGAAGAAGAAGAAGAAGAAGAAGAAGAAGAAGAAGAAGAAGAAGAAGAAGAAGAAGAAGAAGAAGAAGAAGAAGAAGAAGAAGAAGAAGAAGAACGAAGATGAGAAAGAGTCTAGGGTCAATTTCGCACTTTGGTGCAGTGCAAGCAAGCGTGTCCTACTAACCCAGCATAACCAAAGTTAACGAAAGAGTGTACAATAAAAGCGAGCACAAAACAGTAAAAGAGGAGCAGCAGCAAAAAAAAAAAAATTCATTCCCTTCCTCACCTCCCCCCTCCCTCCTCACACACTTAGATGAAGTTTAAGATGTGCTTCTCTTTCGGTAACTTTTTAGCAAACAAACCCTTACAAAACGAAGAAATTACGCCTCGTCTCGCCTCGCCTTACACATACACTCGCAAACACACCCACACAGAGTGGCTCACAGAGATACATAGTGACACCCCCACCCAACTTCCATCTCCCTCCTATTCTCCCTCCCTCCCCCACCCACCTCCCACCACCACAAAATCTCTCTCTCTCTTTCTCTCTCTCTCTCTGCCCATCTTGTTTTACCGACATAATGCTGTGGCACAAAAGAGCAGAATGTCATGGATTCTGTGAACTTCCGTGATAATGTTTTATTCTCTACTTCCTTTTTTTTTTCACAATTACATAATAAAATTTATGCTCTTTTTCCGACCTTCTACTCATCTCTCTCTCTCTCTCTCTCGCTCGCTCTCTCTCTCTCTCTCTCTCTCTCTCTCGCTCTCTCTCTCTCTCTCTCTCTCTCTCTCTCTCTCTCTCTCTCTCTCTCTCTCTCGTTCTCATGCATTTCACCTTTTCATTTCTCATACTCTCTTTTGCACGCAATCAATAACCACCACCACCAGTCACCAATAACAACAATAACAAAAACAACATATTTTATGTATACCTGAAAGTCACGAGCAATTTATCTAACGAGACAACCCCACAACTCCTCCGTCAAAACACATGTGATACAAGCACGAGAAATGCGGATTAAATATCATATAAACGGTTTTTAATGTCACGCAACGACAAAGTAAGGTAATAATCTAGTAATCCGTGATATTATATAAGCATAGCTCGCATAGGTCACGAACGAGCACAACGGTATATTAGGCTGAGACGAGACCATGGATGATGAATGCTTTTTCATGCACTAGCAAAAATTAATGGGTTAGAAACATCCATTATGACACCAGTAGCTATACCCCAAGCAAAAAGGAGGTGGTTTTCACGAGTTTTCACTGTCTGGGTTCGTAATTTCCAAGGTAAACACTTGATTATCGGCTTAAATTGTCTCACAGTAAATGCTCTGAAACAGATATAAGCAAATACATTACACGTAAACAACATAGCGAACCTTACCAAAGCACATGCGCGTTCATATTTCATGTCATAACGGTACCGTGTTATAAAACAACCCTTTCATGTCATTAAAGGAAAGCATACAGAACACGTGTGAAAAGCTTGCGTGAAGTGCCCGCGTGCATGCTTGCATGTGTATAATTATGTGAGGTGTGTGTGTGTGTGTGTTTGGGTGTGTTTGTGCGCGCATGTGTGTGTATAATTGTGTGTGAGAAGTGTGTGCGTGCTCATGTAGGCTATGTGTGTATAATTATGGGATGAGAGAGACAGAAAGAGAGAGAGAGAGAGAGAGAGAGAGAGTGTGTGTGTGTGTGTGTAGGTGGGTGTGTGTGTGGGTGAGTGTGTGTGCGTGTGTGTGTGTGGGGTGGGTGCGTGTGTGTGTGTGTGGGGTGGGTGGGTGTGTGTGTGTGTGGGTGGGTGGGTGTGTGTGTGTCGTGCTATGTAGGCATGTGTGGGTGTGTGATTAAGGATGGGGCTGGTGGACGATCTATATTCGGTCTATATCTGTGTATGTTATGAGGGGGTTTGGGCAAGTATTGGATAAGTATGCATTCATCATCATCATGATCATTATGTTCATTATCGTCAGCATCATCATCGTCGTCGTCGTTGTTATTATTACTATTATTATTTATTTACATCGAAGCAGGCTAACTTCCTGCACAGTTGTTGAGAGTCACTTGACCTTCAGCTCAACTGGAACAACTTGAACTAATCCCCTCTGACATTTCAGAACATGTGCATCCTTGTTGCCGCCATCACCACTATGGAACTCGATACAGTCGCCCATTAGTTTTGCATTTCCAAATTTATCTGGAAATGCTTTGAAAAAGTAGGGTGTCAGAAAGTGCCAAATGTCGGTCCGTTGGCATGCCATATCTCAAGAACTACTGAACCACACCCCTCCCTTAAGAACAAACATCCAAATTAATCCAACGTGGCAACCAAAAGCGCTTCTATATAAAGTTTTAACTGACACTAATTACAAATGCATTATATACATTTTATTTTTCTATGTGTACTGGACTGGAGCACATTCAAGACAACACTCCACAGCTGACTAGAAGTTTCTGTCATCAGAAGGCGATTGGCCTCTCTTCCTCGCGTCATCTCCCCACACTCTCGTCATCTCTCGCGCTCTCTTACCAGGATGTTTAATTCTACTAGCCGTTGTGCTCGTGTGTATTTAGACATCACGTTACACTCTTTCACGCTCATAGACAAAACACAATGTATTATATTTGATCACGAAGTACAAAACCACACGTACGGGAAGATCGGAGGAGGCGGGTCTTCCATGTCTCTCCCTCTTTTCTTCTCTTCTCTCTTTTCACTCAAGCCTTCTCCTTTTCCCCACTTACCCGAACAATGAAACGGACCAATCTCCGGGATCAGTTCAACGCTGAAGAAGCCTAGGAACTGGTGTTGGGTAAAGGGAAGCGTGAATACAAAGACGACCTGCAAACCACGCTTTCTTCGTCTGTCGACATCCCTGTCCTCTCTGCCTTTTCTTTGTCTGGAGAAAATGACGGAGGCGGATGTTGTCCTAGTCCACATTACAGGCTTCACGTGCAACACGCACTGTCACCCGATACTTTGGTAAGGCCGCGCTTTTAAATGCACACCGATTTCATAAGGTTATCCTAGATATACATCCTCCCCTTCACCACTCACACACACACCCACGCACACAACCCCCCCCCTCTTACCCATCCCGCTCCGCCTTCCTCTTCTCCCAAGGCCTACTCCCATCCCCCTCAACTGAACTTGTGGGATAAGTGTGCACAAGGAGCAAGCTAAGAATCCCCTTCTCTCAAAACCTGCGTGGAGCTGCACTGGCCAGCCGACCTCTTGCTAAATGTCATTGACCCAGTTATTCACTGATTCACTCACTAGCGATCAAAATACAGAGAATTCAAATCCAAAATCAATGCCAGTATTCAGCCTCCTCCTTTCGTTCAACTTAACCCACTGGGGAAATCAGCCAGAGTAATCTATCTGCCCTTTACATAGATGATCTCAGTAAGTCCCGTCCAGCGGGTACGTCGACTGGTTGAATAATGTTTTTCTTCACTTTCTGACTAGGCCAAAACAAAAAAAAATACATTTCTCAATTCCATCCCCTGTGTAGTGATTGTTTCCACTAATTGTAAGCAAATCCGAAATAAAAAATTTTTTAAATCCGTTCCCTGCTGACTGACAATAAATGACTAAATGAACGAAACTTTAGTAAGCGCATAAAAATCTCTACATAAAAAGCGGGATCACACCTAAATGGTGGAGGGGAAGGGGGGGGAAGCAACTAAAATAAACCAATAAACAACTAGATAATTGAATTGCATATCGTAATAAACGACAAAACACAAGAACGCAAAATGGTTACGCTTTGAAAACTCGTCTGGGTACAACGTTCAACTAGCTAAAAAAACTGGGAAAACGGTGGACTTGAATCGACACTTCGATCCGCCTGAGGCTTCTTTAATAGCTAGAAACGCCGAGATGTTCGTTCAAACTTTCTTCTTGTATTTTTTTTTTCATCCATACGCTAACAGATTAAAGTGGTGCTAAAAGGATTCTATCTTCTTTCATATTTAAATACAACCTTTTTGCAAATACCTGTATCTCCAAACTGAGGCGGAAAATGGTTTTTGCAAATGTCTGTAACAAACATGCAATTAAAATGGTTATTCTTAAAAACTAAATCTCTCTGAATTATTATAAACAGATCAACATACTACCTCTTGCCAACAGATTAAAATTTAATAAAGGACGTTTCATGCACAGGATTCTTTCTGGTAATACACCTCCTATCTTTCTTCTCTTTTTTTCTAGGAAAACTGCCAGATTTTCTACCAAACTAAATATCCTATTTTCAAGAATTGATCTGTTTAAAGCCTGTCTGTCATATTCAGGTTCCACTGGTGCTCCGATAACAACCTTGAGCTCAATGTATCTAAAACAAAAGAAATGGTCATCGAAATGGTCATCGACTTTCGCAGGAATAAAAGCACAATCTCACCTCTTATGATTAACAGTGAATGCGTAGAACAGGTTGACTCATTTAAATTTCTCGGAACGGTCATTTCCAGCAACCTGTCTTGGGACACTAACAGCATGTCCATTATCAGGAAGTGTCAGCAGCGCCTCCACTTCTTGAGACAGCTCAAGAGGCTCGGACTTAACCAGACAATACTCGCGCATTTCTATCGCGCCGTGATTGAGAGTATCCTGTGCTTCAGTATCACAGTCTGGTTTGGAGGCGCCACTTCGGGCGAGAAGTTTCAACTCGAAAGAATTGTCAAACGCGCGGCAATAAAAACCCGTCAGGCAAACGCTTCAGAGCACTAAAAGTTAGAACTAGCCGGTTTAGACACAGCTTCTTCCCCGAGGCTGCCCTCTCAGTACCAGTGTCCTCAGTTATCCACAGAGCATGAGGTGTTATACTTAAACGCCAATTTATTATTTGCGATAATGTGTTGGTGGTGCAATTCTTATTCTTTAATGTATTTTATCTCTTTAAGTTTTAATTTAGATACCCATGCGGGTATGCGTGAGTATGCGTGTGCGTGTGGGGGTTGTGAGTGGGCGTGCGCCTGTGCTTTACTCCTTAAAAGAACTTTCTTTATCAGAGTATTTTAATGTTTTAATGTCCAGTGGAAGGTTGTTTGTTGTTGCAGAGGGACTAAATGTTTTACCGCATCACCAAAACAAAATCCAATGTATTTTGAAGTCATTGGGTAATAAAGTGTCTTGACTTGACTTGACTTTATGGAATAACTTTGCAGACGTTCTCAGCAATGCAGTCACTAAATACAAATCCTTTAGAAACCATCTTTTACAGCACATTAAAATTAGTTAATTAGCTACTTAGCAAGAGTTCTACATACATAACTTTAAATACATTGTTTTACATAAGGTGTGTGCGTGCGTGTGTGTGTGAGTGTGTGTGTGCGCGCGCGCATATCTTGATTATATTGTTACATGATGATGTTACTGTTATGAAGTTAGGTTGTTATACTAATTGCTATTGTTACAAACCCCAAGGGCAGGATGTAAAAAAGCACAGCCAGTGCTTAATCTTTTACCCTTGTTAAATAAAATTGTAATCTTATCTTATCATGGATTTTGTTTTGTTTGGATTGAGGGCCATGTGGTTGGGTTCCGACCGTCCATTCCTGTATTTCACTTCACTAGCCCTTTTTTGTAATGACGAGGCTAAAGTATTAACGTTTGTATTTTGAGAGTGTAAAATAGTCATCAGCGAAAAGTTCACAAGAAGTAGAAATGTAAAGGGGAGTGCAGGGGAGTGGAGGGGAGGGAGATCGTTTATGTAGATAGAAAACAATTAAGGTCCTAAAAACAAACAAACAAACAAACAAACAAAAACCGAGACAGAGAGAGAGACAGACAGACAGAAACAGAGAGGGGACAGGAAGAGAGAGGGAGCAGAGAGAGGGGGGTATAGAGAGATTGAGAGAGAGAGAGAGAGAGAGAGAGAGAGAGAGAGAGAGAGAGAGGAGAAAGAGTAGCAGAAGAAGAGAAGAAGAAGAAGAAGAAGAAGAAGAAGAAGAAGAAGAAGAAGAAGAAGAAGAAGAAGAAGAAGAAGAAGAAGAAGAAGAAGAAGAAGAAGAAATTCTACAGATTCTAACTTCGCCCATGGTCATTGCCTCATAAAGTAGGTTACATTTACACTTCTGCACGTATGCACTATCATCACCTAACTACCATAACTAAAGAAATTACCCAACCAAACCGAACAGGATGCGATACCAAACAAACAAAAAATTAAACAACCAAAAAGGGTACTATATAAAGACATTCCATAATGCATTAGGATACGATATAGCTATAGAAATGCCGCACACCCAAAAAGATGCGTTAAGATAAGTTTAATCTCTGACCAACCACAAGTAGACTAACAGGAAGATCCAGGAAACAACTCGCTATCAATGGTTTCATATCAAACGCATTGGAACGTCAATGTACCTCGTCTTTGTAATAGAGATACGGGCAAACGATTTCTAGATTAAACTACACCGTACATTAGCCAAGTAGAATGGATCTATATCGATGTACATATATATGTATATCAACAATATATCTATAAAAAGATACAAAGGACTGCTACCGCTATGCTATCGATGATCACTACCGCGTTGCTATCGAGGATCCATACTATTTTGCTAATGCCCCTGTGATCAAACTAATTCTCAGTATAAAACCCAGACTATTACTACATGTACATTCCTGCTTCTCGTTGCTATATATTATGTATTCCTACTAATTCCTTTTGCACACAAGTTTTTGTCTTCATAGTTGTAACTCGTCAGCAGCACACACACACACAAACACTCGCCCATGTACAAGTTTACAAACACGCACACACACGCGCTTTCGGATGATATAAACTACCAGATATGTTTAGCAACGTTCCTATCAGAAAATAAATAAATCGGTGGGTCGTTTGGCTGAATAAACCCTGCATTCTGCACTCTGTAAAACATCAAAGTTCAGAGAGTACGCTCGAAGTGGTTTATCTTGAAATAAACAGTGACGTTAATTGCAAACTATGTGCACAAACGTATTTATCAATACGTTGAGTTCACAGAGTGCTCGAAGTTGGTTATATTAAAATATAAAGGTTCAGGTTGTACGCAATCTCCTTGGGTTGATCTCTAGAAATTCTATACAGCCGGGTTTTCTCTATTTTAAGAGAGAGAGAGAGAGAGAGAGAGAGAGAGAGAGAGAGAGAGACAGAGAGAGAGAGAGAGAGAGAGAGAGAGAGAGAGAGAGAGAGAGAGAGAGATTTCATACCTGTGACAGATACTACGTGTCACGTGGGGTTTATGGGCTCTGCACAATGGAATTATGGACCCTCACGTTTATTCGGTGGGAACTGCTAGTAAGTCACCCTATGAATTACTTTAATAAATTTATTTGTTTAGCTCGTTCTGTGTTAAGGTTGGGGTACAGAAATAGATAGAAAAATGGTAAAAGATTACTGTCACACTAGCTTTCACACGGCTATGAATCATATGTAGTCCAGCCACTTGATAACAGTTAAAATCACACATTTATTTCTTCTACTCTATACAAGATTCTCTAAGTACTAATCTAACTTAAAATGTCTCAGTTACTGCTAATAGTTCGTTCGCTGATAGTCTAGGCAGCTGTTTTTCTTCCTCGGGCACTTGCTATTATATCTCATGTAGATTTGGACTACTGTGGTCCGTTTTACAGTTTCTGAAGAGTTGGACTACTGTGGTCCTGTTATGATCAGTTTAAGTGCACCTTTGTCGATTACACTTAACTTTCTGATGGTGCGGTCGAAGTCCTTCTGTGAGGTAGCTTCTGGTACACCTTTGTCGTTGTGTAGTTGGGTTCCCTTGCCACGCTGTGGGGTCTGACAGGGTGTTTTTCAAGGTAGCTCTTTCCGACTTGTGCGGTAGAGTCTCCTCAACCAACTTGTCGTTTCTGTGGAGTGGGGCACACAGGATAGCTCGGGATAGCTCGCCTGCTCGTCTGTAATACAAGAGACGAAATTCTGCACAACCCTGAATAATCGGTTTGTGCAGAGCGTCTCACTGAAAGCCAAAGTAGCCCTCAGTGATAGCTCCACATCTCTATACATAAGCGACGAACATTCTGCTACTTCCGGGGTCCACTGGAATCTCAACTCTAAATTCCTATACATACATAAATATCAATCGTGGCTAACTATACACATACAGAATTAATAATATTATAAACATTCAGTGGTACAGCCACTGGCCTGCAAACATACATATAAGTTAAACAACAGTGGTTCCGTACGGGATGCAACATGGCGGCGCAACCGGTCGTGTTTCGCCACGTGTTCGGCGTTTCCACATGGTCACGCAAATTCGGATTAACAATTCACATTTATGCATAGCAAATTCTTCAAACATAATTTCAACAATAATATAAATATATCACGATGAAACAGAAGGGTGTTCATTTACCTGTTTGACAAGTTCAGGCCCGTGATGACTTGAGAGAATTCTAAGATTCTAAAGTCCTGCTTCCTGGTCTATGAGTGAAGATAGTTCTCTGCTAGCTAAGTAGATGTTACTTCTTCCTCGTCTCACACACGACTGACCAAAACTGTGTGAGGATTTGACACAGTCAGAACTGCTCTACCCGCTTACCTGAGCTCTCATTGGTTAAACGGTCCGATTCAAAACTCAAGTGCTGACTCACTGCGCAGCGTGGGTCGGGCTCGCGGTGTGTACTATAATTGCTGCTGTGTACTATACTGACTCTCTACTGTTACAAAAACTACACAAGGCTGAATAGTCAATGAGCAGAGTTAAAACTAGCCAGTTCATGACACTACGTCATAAGTAAGTAGCAGTACATCGGATAATATCATCAATAAAAGTGTAAGTTAGTCGCGAGCTCATATTATATAAGAATTTATTATCATTAAATTATCAACTTCTGGGAGTTTAACAATGAAAATAAAGCCTAATTTTGACACTCGCTGACTGAATAAAACTTTAAGATGTCTGAGAGATGATCCAACACAAATGAAAGATCAAATAAATGTATCTCTTTTAAACAATGGAAATGAACATAACTTCAACACCCTCAGACTACCTTGCCAAAAAAATAAATAAATAGATAAATAAATCAACATTTTCTACTTATGTGTTATATACAACATATGCTTCAAACTGTACATAATAAATACGCCATCTAATCCCTCTTTTGATAAATAGGCATTTTATAAAATAAAAGAAATGACTTGGGTTTTTTTTAATAAAAATAAAAAAAAGCCAAATAAACATTTTTATATGGCATTTTTTTGGCCGGACACCCATCTAAATACCCAAACACTACGTCTGTCTGACCTGAATGTCTGTATGTCTGCCTGCCTAAATGTCTCTCCCCCTCCATCTCCTCTCTCCCCATCTCTCTCTCTCTCTCTCTCTCTCTCTCCCCATCTCTCTCTCTCTCTCTCTCCCTCCCTAAATTTGTCTGAAATCGCAAAACTACTACTACTACTACTAGTATAATAATAATAATAATAATAATAATAATAATAATAATAATAATAATAATAATAATAATAATAATAATAATAATAATAATGAACACAATTTGTTATTTGTATAGCGTTTTTCCTTCATTGGAGATCAAAGCGCTTCTGGACAAATGGGTACATGGGGCAAACAAAGGAACACCAGTCTATTACAAATAACAATAAAATCAACAAAGAACGCAACATATTTACAACAACAACAATACTACAGCCTTACCACTCAGGGCAAGAGTGAGCCATCAACAAATCCATAACTCAAAACCAACGCATTGGAGACAATAATAATAGACAAATACCTGTTTATGTATTTTGCGTCGTTCATTCTTTAATGGCTATGGAGGAGAGGGATGGGGGAGGGGAAGGAAGGGGGGGGCTCTCTTGTACCTGTGCAACTTAAATGCAAACATGCTTTTAAAGCCTCTCAGACATATGTTGGTACTGGGTTCGAACACAGACAGTGCATGTTAACAGAAGCGCCCATCAACACAAGCATTTCTGGGAAAGAACGTCAACACGGAAAAACAGCACCTATACTTCTCCGCATTTGGATATTTTGACATCATACACGTTTATGAGTAGCAGATAGATCTGACACCTTCTTTGATTGCTTTAACACGCATGGAATCATGTTTATGACTAGTATATATAGAGGGCCGGCCGACTTCCGTGGGTTCGAGGGGCCGGGTAGCTCAGTTGGTAGAGCGTCTTACTAGTAATTGAAAGGTACCTGGTTCGAATCCAGGATTGGCCAATGTGTGACCATATTATTTTCCCCTTACCATTAACTGGTTCGCTGGTGTCAGAATAATGTGACCAGTAGTCGCCTATACGCTTCGGTGTCGTGGGACTATAATCTACAGTTATATCCCTGGGTTGTCAAATTGGTGTCATAGTTCAAGTTCACGTATAGGTACAGAGCGCACAATAAGTATCTGTTGTTTTCAACCCGAATTTAACTAACCACTGCCATCGCTTCAACCACCGGGGAACACGGTGTGTTCGATCGGCGCTTACTGACATTGCGTTCAGTGTCAGCTCTCCAGCATACCAACGGTTAAAAGGCATGTTCCGGCAAATGGGTCGCGACGACAGTACCTTTCTACAGCTCTTTGCTTCACGGTCGATTAACTTAATGTAAATCTAATCAATCGTCTAATCAATATTCACCTCCGGTTGGTGTAACTGGAACCCCTGAAATAGACCAATGACATACAGTTTTCAAAGTAAGCCCACACCTCAATTCCTTCCACAGCCACGCATGATAATTATGCAATTTGATTAAGGGCAAACAACAAAATCCATTGTGTGCCACTTCATGAAACAACATGAACACTATGTGAAATAGAACATTTAACTCACGATGACTCGCTCACTCACTCACTCACTCTCTCACTCTCTCTCTCCGCCCTTAAGCAGCTATACATATGAGAATTAGGCAATCTGATACAATATATCTATATTTCGAGGGGGAGTGGGAGCGCGTAGAGTTTATGTCATTGTTGAGTGTTTTATTTGACACACAAAATCCCTGTGTGCGTATGTGTATAAATAAATATATATATCATAATTCTCTCTTTCTCTCTCTCACATCATTCTTTCTCTCTGGTTATCATAACTCTTTTCCTCGTCCCTCCCTGTCCCACCTACCCCCCCCCCCTTCCCTTTCTCCAAGCAGGCAAAATAACTGGCACGTTCACATACAAAAACCCCACTTAAAATATCTCTTTACAATATTATTGTCAAGATGCGCTAAAACAGCAAAGTCCTCTCAAACAAGCTAGTCACCATTTTCTGCATCATTCTCCTTCAGATAACTTTGATACATGTAGACAAAAGACCCGCCCAGAGGCGGAAACATAATTATCACCACATGTCTTTATACTTGAACCTTGGTAACGTTCCATTTCCTTTACACTTGCACCTGATCGTACACCCGTCCTTTCACTTAATACCCGCCTCGCAAACGTTTATGCAATATGCACAGTTTCATTACAGAACTACAAGAACGTCCGCCCGGGCTATTTGGGAGGGGAGCCGAGGGGGGGGGGGGGGGAAACAGTCTATACTGTACATGTTTCTAATAACAAGAATACACACCCCTGCACATGTAACAAACAGTTGCAGGTTTACAGCAACACCCCCGGCCGACCTACCTCCCCTTGCCCCTACTCCCCCCCCCCATTCCAACACACACACGCACACACACCACTCGAACAGAAAGCACGCGTGTCATATCAAATTTACTTGACAACAACAACAGGTTACGATCAAGATGTTTACCAAACTCATGAATAAAACGTGACATCTTCAAAAGCACCCGATGTAAATATGCGAACTAAAGTACCACACCCGTAGCACACACTCCTCCCCATACACACCACCAGAAACGTGAACATTACTTCAGATGATTTACAATGGTATAAATTATGTTACACATATGTATGTGCATACAAATGTACACAGACACGCACAGACACAGACAGACACACACACACACACACACTAATTTCAAAGTTAAATAAATAAATTCATGAGTTTGTGTGCGTATCAACAGCATGATGGTTGATTCTAAAAATAGCAATGCGATGATACGTGTAGAGCACAGCATACCTGGGCCCCGCCAGTTTTTTTCTTGCCCAAGTCGATGTATGATGTAAACAACCCCTCGCTCAATACCGGATTGGTCGTCGCCCGGGTCACCAAGGACCGCGCCATTCGTTGGCCATCAGGGCGGAGGTGACAAGTGGGTTACTGATGGACAACTTAGCAAGATCCGCACGAGAGACAACATCGTCATAGGAACCTGGAATGTCAGGATCCTAAATGCAGAGGGAAAATTGGAAGAACTGGCCCACGAGCAGGACCACTCTATCGATGGAACATTTTAGGTATCAGCGAGCTGCGATGAAAAGGCCTAGTTGTAACAACGACCGAAAAAGGCAACAAGTTTTATTTCAGCGGGAGAGATGACGAACACGGCGTTGGATTCTTGGTCCACAAAGACATTCTAGCCACTGTAATGAGTTGCAGCCCAGTTTCCAGTAGACTCATTACCATCCGTCTGAGAGCAGCCCATGTCAACATCACCACCATCCAGTTATATGCCCCAACATCAGATTATATAGACATCGAAGTCGAGGATTTCTATGAACATCTGCAGGCTGTCCTTGACAAAGTGCCGAAGGACATAGTCATAGTGCAAGGCGGCAGGAATGCCAAGGTTGGCCAAGACGCGTACTATAACTGGGGAGACTGCAACAGCGAGACAAATGACGGAGGTCTGAGACTCTTGAAGTTTGCCAGATTCAACAATCTGATACTGGCAAACACGCTTGGTCTCCACAAAAAATACAGACGATGGACCTGGCACAGTCCAAGCGGGGAGACATCGGCGTGCGTCAAGGATGACTACTCTCTCCAACACTCTTCAACATCTTCCTAGAGTGCATCATGTCAGATGCCCATGCATATCACGAAGAAACAGTCAGCATAGCGGGTAGTGCAATCTCCAACCTCCGTTTTGCGGATGACATTGATGGATTGCCTGGAGAGGAACAAGAACTTGAACAGCTAGTACATAGGCTTGACACAATCTCCAGAGCCTTTGGAATGGAAATAAGTGCAGAGAAGAACAAAATGATGACTAACAACACCAACGGCATCAACACGGACATCAAGTCCAAGGCCAATCCCTCAACACAGTGCATAGCTTCAAATATTTATTAGCCATTGTATCAGACAATGGGTCCCGACAGGAAGTCCTCTCCAGGATCGCACAAACAACTGCTGCCCTGACTAGGTCAAAGCCCATTTGGAAAGACAGGACCATCAGTCTACACTCCAAGGTAAGGCTGCTGCGCTCTTTTGTCATCTCCATCTTTCTATGCATTTGCGAAACATGGACCCCCACAGCAGACCTACAACGAAGACTACAAAGCATGGAGATGAGGTGCTACAGAAGACTTCTAGGCATTTCCTGTACCAGCACATCATCAACGACGAAGTCCGACAGACCATCACACAAGCCATTGGTCAACATGATGACATGCTCAAAGTGGTGAAGAAACGGCATGGCCACGTCACCAGAGCATCAGGCCTTGCAAAGGCCATCCTACAAGGCACGGCGCAATAAGACAGAAGAAGAGGGAGAAAGAAAGAGGTGGGAGGACAACATTCGAGAATGAACTGGCTTGACACTGAGCGAAGCCATGAAGGCTGCTGAGGACAGAGAAAGATGGAGTACGCTGGTTAAACAATCATCGGTGGAGCCCCAACGACCTTCGAGTTACGGGATAGGAAAGGATAGGACAGCACATTTAGCTGTTTGAGTACATATCAAGGAAGAGAAGTAAGAAAGTGGGAAAAAAATCAAACTTAGCGGTCGGTTTGAGCAATGTGCCCACTATACAATCTTTTAATGCGACAACCATGCAAAATTCAGATAAACTCATTGCAGTCAAGAAGACAGAAAAATAAATTAAACCCGGAACTTTAAAAGTGCGACCTAAATGACATTCCACAGCGCTACATTTGTTTCTACCATAACGTGCAGGCGCTCTACAAGGCCTAGGTTGTAAGTATTTCTCTTCAAATGTCACGATACTTGGCCCTCAAGTTAAAGGATCCTGTAAGTCTTCATAAGTCATGCATGCTATCTGGCCCTCAAGATAAGTCGTTGTTGTAGAAAAGGGTTCGTTTGGATAACCGCCTCCTTTGCTGTTTGTTGGGACAATAACGACTCTGATCCTGATGTAGTCAAGGCACTTAACTCACGTGTGTTCCAATAAGGACTGTTGACCTTTACTTATTAATTTATTGAATCATTCTTATATAGCGCTTTTCCAAGTATGTGCAATAAGCCAAGTATTCGACAGGATAGAAAATAAAATAAAATAAAATAAAATAAATAATAAAAATAACAAAACTTATGGTAATGTAATTAATGTTTGTTATGAACGCTAGCAGCGTCATAATCGGATGGAAAAAATTAATTTCCATAATTTAATGTTTATTACTACTAAAGCAACCCCTGGTTCAGAACAACAACCGGTGTGCGTCAAGGATGCCTACTCTAGCCAACAATCTTTAACATCTTCCTAAAGCGCATCATGCCAGATGTGCTTGCAGATCACGAAGGTACAGTCAGCATAGGGGGTAGAGCGATCTTCAACCTCGTTTTGCGGATGACATTGATGGATTGGCTAGAGAGGAACAAGAACTTAAACAGCTGGTACAGAGGCTTGACACCACCTCAAAAGCCTATGGAATGGAAATATGTGAAGAGAAGACCAAAATGATGACCAACAACATCAATGGCATCAACAAGGACATCAAAGTCCAAGGCCAATCTCTCAACACAGTGCATAGCTTCAAATACTTAGGAGCCATTGTATCAGACAATGGGTCCCGACAGGAAGTCCTCTCCAAGATCGCACAAACAACTGCTGCCCTGACAAGGTTGAAGCCCATTTGGAAAGACGGACCAGCAGTTTACATTCCCTTGTCATCTCTATCTTCCTATACGCTTGCGAAACATGGACCCTCACAGCAGATCTACAACGAAGAATACAAAGCATGGATATGAGATGCTACAGAAGACTTTTCTGGGCATTTCCTAGTATACCCAGCACATCACAAACAACGAAATCCGACAGATCATCACACAAGCCATTGGACAACACGATGACATGCTCACAGTGATGAAGTAACGGAAACTCCGATGTTATGGCCATGTCACCAGAGCATCAGGCCTTGCAAAGACCATCCTGCAAGGCACGGTGCAAGGAGACAGAAGAAGAGGGAGACAGAAAAAGAGGTGGAAGGACAACATTCGATAATGGACTGGCTTGACACTGAGCGAAGCCATGAGGGTTGCTGAAGACAGAGAAAGATGGAGTACGCTGGTTAAACGATCATCTATGGTGCCCCTACGACCTTCGAGTTACGGGATAGGATAGGATAGATGGTTATTAATTTATCTCTGTTTATGGATAAGGTTTCTAATCTTGCTGAGAGTTCAGTATAAAGATCGGCGATTTTCTGTTGAATCGTTCGTTTTATATCCAAGCTTAAATTCAAGTCATCAACTTCTAATTTTTTTTTTTATTTCTTTGTCGAGCTCGCCAAGCTTGGCCAAGTTCAACATTGTCTTCCCTCTTACAGATTGTAATGCGCGATCCAAACTTTGAAGCTCTCTCAGAGGTACTGAAGACAAATATTGGTCGTTTATAGTTGCTTGACCTACATTAGTTTCTAATAAAGTTGTTACTTCTGTATTCACTGGTAATGCAAAGTCTGACATGTCATGAAGACTTATTTCAGTTGATTGTGGAAGAACTGATTCTATTTGTTGTAAGTAAGCAACTGCTTGCCTACGTAAGTTAGATTCAGGAAGCCCAAAAAATCTTACAACAGACACTGGAAGTTTAGTTTTCAGAACAGACCATGAATAAAATTTATCTGGATGCTTCGTCATGGTTAACTGCACTCCGATTCTTTTACCTGTGGACGGCTCTTTAGTGCTTATTAACAAATGATTACTTTTATCTCTAGTTCAAAGTCGCTCGTCGGCACATTATCTGGTAATTGCCGTCCTATATGATTGTAAAACTTATTAATTTTATTAGCTGGATGTGGTTGTGTTACTTGACGTAATTCTTCTCCGATACTCAGTCGATTGTGATGATTCATGTCATCTCCTAACATTGAAAGGTGTCTGCTAGTTGTGTCAAGGTCCTCATCTTCAATAGGTTTAAACACTTCATCAGGGAGTTCACCTCCTTTAGCCATTTGTTTTAATTAATTAATTAATTTAATTTTAGTTACTTAAACATCCGAATTACGGGAGCTTGTTAGACCCTACACGTATGCCGAGAACACCTTTAGGCATTAAAGGATCTATCGGAGTACAGTAATTGTTACGAACAATCCAAGTAGCATAGAGCCTAATCAATTATTGGCTGTTAGATTTCCTAATCTCGGTCCTGATGACGTAATTGTTCCAGGAAGCCCTAAACTGTCTTTTAAATTTAGTCTGAATTCTACCACTGACCCTAACAGAACCTTAGTTAACAATCTCCGCAGAGCTAGAGTTAAAATAATGGTTATTACGGTCGGGAAATCCAGAGTATCGATGGCACTGGTGTGTTGTTTTATTACACAAATCTGTGGTTGAGTAAAAAATTAAAGGGAAGATTTAGTTGGTCAGGGAATTTAAACCCTGAATATGAATTCACCTGCTCAGTTTCAAAGGTGTACTGATGCTGTTTGTGCAAGAATCTAATTACAACCATGACAGTGAGGCGTTTGTAAATCCGAATGTAACAAAGGCGTCGATCGTGATTGAAAGCAAGCCTAATCAATTATTCGTTAATGGGAAGCTGGGGTTTCAGCAGTTTGACGAGATTAGGAAGATTTTGGGTGGGGGTCGTTTAAGGATTGATACAGTTGATTCAATTTCTAAAAACCTCTATTTACATGACACTAGACTGGAAGATTATCTTGTAAACAAGTTTGCTTTGTGGTTAGATTTTAGAACAATACCTACCAATGAGCTTCACGGATCCTGAAGGAGAATAGAGAATGGAACAGATGGCATCACGATTGAGCTTCATAGAGAAGATGTTGCTACCAAGTCTGAACCAATTACTGTATACATGTATGTAATTATGGACGCTCAGTTAAATATTGAAAATGGGAGATTTAAAGATTAACATTTAGTGTATTAAAATGGCGCCCTTGTTACCGCGCGATCTGCATTGTGAAATGATCGTTGGTGATACTTGTGGTAAAACAAAGTTAATTTTAGACCTATTGCAAACATATTACCTTAAACACTTTGATTACATAATTTTGTTTTGTCCCTCAATACACTTTAATAAAACTTACTTAGAACGTAAATTTATCTGGACTGAGGACAGTCTGGTAGTCCTGTCTTTTCTTTAAGTTTATTGATGACCATTTTTCCTTTCCAATACCCTGATTCAGAATAATATACTTTAGACAAACGCGAAGCAGACATTATTTTTTATTTAGTAGTTTTTTAACAAGGTAATGAACTATTACTGTTCCAAATACAATTAAGACTAATTCTCCAGTCTCTGTCATTGTGGGCGCAATATTACTGTGAGTAGTAATCAGATAACACTGGTTGTTTTAATGGAGGTAGCGTTGTGCCAGTAAATAAATAATATTGATGCAAACTTCCTCAACGTCTTCAAATGTCTCATCAGCATGTTCTTCTTTCATTCTTTTATTAATGAAATCAAGCTGCAATAGTCTGTTTTTCTCGTATTCGGCCTGATCTTGTGATAATTCTTCCATTGCTAAGTTACGACGTTTAGGATCTTCTTTATTGTCTAGTTTTGAAAACAAATAATTTAATCCTGAAAAGGCTAACGGGTTGACAGCAGCAGTGCCAAGGACTGTTTTGATGAAGTGTACGCCGCACACACATTTCCTTGTGTTTTCATGGGGACAATAAAGATTCTGATTCTGATTCTGATTGATTCATAGCAGCTCCAGCTATGTATTTTAATTCGTTTTTTAATTTTTATTTTATTAAAAATGAATTACGAAGAGTTGCTCACCACAGAAACAATTAATGTTACAGTCTCGGGCGTTGACGGTTATGCAGAGAAAATAAATAGGTTGATGAGTTTGACTGCTTTAGGAAAGTCAAAATTATATTTAGGTGTTGACTTAACACCAATTCAGTGCTTCCCTTCCCTAACCCGCCCCCCTCCCCATCTCACCCTCCCCCATGCAAGATAAGAAAGGGTGTGTGGGGTTAAGAGACAGGACTGTGTACTATCCTATCCAATCCTATCCTATCCTATCCCGTAACTCGAAAGTCGTGGGGGCACCACAGAGGATCGTTTAACCAGCGTACTCCATCTTTCTCTGTCCTCAGCAACCCTCATGGCTTCGCTCAGTGTCAAGCAGAGAGAAAGGAAGAAGAGAGAGATCACTTCGCGATATCGCCTCTATGAGAAGTGATGTACGGTGGAGGAGTTACGTCCCTTCAACCTCACATGGGCTTGCTTTCGGTTCTTAGTCTCTTGTCTATATATGGGGGGTTTTAATTATATTTTTAAAAAATGTTTTAGACCGCGATTTTCACCTTTTGCTGTTGAAAATGTTTGAAATAAGGCTTTTCAAATTTGAGAAATTTTTTTTTATGCACATCTTTTTTTTTTTTTCATGACTTGCTGCCTCTTGACCGTAAGGGTGTTATGAGCGCTTCCTAAACTGTAACCCGGATATAGGTGGCTTTTGCATTGTTTCGTTGCTTGAAATAAACAGTATGTATAAGATAAATTGAGTTAAAATAAAAATAATAATAATATTAAAAAAAAAAACACTAGTCTAGAATATGTGTCATACATGCGTAATTTATTTTTTGTTCCGTATGGGGTTATACAGCATACGGATTGATTGGCAGTTTTAGTGTGTATAATTTGTGCGTGTGTGTGTGTGTGTGTGTGTGTGTGTGTGTGTGTGTGTGTGTGTGTGTGTGATATAGAAAGAGATGGAGATCGAAATATAAATAACGATATTGACTAATTCGAAACGTAAATCTAGTTGTGAACACGGAAATTCATTTATTTACAAAAATATGCTTCGATTGATTTCAACATAATAATTAGGGTACGTAATAATTATACTCTCTCTCTCAGTCTTCTCTCTCTCTCTCTCTCTCTCTCTCTCTCTCTCTCTCTCTCTCTCTCTCTCTCTCTCTCTCTCTCTCTCTCGTATTTAAAAAAAGGTGAACAAGGCAACTTTCTGTGATCACAAATGAACCCACCCTGCAATCAACCCTATATATTTCATTCAAATTGACAATACATTCAGTGAGTCTTGTGACAAAATTAAAGGTTGGCATCTGTATTTTATATTAGAATATTCTGCCACAACCTCATTTAATTATAACAGGATACGAAGTTGAGGAATTACAGACACAGTTCGGTGGACAGCAAATAACAAGCCGCTGAAATTTTGCTTTTCTCATACTGTCTTTACAATCTCTCTCTCTTTTTTTTTTTTTTTTTATGTAGCCTTGGAGTTAACAATTGCAGAGAACATGACAATAGTGAGCTAATTAGTGCGGCAAATCAAGTTGGGTTACTTAACAAACCACATTAATCACGTTTATACCAAGACTTTGCAGTGCACCAGAATCGTTTTAAATCTAGATCTAGACAGAGGATGATACATGACAGCAAACGGCCAGAGGGCACCCCTTTTTAGTTCTACTGTGGCTTATTGACACTGACAATGACAGTAGTGAGTAGGCGTACTTTTTATTGATACTGAACTAAATTCAAGTTAATTATCACTAAGTACTAACGCTACACACAACCTTTATTAATTCCTTGGGCTAATCCAAACCGTTTCTTACACGAAACATCACCTTAGTTCCAATCCGTCTTGTATCATTGACAACCATTCATTGACAGGTCTTGGTCATCATAATTCATTCATATCATGATTCTTGTCTGTCAGAATAGATCTACAATTTCTTCAAGAACTTAACCGTTCTTCTTCCTTTGGGAAACGAAAAAAACTCTTCCCCTTGCATGCAGCCTTTAATCGTGCATTTGTGCAGTTCAAAGTTGCACAGTGGTCACCGTAACTGCTCCTGCGATTTTTTTTCCCCCTCTCCATCAGATCTTCGCTCTGTGAAGCAGGCCTTTTCACACATGTTACAATCAAGTCGCATAACTCTTGACGCGTCATCACACCAATGGCGTCACTGCGCGGTCTATATATTCCTGGTCTATGGTGTCAAGCCAGTCCATTCTCAAATGTTGTCCTCTTTTTCTGTCTCACTTAAAGTGTACACTGGATTATAGACGGATGGGGGAAGTCCTGAAGCATACAGAGAGCTCAATGGCTCAGCTAAGCTGTAATGTATTTGGGAGAAGGGGTGGGAGTGGGGGTAGAGTGCGCTATTTTATTGGACAATAACAACTCATTTATGAAAAGACGAGTGACCCATATGAAGGATCCTTTAATTGTTGACAGAACGCAGCACATGTTCTTTGCCATAATATGTAAAACTAATGAAGAACAATCTTGCGATGACAAAAGAGTAATTCATCACTCAGCGGATGCCTACTCCTACGCACGGAATGGAAGTATAATTCCTCGGTAATCCATGACCTACTAGTACAAATGCATATATATGTTAAACACGTCCTAGCTGATTACTTTGAGCCACCCCATCCCTCACTGAAAAACAACAATACAATAAACCGTTTACGGCTAGTTACTTCCCTTAACGTTTTAGCGCGCGGAAGAATTTAGTCCCCATAAGGTAAGGGCAAACCGCTGGCCTGTTTAAATTGAATGTCCGTGCGCCTTGTTTTTATTGCAGGAGCTAGTAAATGGCGTCATATATTCACTCATATTGTTGCATGGAAGACCTTTTTAACAAACCGTACCGTGCCGTGTATTTATAAATGTAGCAACAACACATCATTTTTTCGAAACCCAAAAAAAAAATTTTTTTTGCCTAAATTTAATACAGGATAACATGCATATTGCAAAACAAATTCATTTTTTAACATAAGTCGAACATTTTTTTTTTAATAGCCATTAAAGAAAAAACGCCGAATCAACAGTTTCAGCTCTTTTTCCATTTTAGGTGACCGGCCGATGGCCTGCTTATATATTGGACAGACTGTTAATTTAACGCTTTAATAAGTTAGTCCTCAATGTGATCTTTGTAAACAAATTAAAAAAAAACTCAAACTTAATGTATCATGCATAAGAAATTATTTGTATTTTGAAGCACTGACCGTAATGTAGTAGCCATGTTTTGAAGTGTGTAAGCATAAAATAGGCCTATCATTCAGAGTTATTAGGCCTATCACTCAGGGATAACTCTATTTGTCATCACGGACGACAACTCTTGGCATGTGTTGATGCTACGTGCAGGAACTAAAAACCACTTTTTCAAGTATTTTACGGTCGAATTTCAATTTTTTTTTGCTTTGACATGGAAATAGTGCATTCAATTATCTGTACACAAAGTTTTAGCGAGGGGTCTTATTATTTAATAACAATTATCACAATAAAACCGCTTTTTCACTTGCCATTTCAGCTACCAGAACGCGGACGTCTCCTTTTGCAAAAACCCCGAAGCTACAGGCTTTCATTAATAATTATTGGTTAAAATTATTTATTTCTGATAAGTTTTCGCTTAGAAATAGCGCGTAATTTCATACTGCTGTTCTGTGGACACACTTTGGGATAACTCTATTCGTCATCACGGACGACAACTCTTGGCATGTGTTGTTGCTAATAAATGTCTCGTTAGGAAAGTTTTGTATATGAAGAGTTTATTGTTTAAGTGGCAGCTTATGTGTGTTCTCTCCACTATCAACCTCCCTGTGTCACTATGTATGCACTTTTCAAAGCATTGTGATTCATATATATCCTATCCCGTAACTCGAAGGTCGTTGGGGCACCACAGATGATCGTTAAACCAGCGTACGCCATCTTTGTCTTCAGCAACCTTCATGGCTTCGCTCAGTGCATTCAAATATTTAGGAGTCGCTCAGTCCATTCACGAATATTGTCCTCCCACTTCTTTGTCTCCATCTTCTTCTGCCTCCTTGTACCGTACCTTGCAGGATGGTTTTTGCAATGCCTGATGTTCTGGTGACGTAGTCATACCATCGGAGTTTCCGTTTCATTACCACTATGAGCGGGTGATCGTATTGTCCAATGGCTTGTATGATAGTCTGTCGGACTTCGTCGTTGGTGATGTGCTGTGTACAAGAAATGCCCAGAAGTCTCCAGTAGCATCTCATCTCCAAGCTTTTTATTCTTCGTTGTAGGCCTGCTGTGAGGGTACATATTTCCCAAGCGCATAGGAAGATGGAGATGACATGGGAGTGCAGCAGCCTTATCTTGGAGAGTAGACTGATGGTCCTGTCTTTCCAAATGAGCTTCAACCTAGTCAGGGCAGCAGTTGTTTGTGCGATCCTGGAGAGGACTTCCTGTAGGGACTCATTGTCTGATACAATGACTCCTAAATATTTGAAGCTATGCACTGTGTTGGTGGATTGGCCTTGGACTTTGATGTCCGTGTTGATGCCATTGGTGTGTTGGTCATCATTTTGTTCTTCTCTGCACTTATTTCCATTCCATAGGCTCTGGAGATAGTGTCAAACCTCTGTAACAGTTGTTCCAGTTCCCTGTTCCTTTCCAGCCAATCCGTCAATATCACCCGCAAAACGGAGATTGGAGATTGCTATTTAATTACGGTAATTACCCCAATGCTGACTGATCTTTTGTGATCTGCAAGCGGATATGAAATGATGCGCTCTAGGAAGATGTTGAAGAGTGTTGTGAATAAACATTGCAATTAGGCAGGTGGCTGTTGCAAACGGCCTCACGCCATTATTCCCATGTGGTTGCTTTAACTCACAACAGCGTTGCGTTGTGGACCAAGCTCGCGTGACATAACACTTGATCGCGAGGTCAAGCTCATGGACATTTAAAGGAAACCGGCCTTTTGGCTCGGCACCTATCTAGCATCTTAACAATAATTATTTAAACCCCTCCGCGCCCTACTCCAGTAAAATGGCGTGTGTATCTTAACTCTGCAGTCAAATTAAAGGAAATGTATATCCCTCCACACCCATGGCCCACCCCGTATCCAAACTCTCTCCCCCTCCCACCCCTATTACTTCCACCATTCCCAAACATTTTAAAAATGTAAAATGTTAAAAGATTCAGGTAATTAGTGTTCTTTTCCTCTCTGCAACGTTTACTTTCTGTTAAACAGCGGCGCTCACATTTCTTTTTCTTCGGAGTTGGGTGAACAACGCCAAACATGACAAGGGAACAAGTCTGACCTTCAAACCAGGGTAAAATGTCACAGAGGATTAATCTAAGGTCTTCACGTCTGACCTCCTAACCAGACAAATATTTATAAGTTTAGTCTTCGACAATTAATCAGACGGATGCCTATTAAGTAAATGTATTACGAGAACTACAAGAAAACACAAAAGTTGGCAAACAGAAGACAAAAGTTCGGCAAGCAAGCAAAGTTTCGAGCCAGATAGCCCATTTCAAGAAGAAGTAGAATAAACATTTGTACAGCGCCCTTCCTCACTTAAGCTCGTAGCGCTTTACAGAAATGAAAAAAAAAAAGAAACAAAATAAATAAAAACTAAAATAAATAAATAAATAAATAAATAAAGCAACAACAACAACAGCAACAACAATCAGAAAACAACGACAGCCACAACAACTATTACTAACATACACACAAAAATGAACAGCAATACCAGCAAATCAGGACAATGTCACTCACTCACCACTTAAAAATGTAGATAACAACGAAAAGAAGTGCTCCAGATAACAGTTGTATTTTAAGTTCATCTTTCCTGTCCTCTCTGTTCAATGAGGTCTTCTGTTCAATAAGGGCAATGATTTGTTGTGGGGTTTTTTCCCCCCCTTCAATTCCAACAGTGGGCAGTCTTTTGCGTTATTCAGTCATAAAAGTCGAACACGTAAATGGCAAAACTTCAAAATGTACCACTTTGTTAACTGTTCCAAATCCAATCCAGATATTCCCAAACGTTACTACGATCAGCAGTCTACACAAAGCACAACATTTGGGTATCCGTCGACGCTGCCAACAATGTTATGCACGACATCGTATCCTGATTCGGCTCTTTGCAATGCGCTGGACCCTACAAACAATGACTACTTACATTAATTATCATTATCGTACCATGAAGCAGTCATTTCCCCTTCGTGTGTACTCAGTTTTCAACATACCACGAACTGACACCGTTGTGAATGCTGTCAACAATATTATAGGCCCAAATAATTAAAACACGCAGTAAAACATCAATAATAATAATAATAATAATAATAATAATAATAATAATAATAATAATAATAATAATAATAATAGACGGTTTCCAATAAAAAAACAACAACAATGCATTCGGAATCTGAATCATCTCCAGCATACAATCGGACATTTCTATAAGTGTTGTTCTGTATTTATTATTTTTTTCTTCTTTTAATTCGCTCTTATATAGCGTTTTTCCAGTTTAGGAGCTTCTCAAGGCGCTGACCGATACAGGATTTAACTCATGCCGTCCGAGAAGCCCACTTTCAGCCACGGGAAGCATAGTCTGACGCCCAGACAACTGAGCACAATCCTTGGCGGTCTGGTACGGGAGAGGAGGGATCTAGTACTAGCCGAGTATATTTGTGTTGCCGACCCTCATCCGTGTAGGGCATGAGAGTTAGGATCTTTAAAGTTCGAGCTATGGAATGCGTGCGTGCACAGACTAGACCTCGGTTTATACTCTCATCCGAAGGAGTAGACATGAAGGAAATGACAGCTGCTTCTAAAACAGGTCATTAAATAATTTACGACCACTCTGCAGCACCATGTAACACTGGTAAGAATTGTACAAACGATTAAAAAATAGCGTCATCATAACGGTACACATTTTGGTACAACTGACATGATCTGATAAAAAGATCAAGAGAAATAAATAAATAAATAAAACAATCATAACAATGTAACGTAACCAACTTTGGTAAAACTGGTTACATCAGTTGAAAAGTGGCAAAAATAATGCAATCACAACGTACCGAAAACGTTGGTAAAACTAATATGATCTGCTGAAAAGATGCACAAAACAGTCATTTGCAGCGGAACACACTTTGGAAAAGCCTAGATGAATCAGTTGAAAAGATGCAAAAAATAATAACATCACAACGTACCCAAAACTGGTTTCATTGAAAAGATCAGTTGAAAAGATGCAAAAATAATAATTTCACGACTTTGATATAAGTAACCGACAAAAAAATCACTTAAAAAGATGCAAAAACAATAACACCACAACGTAAAAAAAAAAAAGTATAATCGAAAAGATCAGTTAAAAGGATGCAAAAATAATAACTTCACAACGTATCAAAGTGTTTGGTATTATCGAAAGGATTTTTTGAGAAGGTGCAACAAAATACTAACATCACAACGGACAAAACTTTGTCGCCGTAGTGCATGAAACATGGAATGTGCCACCACCGACTGACTATCCATATCGCTCTGAAGTAGCTCTTGCTTGCTGCTCTCTTTTTGCTTACTGCCAATGCTATTAAGGCGCTCCGTCATCCAAGACGTGTGGTATTATACAAAAACGCGGGATAGTGTGACCTATAAAGCTTTAGGCGGGAAGCGACTTTTAGTATTGTTATCTGGCTGCAGCAAAATAAGTGTATGTGCAAAAGTAGCAACGTTTTCAAACGAATCTGGATTCTGAGGTTACAGTAATGTTTCTGCTCAGGAAAGATCCCCCAATTCATCTACCACTCCCCCCTCTCCTACCTCACCTCTCTCTCCCCCCACCCCCATTCCCACCCATTTCCCCATCCCCATCCACTCCCTTTTGACAAAGAAATTTATTCGCTGTCGTCTAAATATTTGGAATTTCATCCATCACAAACAAGAAATCTCTCTCTCTCTCTCTCTCTCTCTCTCTCTCTCTCTCTCTCTCTCTCTCTCTCTCTCTCACACACACACACACATACAGACTCATGGTCGAGCCTTGACGTAATACAACAACATCATCATTATTATTATTATTATTATTATTATTATTATTATTATTATTATTATTATACAAACATTTGTATCCCGCCGAATCTAGAGAAATATCGGCTTATACTATGTTACAGTTACACGCCATGTCTAATTAATATAATAACATTAACAGAATGGTAATTAAATTACACAGACTCAAAATTCATCACTCATATTAATAGGCCTGACCATATTTTGTTTTTTTATCGCGTATCCTATCCTATTCCGCAACTCCAAAGTCGTTGGGGCACCACAGACGATCGTTTATTAACCAGCGTACTCCATCTTTCTCTGTCCTCAGCAACCCTCGTGACTTCGCTCGGTGTCCAGCCAGTCCATTCTCGAATGTTGTCCTCCCACCTCTTTTTCGGTCTCCCTCTTCTTCTGCCTCCTTGCACCGCGCCCTGCAGGATGACCTGATGCTCTGGTGACGTGGCCATACCATCGAAGTTTCCGTTTCTTCACCACTGTGAGCAGGTCATCGTGTTGTCCAATGGCTTGTGTGATGATGGTCTGTCGGACTTCGTCGTTGGTAATGTGCTGGGTATAGCAAATGCCCAGAAGTCTTCTGTAGCACCTCATCTCCATACTTTGTGTTCTTCGCTGTAGGTCTGCACAAAAGACCCTGTCTTTGGGATTAATAAGAATGTCACCATTGCACTGCCTATCAGATTTGAGATGCGCGGCTTTGTATGTGTCGTCTTGTAGTATGGAACATTCAAAATCGAATTCCTGAATATACATCTTTGAATCTTTCAGCGCCGCGCACTGATGACTCACCAGGTTTCGTAAGTCGGCCGTGAAACAGCGGATTAAAGTCGAATGCTTCAAACACGGATCTGCAACCTAATTCTATGATGTATGTAACGCATACATTGCACGCTCAAGTTTCTTATTCTTACATAATATACTATAATAATAATCACCAAGTCTTCATTCAACAATCATTTCAACGCTCAAGTATTCACATACTTTTAAGTTACACTCTATAACATATATAGGTCTGTGACTCGGTTGTGCGACTGATAAGCAGCGTCATGAGCAACCCCCAACCAAGTCTAATAATCCGCACGAAGCCTGTCACTAACATTCAATTTTCAACACAGGCATGCAACGTAATTCAGTGGCATGAATCACGGGAGCAAAAGCCTTCCAGCCTCCACGGAACCAAGAACATTCCTAATTGCTTTACTCATGTGCAATACTGTGCAGTAACTTGAGTAAGCAAGTAATGGGGAAAACCCCTGGCCGATGCGCCAACAGAAGCAGAAGCAGCAGCAGCAATGTTGTAAACCTGCATTTGCGTGGGCTTCTTTCTTAAACTCGTGTGACCTTGATCTGATATTGAGAGATTAAATATGGCACAACACGGAGACGTTTTTTCGAGGATTTTAAGTTAGGATACCCCATCCTACCACGATATTAATCTTCAATAATTTAAAATTATGACATTGTTTGTCTAGAACTCTCTAAAAACTGAATTGCCTATTTGTTTCAGATGATCTAAGTTTGATTACTTTTCTTTCGTAGTTCACGTACCGGTATGTGTGTGTAGAACAAAGATTGTGACAGTTTAACTGGGGAAAATTGTCACACACACACAAATGTATAAAGATCAAAGCAAAGTAATAAATACTTCTGTTCAGGCTAAAGGCCCAAAACCGTCGTTTTTGTATTATGCTGTTAAAATTTTTTTTTAAGGCAACCGCAAACCCTGATCGTGGCTAAATTTTGTGACAAAATACGACACACAAAACTGTGGGGTGCCTTTCCCAATTTGAGCTAGCACTGATACGGAGATTGACAACGAAATTATCCCTATCCTATCCTATCCCGTAACTCGAAGGTTGTTGGGGCAAACAGATGATCGTTTAACCAGCGTACTCCATTTTTCTCAGTCCTCAGCAACCCTCGTGGCTTCGCTCAATGTCAAGCCAGTCCATTCTCGAATGCTGTCCTCCCACCTCTTTCTTCTCCCTCTTCTTCTGCCTCCATGCACCGTACCTTGCAGGATGGTCCCATATATAAAATGGGGAAAATATATATATATATATATATATATATATATATATATATATATATATATATATATATATATATATATATATATATATATATATATATATATATATATATGTGTGTGTGTGTGTGTGTGGCTGTGTGTGCGTGGGTGTGTGGGTGTGTGTGTGTCCAACATCATTATACAATTATTATGGCAATTTGTTATGCTTAAAAGTGCGGCGTACACGCCGACAGAGAATGACTGCCAAATTTATTAAAGGAAGATAATGGTTGTGGTGTCTTTTTGTGGTGATCATAGTAGTTGTTCCATGGCGTTTTTTAAGTAAATTGCTCGTTTCTGTTTCTGTGTGAAATGCACGTATACTGATAGAGATAGACAATTTTATTGTGCTTTGTATTTTATTGTGTGTGTGTGTGTGTGTGTGTGAGTGTGTGTGTGCGTGGGAGTCATAGAGTGAGTGGGTGTGTTTGACTATGTTTTAATACTGGTGTGATAGAGATAGACAATTTTTTATTGTGCTTTGTATTTTATTGTGTGTATGTCTTTGTATGTGTGGGTGTGTGTGTATGTGTGTGTGCGTGGGAGACATAGAGTGAGTGGGTGTGTTTGACTATGTTTTAATACTGTGGTGATAGAGATAGACAATTTTATTGTGCTTTTGTATTTTATTGTGTGTGGTTGTGTGTATGTATGTGTATGTATGTGTGTGTGTATGCGTGGGCGACATAGAGTGAGTGGGTGTGTTTGACTATATCTTAATACTGTGGTGTTTGGTTTTAGTGTTTGATGCTTTTATTCTTTTATGTTCCTTGAGTATTTATTTATGGCTGGCTGTAACTGCGCTATGAGCTTCTCCTGAGGGAAAGGCGTAGAATTTTAAATGAAATAAATTATTATTATTATACAGAACATCTACATTACGAACTTCGAAAATTGCGCAATTTGTTTTGCTTATAGGTACTCCAGGTTTCAGTATCTCTGACCCAGCTTTGGAATGCATCACGTTATCATGAAGACGGAATGCTCTGGAATGCTTATTATAAACTTTTCTTCTCTCACTGTTCTTTCGTTTGAATTGTTATTTGCCATCAACAGTATTTTTACTGGACTCCAAGAACACAAAATTCAACGTCACAGTTCCCTTTTTAATTAATTCACAGTGAGGGTTGCCTCACCTGAAAAAACAAACTTAAGATTATAAGCAAGCAAACACACACACACACACACACACACACACGCATACACACACACAGGCTCTGCAAATTCAAAGTTAAGCGGTCGGTTTGAGCAACGAGTACCCATAATATAATTTTTGAATGTGACAACAATGAAAATTTTCCAAGTAAACTGTCACATAAAAATAAATTTTAAAAAATCCTTGATACCCTGACCTTAACACTTTACAGCTGTACAGATAAAATAATAATATTAATATTAATAATAATAATAATAATAATAATAATAATAATAATAATAATAATAATAATAATAACAATAATAATAATAATAATAATAATAATAATAATAATAATAATAATAATAATAATAATAATAATAACAGCAATAGGTTGTATACCCAGACGCAAAGTTGTATGCCCCGACTCAAAGTTAAATCGTGTGAAAGGTAAATTAGCCCCAAACCAACATATTTAGAATTTGTATACTAAGATAGCCATGATCGCAAGTTTGTTCGAATCAGGGTGTTCTCCTTTATGTTTCCCACCTACCCCCATAACTACGCACCCTTCTTCTTGATATTGTTATTCCTGTTATTATTGCTGTTGTTATTGCTGTTGCTGTACGTCTTCTTTTTCAAATGTAAACCAAGGTGACCATCGACTTATCTGTCCGTTGAGCACAAATTAATCTATCTGCCCTGTGACCACAAAACTATGTCTTGGTATATTTAACTGAACCTACAGCATCAGGAAAACATGGAATCTAGATTCTCCCCTCCACTACTTGGAAGTGTTCGCCTACTCCGATTTGCCCCTTTGCCTGTCTAGCCAGCCTGCTGTATTCATTATTTTGTTGCTGCCTTTAAGCCGCTCTTTGAATCAATTGGGAACAACAATATAGATCGTCCCAGTACTTGACGGTGCTTAACTAACGTTTTATCCTGAAATACCATTCGCCATTTTACCTTCTACATAAATTACTACTATATACAACTTTAGCCATTTTTACTTCACTTTATGGGTTTGCGCAAATAAAGACAGCGATAGAATAGCTTCGAGTTTCTGTTTCTACGAAACGTGCTGCACCGAGTTGCAAGGCGCACCCGCCAAGGCTAAACATGGACGTGTGAGGTATGGGGTCATAGTCACCGACAATGGTATTGTTCTGCATAACGAATAGCCACGTAATTTTCCGTTTCCTTCCTGGGTCGCGATAAAAGTATGTATGTTATGCGTTTGCACCTTTTCAAGTTGATTATAGATTCCAATGCCGCTTGCAATATTATTCGACCTTCACTTTACCTAGAAATATGACTTGAAAAGTAAGGTAACACAGCTGCGAAGAAGGGGATTCAATCTGGTCGTCGAATGTAGAAAGCCTGAAAACTACGTTTACATGCAGAAAGAAAGATGAAGGCGTGGGAGAGGGGGACGAAGAGTGTGTGGAGGAGGGCAGGTGGGGGGGGGGGAATGCTTGGCAAAAGGAGGCGATTAGGATAATAGTAGTGTAAGTGGAAAAATATAATAGTTTTATTCTTTTTCTATCGTCTTCTTTAAAGGGACACACTTTAAACACGCCCCCTTCTTAAATCTTTTCCCCCCCTGGGGGTTTCTGTATAACCAGTATCGCAATTTACTGAACATTTTGTGCTTTAAATTACCACTGTTTCTGTCATTCTCATTTGTTCTTTCTCGTTCCTATCTTTTATTTCAATCTGCTACTTATCCGCTAGACCATTCGTCTACCTTTTTTTCTGGAAAACTCTCCCAAAACTCCTCATTTGTGTATGTGGTCTGTTGGGTCAGCTTTGGGCTATTGGACTATTTCTGCCAAATGGTCACTAGGACTTTCTATGGTATTATTATTTATATAATTATGTAGTCATTTTCTAGGCAATTGTTTAGTTAGTTTTTTTATAATGATATTTATAATCTATTTTGTTTTTATAAACGGGAGTTCGATAAATTATTGTAAAGTCTCAGCGTCCCCTGCATGGAATACCTTTATTGAAAAGTGGCCTGTTCGTGGAGTGCCTTCAGTATTATCGTTTGAGTTGTTTCAGCAGATCTTTTAGACGGATCGAGGATGAGTCCTCTTTCAACCAAGTTGTGGTCCTGATTTGGATCTTTGCAGTCCGCTGGACCCTATAAACAATGACTAACTAACTAACTAATTAAAATCCTTTTAATATTCGCAGTGAGTGTTGCTCCACTGAAATAAAACCAAGCTAATAAAAACCATCAACTTTTTTAAACGTATAGTTATTTCTGAAATGAATAAATTCCGTAGTTTTTGTGCCTATTAATAATAGCAAGGGCTAGCCAGCATTCTGGAGCTCAAAAATAGCATCAACCAAAGCCAGTAAGAGACAGAACCCGTAAAAAAAAGAAATCTCGTAAGGCTTTTCGTTTTAGGTTGATAAAATAGACCTTACCCAACCTAATCCTATCCAAGACACCAAAGACGCACACTTCAAGGCCGTGTGGTTCACGCTGAAATTGGGCCAAAGGTCTAATGTCTGTACCGTGGAAACATGGAAAATTACTCATTGACGGAACCGAAATGGAAAATTCCAACTTCAACGGCTGGTTTGAGCAACGCAAGCCTACTGCATCACTGTTTAATGTAATAGCAATGCACATTTTAGGATTCACCCGTTTTTGACGAAAGTAAACAAAGCCTTCGAATCGATGTCTTTTAAGCTTTGAAATTCAAAGGAAACACGACTTACCATGGAAAGAAAAGTTATGTTCAGATTGGAGACCTATGTTATTTCCTAGGTCAGGAATACTAAATTTGTCCAAGTTATTCGGAGAAGAAGAAGAAGAAGAAGAAGAAGAAGAAGAAGAAGAAGAAGAAGAAGAAGATGATGATGATGATGATGATGATGATCGCAGAAGAAGAAGAAGAAGAAAGACAGAAAGAAGGGAATAACCGAAGAGGAGGAAAAAAATTAGCAGAAGTATCCTTGAAATTCTCTGAATGTTAATGGTATGTTAGGCTGCCGCGAGCAAAGTGTGCATAATTTGTAAGGAATGCTGTTAATAACCGCCGACATAGGTAGGCCTAATTCCGGGTAATCTTCAATTCAACCAAATAAACTAGGGATGGAAGTCGTTATCATCTGGTGGTTTCATTTTCTTTTCTTTTTTTTCCATAACGTGTCCAATACCTTAGCATTTCAGTACAAAAAATTGCATGCATAAAACAGATTGCCCAGCTGAACTCCACGAAACTATTCGTCAAAAGTAGCAGATGCTGCTGTTGCTTATGATGATGATGATGATGATGATGATGATGATGATGATGATGATGATGATGACGACGACGACGATGCCGATGAAGACGACTATGTTTTGGTGGCAATAACCATAAAGGTGACAAATGTGATTAATAATAATGATAAAAGACGACGGCAATAACGACGATGATGATGATGACGATGCCGATGATGAGGACTACTATGTTTTGGTGGAAATAACCATGAAGGTGACAATTTAAAGGTGATTAATACTAATGATAAAGACGACGAAGTCGACGACGACCACGATGATGATGATGATAATGACGACGATGATGCTGGTTACATCTATCCCTAAATGAATCACGCATTTACGGCACATTACAATAAATTTACTCGTAGCGCCCCCCAGCGATTCTCGTGATAAATGATTCCAAGGGCGATAATTTGTTCTTAGCGCTATGTAAACAAACCGCTTCAGTAGATTATGTTCCGGACACTCGCTTGCTTAAATTAACAAGCGATTCTGCTTTTTTTTTTGAAAGTAAGTTAATAAGTGTCTGATTTTAATAATGTAAATACAGCTTGCCAACAAGTTGCTTGAATTATGCATTCAGCCGATTAAATTACCGTACCAATGCTGATGATTCAGTAGGCCTGTACTCGGCCTGTACTCATCCTAGATCCGTCAAAACTCAAACCCAAAAGTAAGCTTGAATACCGGTAATAGCTTTTCTGAACATTGCTTGATTTAGCAAAAATTTCCAGTTAATAACTGTGTTCCAATCTACTGTTTATCTCATTTACACTGCACTTCTGATTTTAATCGCTGCTAACCTACTGTTAGGCTCTCATCTTAAAATTATATTTACTGCTTTCGTTTCGATCAACTGTGTAAATAAGCCTATAAATTATTAGGCCTACTGTTTATCATCATCATTTTCATCATCATCATCATCATCATCATCATTATGGTTTAATATAGGCTATCTCTATAATAGAACTGTAGTTGCAAAAGGAAATTTGATAGGTTAAGATAGACTAAAGAAAAAGAACAGACATGTGTGTGTATGTGTATATGTATATATTGCACAATGTTAATATTCTTCTGCCAAATTTAACTCTGAAATTTACTCGCACAGGGATAGGCTTATAATTATAAGCATGCTTGTTGCTTGTCCCTGCTGCTTGTGATGTATATATTTTATATGTATTCTGAAGAAATAAATAATATATAAACCAACAGGCATCAAGACTATAGAAGTAGAGAAATAAAGCAATGCAACAAGAAGAGTGAACAGTGAAGCTTTTAAAGAAAACACATTTAACGTTTAAAAGCATTATTTTTTTTGCATGAATCATTACATTGGAAATTGCACCTAGATAAGACCAAAAAGTGCAACAATAAAAATAGTCAAATAAGAAATATTTGTAGTCATTTATAATATTAGATCTGTACATTGCAGCAGGCTGCATCAATTATGTTACTTTATTGTTAAACCATCATGCATTTATAAAAGCTGAAAAAATAGCTTCAAACATTTGTGTTTCTTTTTCTGACATTTAATATGAATATTATAGCAACAAAAAGCAACAATGATGACTCTCTCTCTCTCTCTCTCTCTCTCTCTCTCTCTCTCTCTCTCTCTCTCTCTCTCTCTCTCTCTCTCTCTCTCATATAAAGGAAACTTCAGCAATTATCATTTTTTGTAAAGTACTGTCATCTCAATAAATGTATGTTTAAAATAATGAAAAGGGTAAGAATGTTAGGTTTTTATAATTAAATCTGTTGTTTACTTTTTGTTTAGCAAGATTAAGACATACCTACAAAGAAACAGAAGTTTTGCAAGACAAAACAAATACAATTAACCCTTTTCCTGTCTGCTTAAACCAAATGTAATGGAAAGGGAATACAGTCACACAGAAAATGGTATTTTACATTTGAAAGATTTAAAAAATCACATTTGGTATTTTTTCTGCATACATTTCACATGCAACAACAACAACAAAATCTGATAATACTAGACAATTAACTAGTAGCATTATACATTAAAAGGATAATAATTAATAGTTTTTGCTCTTGGATTTTTATTCTTAGATGCATTTATGAAGAATTATTTGCTTAAAAATTACTTCTTTTTTTTTAATAGTTTTTCTTTACAAGACAACACATCCAGTCAATGAGTCATGCAATAATATTTCATTAGGCCTACTATTTTTTCTGTTTCTTTTTTTTTTAAATTACTCTTAAGCAGCAATTAAAACTACGCCTTCCCCTCCCCCCTCCCCTCATCTTCCATTTGTAAGAAATTGGGATATGATAAATTTCAGTATCAACAAAGAAAATACAGTTTACATCGAGTGGTAGATCTAGATCAACGTTGTTAGATTTGGTTATAATTATGTTTGATTCTTCCTTTGGAAAATTAAAAAACAAAAGTCCAGGGCACTTGTATCGTCCATTTGTGCAGTTAAAAGCGCTGCAGTGTTGCCCACCAGGACGGATTCTAGGTTTGTTTACTTGATTTGATACGCTTTCCTCCATTGCTAAGCGCTAAGGCCGAAGCGAGTTATCACTTATTCCGCTAGTTGGCGCTCGCAACTTCCGTTTCGCAGTAAGAGTCGAAATGAACCTTCTTTGCGTAGCTGTACTTTCTTTGTTTAAACACATAAACCAGTTCTTATCTTCTCAGCTTTTCTTATCTGTCGAGTTTACAAACAGCGGAAACACAAATGCATTAGAGACGAGAAGCCTACATCCAGATAACTCAAAGTTTCAATTGTACACCAGCATTATGGCTGTTCTGATGTTTGCCTCCCTTGTACTGAATAGCTTCCCTTTGCTGTGATTCATTGTGATATTTTAGTAACTTAATATCGTTTTAATACTTTGTTGTCCCATGATTACTGTTTTTCTGATGCCACATTTTAATGAATTCATCAATAACGAAGTTTGTTTTGTTTTTATTATGGTAAAGATGTGTGACAGAGGTGTTTAAGTTGTGTGTTGTAGGTTACCAAAAAAAAAAACAAACAAAGAATGAACTGAGCAACTCTTGAGCAGGAAAAGCACTATAGAAGAACAATTAAATCAAAATCTCTGCAATATTTTTGCTGTACATGTATGTGTCAGTTTTTAATAATGGCCGTTTACTTTGCATGCTTTAATTTATTCAGATGCAACACAAATGTATGTACATAATTCCTTTGATGGTAATACAGATTTGTTGAACTGAATTGAATTACTATTCCGCTAATTATGAGGCCCATGCTATATAATAATATCAGCATAACAACCGCGGAATGAGGAAGCCCACAGCTTTGAACATCACGGCAAAAAGGAAGCAGACACTTCTGCGTCAGACAGGAACTATACAAGTGGTGGAGAGACAACACACTGAATGCGAGCCTAGCGCAACAATAAATACGATGTGATTGTACAAGAAGCTTTTAATTCGTATACCAATGATCATAAGCGAACAACATATGTGATACTTGGGATGCCCAGATGACTTAGAGGTGTACGCAACGAAAAAAAACAATTGAAGCATTGAATTCCAGCGATCGCATTGCAGCCTGTACAGGCAGTGGCTCACAGCCCGTTGACGGCCAGGAGTGCCGAAACGAACTAAAAATAAAAACAAAACGCTCTTTAAAAAAAATAAAATGAGTCATTGCGCCCCTACTCCTTAAAATGAAAGAATAAACCGAGGTCTAGTTATGTGCATGCAAGCATTCCATCGCACGGACTTTAGCGATCCAAACGCTCATGTCCTAGACGGGTGAGTTCCGGCTACATTAATACACCCAGCATCCACTAATGAATGCCAGATACACAAATACACCCAGCATGCACTATATCCCCTGTCGCCCAGTAGTGGAAGTGGGCGCCTCAGGCTGCTGAGTTTGAAGCTGTATCGGCCAGTGCCTTGAGCCGCTCTTGAGCTGGAAAAGCGCTATATAAGAACAATTAAATAAATAAACAACTTGGAAAGGCAAAGCCCGTGTGACTCACATGCTTCTTATGAAACTTAAAATAATGCGAAATCCGACTGTGATCTTTTTACCTCTTGACCTCGAGATGACCTTGACCTCCAGCTCCAAATACACTCATGTACGATCAAATAAACTACAGCGAAAGTTATGCCAAGAAAAAAAAAGTTACCTTGGGATGACCTTGACCTTTAGTGACCTTGACCTAGTGATGACCTTAACCTTCACGTGATCTCCCATGCCCATGTATGATCAAATAAAACAATGTTGTTGCATATTACGGATTAATTATACTGTACGATTACCTATTTTAAAAAAAAAAGGTTTTGCAGGGCTTAAAATGACCTTGACTTTCAAGATCAACACAAGATCGGAACAAATTACAAAATATCAATCTATCATCTCTAAATACAACAATTTTGGACTTTATATCTCATTTAGTATAGGGTTAAGGTCACTTCAAAGTAGCTATACGAACCGACTTCGGGCAGCTCCAGTAACCTTGCCCTTGGAATGAGATTGACCAAATGTGCTTAGCATGTGTGTGGCATTGATATCTATCATGCATCAAAGAATCATATTCAATATTAATAACTTGGGGCAAAAAAATTAATTTGTGAACATTTTTTTTTAACTAACATTTGTTGACGTTGTGACTTTGACTTTGAAGTTAAGTCATTAATTCACTGATCATTTATGAGGTCTCATGGATGTGCACCATCTTATTAAGTTTGTTTGTGATATTTGAAATAGGTTCTGAGATAGTAATCTACTTGCAAGTTTTGCACAGGCGGCTGAAGGCGGACAGACGGCTGGACACTTTTTTAAAATGCCATTTTCTGACTATTTATGTCTCATCGTACAAAATAATAAATTTGGGGGGTGAGTACACAAACTCAAATTGCTATGCATGCGAGTCCAAAATCCAGAATGTAACTACAGCTTTGACGATCATCAATCATTAGGCTATATGATTGTTAGTGCAACGTCTTAATGCAACGAATACAGAGTGTCTGAGCATCCGGAGGCATAGGCCGTACATTGTGTAGGCTTGTATGCCTCAGCAGGCTCGGCTACGCTGTGTGAGAGCAGCCTTAACGCGGAACAATAATGATATTGTTGTCTGTACAGAATACGTGTACACTCAATGTTAAGCGACCTGTAACCTCTTCAACGTAGCGCAACTTACGTAGCCACTTAAAAGGCTTAAATAAAATGCAATTACGTAAGTGGAATGTTTCGGTTTCAGACGCCGAACACGTGACACTATGTCAGTGATTCACTCACTACTACACACGATGTGCACAAAAATACGTGGACGCGTACGCACACACAACACTCCATCCGTCAAGGTACCATTGTGCAACTCAATCTATTTTCTAAATTCAGGGGCGGATTTATATTAGCCATTGTTGTGTGTGCACTCTTCTCTGAAAGCATCAATGCGAAGTGGCGAAGCCTCAAGCGCGAGCCTGCGAAGCAGGCGATTGAACAACTAGGGGGTCCGGGGTCATGCACCCCCCGGAAAAATGTGAAAATAATGGTTAAAATCTGTGCAAGCTGGTGCATTCTGGGCATTATTTTGAGGACTGAAAACAGTATTATTTTCTGCTAAAAGTCCTCTTTTAGCGCCCCTTCTCCTCCCCCCTCCCTCACACACACTCCTTTGCAAACTCTGATGATAAAATTTACAATAGCAGAACATCTTGCATAAAGGTTTATAAAAAGACAGGTAAGATTACTGCAAATAAAACAAGAAATAGCCACTCACATCAGTTTTATTTAAAACTGACTTGAAGTTGATGCATATACAAGAAATACCTGTAAATATAGATCTGATGAATAAAAAAATTAAAAAAAAATAATGTTAAAAAAAAACTAATTTGGAGGTACATGAAACTGTGTGGTGAGTGAAAATTAGTATAGTTTTTTTCTCTTCTTTCTTCTCCTTTTTTTTAAATCGCTAAAATGTAGGGGAGGGGGGGGGGGGACGCCACGTGCACAAGTGCACACCCCCAAAATCCGCCCCTGTAAAATAGTTATGGTATTTTCAAAACCAAAACAAACAAAGTACATGTATTTAGTTAGCCTCCCTCACTTCCTCCTGCAATCAGTACTGCAGAACTCTAATGCATATGACGGATACTGCACAGTACAGCCTCTCTCTCTCTCTCTCTCTCTCTCTCTCTCTCTCTCTCTCTCTCTCTCTCTCTCTCTTTTTTAATTCTTCTATGTGTTTGTTGGTCACGACAGTCAGAATGAATGGATGCTCCTACAACTCAGAAACAACGCTGCTATTATCAAAATAATCCCCCCCCCCCCCCCCCCCCCCCAATGTTGTTTTAATAAATGGCATATTTCCATGTTAAATAATTATGTCCGCGCTGTTGGATACTACATGTATTCTCGCGTCTTTCTCTTCTGTTATTATTGATGAGAACTTTTGACCCTATGAGATTCGGATAATTCATCTTCTCAAGCTTAGCAGGGAGCAGTGGTGTGGAGTGGAAAAGAGCTGGGACAGTTGAAATTAAAAAAAAAAATTAAAAACTTAACTAGGGTTATACCAGGTATAAATATTCTCTCTCTCTCTCTCTCTCTCTCTCTCTCTCTCTCTCTCTCTCTCTCTCTATCACGCACACACACCACACCCCACACACACATACAAACACCCACACAACCTGGCAACCATCACATACTATTCATAGCAACACTAGTCATTCCGTCATGTTTTTGGGACTTAAAATGTTCAGCCAAGAAGCTTTTAATACTGTCTTATTTGTCACGACCAGCAAAACATCACGTGGATGACTATAGCGCCAAAGCGTAGAAGTAAATGTTACAACTGGCGCCTAGCCCATGCATTATTATGTTGTCTTTCGAAGTAAGCCTGTCGCGTAAAATGAAATCTGTCATTGTAATATCTTGGTTATAAGAGCTAACAAGCATTTAATCTTTCTTATATATTATGTTTAACCAGCATTCAGCCTTTTCAGAGCTCTAGACATGTTAAACACACACACACACCACACACACACACACACACACACACACAATCTGAGCTCAAAAAAAAATGCGCAAAAACTAATAAAATTTATCATTCACGCTAGAAGACGAGTTTGCTTATATATAAAGTTTTTTTTTTTTTTTTTTAGTTTGGTCTAATATTTTTTGCGAAAATTTCATCTGAACTCGGGTCCGATCACTCAAAAGCTTGTCTGCTAGTCACTGGACATCCCTTAGAATACCTATACAGGCGCTCACACATGGAGTTACAAGTATCTGACCCAGCGTGTATTGGAGGGCTTTCCCGTAACTGTTTTTATGCATTACATTACATGATTATTGCTTTAGGTCCAGCGGACTCTTCCGAGCCAAATCAGGACCGGACAACCCCTGATCCGCATAAAAGATCTGCTGAAACAACCCTAGTGGCAAAACTGAAGGCTCTCCACCAGCCAGTCACTTTACAATAAAGACATCCCACGCAGGGGACGCTGAGGCTGTACTCTAATTTATCGAATCCCCGTTTATAAAAACAAAATAGAATACAAACATCATTATAAATTATCAACAAAACACATACAGTACATATAAAATGCCTACATTGCTAAATAATAACATCATAGGAAGCCCTAGTGACCACCTAGCAGAAAGCGTCCAATATTCCCAAGCTGATCCAACAGACCTCACACAAATAAGGATTTTTTTCCCGGAAGAGTATTCAAGAAAAAAGGTAGGTGACTGGTCTAGCGAAGAAGATAGTATAGCAGATTGATAGAACAGAGCAGGAATGAGAAAGAACACATGATAAAGACAGCGACAGTGGGAATTTAAAGCACTAAATTTCCAGAAAGTGGGGATACTATTTATACTGAAACCCCCCGCACCCCAACGGGGGTACGTTTTTATGCAACTGGTTTGGGGTTTATTATATTGAGTGACGCATAGTTACTCTATAGAAGGAGCCCTTTGCTAGACTTGCGAAGTGAAGTTATTGAGCAGCTTTAACCTAACACAGGGACAGTTGGTTCTGAAAGAGCTAATTCTCTTCCGTTCCACATCTTCTCAAGAGCTATACTCAGCATGTTTTCTCGCTCTCTACTCTTTTGTTATACATAACATTTCCTTACCTCACCCCGACCCATGCTCCCTGAAATATTCGCACCCCTTTATACCTCAATCCTTCTAGCTTGGCTCTTTAGCTTAGCAATGCCAAAGTAGTAAGTAACCCTTTCTTTTGCACCCTCCTTCCCCTTACACATACATAGCCTCCTAGAAGGCTACCAGCTGTCTGCCAGAGTGGCATGAACTTTGACCTTGGCGTGGGCCTTCTAACGCAAGGGGATTCCCCCTTTTACCCGGTCGCAATCTACTGCAAACAAAAGCTCTCCTGTTCAGTTCAGTTCTTTTATTTAAAGTCTATTCATTTATATTTTTGATATTTTTATATATTATTTTATGATTGATTTATAGGAAAGATTTTAGAAAATAATTTTAAAAAATAGATTGAGTTGCACAATGGTACCTTGACGGATGGAGTGTTGTGTGTGCGTATGCATCCAAAATATTTTTTATACATTTTGATTATTTAAAAAAAATTATAAAAAATATTTTTATGCTCTCCTGTATGGAACGCGGAAAGCGTATTCGCGTGCAATTGGCACACGCAATTGCACGCCCAACTAGTAGCTGATTGGTCAAAAACTTACACACAAACTGCGCAAGCGCAAGCACAAATGCCCGCGCAATTGCATGCGCATTTACCTACGAGTCGCATCAAAACTAGGAATGGGAAATGTCCGGAAATACGTTATATGTACCAAAATAATTTTATTATAAATTGACAAATAAATTACACTCGCCACTCTGTCTCCAATCCCCCAAATTAAACAAGTTTTCGACCAATCACTACTACATGGGCGTGCATTTTCGCGTGCAACTGCACGCGCATTTGACGCTTTCCGCGTTCCATACTCCTGCAGATCAAAAGCACAAAACAATACAAGCTGTTGAGTCTAAGAAAATGGAACTGACTTCATCTGTCTGCATCAAATTGTGTGATGTTTACGTGTAAAGCACTGCCTCGCCCAAGCTAGCAGCATTGCTCTGGGGGAAGAGAAAAAAACTAGAAGGACAACGCCCATATTAAGCTTACTCACATGTTCCTGATGGAACTCGATATTTAACATGAAAATGAGTGCCCAGGAAAAACTAAATAAAATGGTGGCATAAAAATGCAAAGTAATAACGACTTTGACCTTTCAATTCTCTTGACCTTGAGATGACATTTGCCTCTGGCTCCAAATACACTCATGTACTATCAAATAAAGAACAGCAAAAGTATTATGCCAAAAAAATGTGACCTTTGGATGACATTGACCTTCAGTGACCTTGATCTTGAGATGACCTTGATTATGGGTTAAATATACGCTCGTACAACTAACCATTATGCAGTACGATGACCTTTTTTTGTAGGTTTTTACAAGGCCTAAAATGACTTTGACCTTCGAGATCAACACGAAAAACGGAACACATATAAAAGACCAATCTATCACCTCTAAATACAGCAAGTTTGGACTTTATAACTCTCATAGTTTATGGTCAAGGTCACTTTAAACTACCTAAACAAACTGACTGGACAGCTCCAATGACCTTGACCTGAGGTAAGGTTTATCAAATTTGCATAGCATGTGCATGCGTGTCTCATTGATATCTATCATGCATCATGTTCAATATTAATATTACATAAAAATAAATGTTACATTTTGTGAACATTTGATTTTTTTTTTAACTAACATTTGTCCTTGACTCTGAAGTGAAGTCATTCATTCACTGATCATTTTCGAGGTCTTAAGGATATACACCATCTTACCAAGTTTAATTGTGATCGTTGAATAGGCTCTGAGTACTTAACCAATGTAAAGTTTTTGCACAAGATCATTTTCGAGGTCTCAAGGATATACACCATCTTACCAAGATGATTTGCGATAGTTGAAATAGGCTCTGAGAAATTAGCCACTATAAACTTCTTGCGCACACAGACGGACAGATAGACGGATGGACGGACTCTTTTTTCCTATAACATTTTTGGACTATTTACGACTCATTAAACACAGATTTGCAAAACTCTGGGAAAAAATTGGAGGGAGGATTGAGGAGGGGATGGTGGGGGGGAGGGGAGGGAAGGGGAAGTACATAGACTCACATTACTATGCAAGCCATTCAAATGTATTACAAGACATTCTCACACACATAGCCGAAAAATAAGTATTTTCAAAACTGACAATTTTGTGGGTGGTGTTGTGACTCCGATTTACAATGAAGCAAAAAGAAAACATGAAATAATAGTGTTACACTGTTGTTGTTTTTTAATCAGTAGTTAATTCAGCCCTGATGCTAGAATCCTGATAGGTGTAATTCAGATTCGTTTATCCACGCAACCTGTTCACTCAGCAGCAAGGCAAGAGTCCTCGTACGAAGTTTTCCAACTTTATTCAACGTAAATCAACAACTGCATACAATCTCTCAATCGCTTTTTCCACTTTCCACTTTTTCAACTATCAACTCTTTCAACTAACTTTTTTGAAACAGTGCGGCACTTACATATTCTCTCTGTACTCTAGACAATGTTCGAACATTCCAGCGTGACGCAATTACAGCCAATCAGAATAAAATTCATCATCAGAACTATGTACTGTCTTACGTCATATAACTTTATTTAGGTTAGAAGAATTCTTAGCTACTAGTAGATTTATCTAGATGCTTCGATCGATAGTGAACAAGCAACCCTAGAAAATTCTCCAATAATATCGACCAACAAAAACTATCAACATTATACTAAGCTTCTTCTAACAACAACGCAAAATCAAATCAAAGGTAAATATACCCTGTTATTGCATGCTTTGCAAAACAATACGATCGGATCTATCGTGCGCGTCTCAAACGTAACAAATAGGAAACTATCTGAATAATAGGTCACTATCGGAACAATCTGCAAGTAAACAAAAATTAACAAAATCAGCTGAGCCAGTTTTTAGATACAGTGCAAATATGTTTAGAAAATGGTAAAGTACAATGACCCTGGCCTTTGAGAAAATACACAACGAATTATCTAACGTATATGGTTAACAGTAGTTACAGTAATCTCAAAGTAAGCATAATGATTTTTGGTTCAGCTTATTTTTTAGATAAAGCAAAAAGTGTGTTTTTAACAAATCAAAAGTCACATTCGGAGCGACGGACCGACCATCTGACCAACTGCTACTGAAGGATGGCCCATGATTTGAGGTACTTGTACAACAAAACTCAACAAAATTGCGTCTGACGTTTTGAGATAGTAAGCAAAACGTCTTTAGCAGCAAAATGATTCCAGTGACCCTGACCTTTGCTGTAGAGCAAAAATGATGTCACAGGAGGCAGGCCACTAACATAGGTAATGCTCGTATGAAGTTTGGTCAAAACCCATTCAATGGTTCTTTAAATATGGCATCCAACCCACCATTGGCTCGTTTTGATTCCCAACTGTTTCAAAGTATTTCCAGGTAAGTCTCATAGCACGCACAGAGAATAAATAAATAATATTTTTTAACATTATCAAGGTATAACAACATGTACCTTGTACCTTGAAGAGCAACTGCTGACAATGAGAGATATGATATCTATGTGATATCTCACTATAAATGTACATGGGAGCCAAGTCATGAACATAATAGGATAATCTGTATCATCTCCCAATGTTGGCAATTGCCTGTCTTCTTATTCCAATTATTGCTAGTCACGACTGAGAGATGAGACGGACACAAATTTTAACCGTGTGGTTATCAGCAGAACTTAACTAACTAGCACATCCAATGATAATGATGATAGCAGATTCAATGATGATGATGATGATGATGATGATGATGATAATGATAATGATGATGATGATGATGATGATGATGATGATGATGATGATGATGATGATGACAGTACATTCAAAACTCAATGATCATGATAACTGCATCTTTCTTCAGAATTTGGCAAGCTCAAATTTCTTAACTGTACCGTCGGGTAACTTGGTTTATTTTGTTTTGTGACAATAATTGCATAAACCAAAGTGGAAATAAGTGCAGAGAGGACCAGAATGATCACCAGCAGTGCCAAGGGCATCAACATGGATATCAGAGTCCAGGGCCGGTCCGTCGGCACAGTGCATGGCTTCAGATATTTTGGAGCCATTGTGTCAGACAATGGGTCCAGACAGAAAGTCCTCTCCAGGATCGCATAAACAACTGCTGCCCTGACAAGGCTGAAGCCCATTAGGAAAGACAGGACCATCAGTCTACATTCCAAGGTAAGGCTGCTGCGCTCCCTTGCCATCTCCATCTTCCTATACGCTTGCGAAACATGGACCCTCACAGCAGATCTACAACGAAGAATACAAAGCATGGAGATGTCGAGGTGCTACAGAAGAGTTCTGGGCATTTCCTATACCCAGCAAATCACCAGCAACGAAATCTGACGGACAATCACATAAGCCATTGGACAACATGATGACATGCTCACAGTGGTGAAGAAACTGAAACTCTAATGGTATGGCCACATCACCAGAGCATCAGGCCTTGCAAAAACCATCCTGCAAGGCATGGTGCAAGGAGGCAGAAGAAGTGGGAGACAGAAAAAGAGGTGGGAGGACAACATTCGAGAATGGACTGGCTTGACACTGAACGAAGCCATGAGGGTTGCTGAGGACAGGGAAAGATGGCGTACGCTGGTTAAACGATCATCTGTGGTGCCCCAACGACCTTTGAGTTACGGGATAGGATAGGATAGGATAGGATCAATACACTAAAAATACAAAATAAGGCTACATCATATAATTATATACAGGGGCGAATTTGAGCAGGGGATGGTGGAGAAGAGGGGAGGGCAGGGAGAGGAGGGTCCTGATTACATTATGTGATACTATTACTAGACTAATAATTATGTACCACTGAGTATTGATACAGGTGAAAAAATAATCAACTCATTAACTAGAAGAAGTGATTAAAAAAAATTAAACTAAAGACTCTCTAGTGTAAGAATATATATATCGCAAGCAACTTTTTCTTTAAAAAAATGTACATATGATCCCTGGTAGTCTCAATACTGCCTCTTAAAAAAAAAAAAAAAAAAAAAAAAAAAACGAACTTATACCCATGCAAAAATAATAAATTGAAAGTACATTTGTAAATTATATTTAAATAATGCCAACTGCACAGTTATCATAAAAATACATTTTTAGTTTATTCATTATCCCAAACTAAAAAACAAAAAGTAGTTTAAACTGAAACACACACACAGTTTAGTTAGTTATTCATTGCTTACAACGCTGAAGACACTCCACCACCCGGTCACTGTACAGTAAAGGCATCCCACGCAGTTAGTTATTCATTGCTTACAGAGTCCAGCAGACTGCAAAGAGCCGAATCAGGACCACAAAATCAAGACCACAACTTAGCTGAAAGAGGACTCACCCCTTATCCATATAAAAAATCTGCTAAAATAACCCTATTGGTAACACTGAAGGCACTCCACCAGCCGGTCACTTTACAACAAAGACATCGCACGCAGAGGACGCTGAGGCTATATTCAAATTTATCGAAACCCGTTTTCACAAACAAAACAGAATACAAACATCATTATAAAATATCAACAAAACACATATAAAATGCCTACATTGCTAAATAATAATATCATAGGAACTAAGGAAGCCCCAGTAACCATTTGGCAGAAGGCATAAAGAGAGCAGACTCTGTCGATGCATTTCGCAGAAACTTGAAAACACATTTCTTCTCTTCTTGCTAATCTGGATGTTTAACTATCTGATCTCATCTCAATTTCATAAGTCACTGCGTGAAAGTATTGCATAAATGTTAATTGACTGGTCTGCCTGCTAGAATGTTTTGAGCGATAGTGAAGAAGTTAAAATGTTAAGTTATGATCTATGCACCCTTCCCGCCACTGTCTGTGTGTGCGTGTGTGTGTTTATCCACCTCCCTCCCACCAGCGCTGCGATCATGCTCATCGGTGTGGAGATATTTACACGCTTTATAAATTATTCATTCATTTGGCAGAAAGCGTTCAATATTCCCAAGCTGATCCAACAGACCTCACACACAAATGAGGAGTGTTGTCCCGGAAGAGTTTTCAAGAAAAAAGGTGGGTGACTGGTCTAGCGAAGAAGACAGTATTGTAGATTGATAGAACAGAGTAGGAATGAGAAAGAACAAAGCAGAAAAACAGAGACAGTGGGAATTTAAAGTACTAAATTTCCAGAAAGTGGGGATACTATTTATTATAAAAAAATGCATGTCCACAGGGAGGAAGGGGGGAGGGGGAGGGGACACGCACAGGTGATTCCATGCAGGGGACGCAGAGGCTAAACTCTAATTTATTGACCCCCATTTGCAAAAACAAAATAAAATACAGACATCATTATAAAATATCAACAAAACAAATACATAGAATCACTACATTGGTAAATAATAATATCTTAGGAAGACCTAGTGGTCATTTGGCAGAAAGCGTCCAATATTCCCCAGCTGATACAACAGACCTCACACAAATGAGGAGTTTTGCCTGGAAGAGTTTTCAAGAAAAAAGATAGGTGACTGGTCTAGCAAAGAAGATAGTATAGTACATATTGATAGAACAGAGTAGGAATGAGAAAGAACAAATGAGAAAGAAAGTAACAGTGGGAAATAAAAGCACTACGTTTCCAGTAAGTGGGGATACTATTTATACAGAAACCCCCGGCACGTCCAAAAGCAACAAACGCTGTAGGCCTCACATTAAAAAATTCGGCCATCCCAAAAAAAAAAGAATTCAGTCAAAGGAGTGCTGAATGATAGTGTGATGATTAGCAGTAAATGGCAAAATGCTGTACCCAGTCATGCTTTAATAAATTTGAACAAAGGTTAAGTCCTACACATATCTATAGGCCTTTAGATATATATACATCCAGGTCAAAAATAGGTACAAGGACTTGCTTGAACATTATTTGTACATTTTCTGTGTCCTTGTCAGGTATAGGTTTACAGTAAAATGTGTGTTAAAATAATAAAATATCTCCAAACAGGCTTGAATACCAACAATTGCCAGCCAATAGAATGTTTAACTCAAAGAATGGAACTGGGACCCACATTTGTATTTATGACTTACTTTTCATTAATTTTATTTTATTATTTTTCTTTTCTGGAGCAAATGTATCATCAACCACTGGCACAAAATAACAATCTAGTAATAGTAATACGGTTAATATTTTTGAAAGTCAAACAAAGCAAAGAAATTGTGTTCTATTGCTAATTTGTGTATGGAATTCCCTTGGTAAAATATTTATTTTCACCACTTTGAGCTAAACAATTTTTATTTAAAAGCATATTTTCTAAATAATCATTTATTTACAATGTAAAATTTCTCTAAATAATATTTTTCAAAAATAATTCATTATATAATTAAATAAGGCACTGTTACTAAATTAGGAATTATTTACCTATATAATGAAATATTTAGCAGATTGTGTTAAATAATGTATGATTTATAAATGTTTCTAAATAATAACCTAAATAATAACCTACTCCTGACAATGACACAGAACATGTATAATTGATCATGAATTATTTTGCAAAATTTGCTAAATAATGTATTATTTAGAAGATGTTGCTAAATAATACCATTATTTATGTAAACAATTCATTGTTTAGGGATTGCAATTTTCATTATTCAGGGGATTTGCAAATTTTTACAAGTCTTACTACCGTGAGGTTGTGTGTAGTGATGAAGAAAAATAATTGAAAAATTGTTACTTTACGCCGTTTGTGATTTAAAATGAAGCAACTGTTTTATTTCACTATATTTTTTTTTATTGTTTGCCACAGTATACAAAACTGAAACAGTAACGGTTGCAGAAGATCCATAATTATTTCTGCATTGGTGGAATTGCCTTCATAGTGAATAAACATGAAGAATTCGCAAGTTGAAGATGAAGATAAGGTTCTTCTAGTCTTCATAGTCTCAACAAAATGTTGGGATAAATAACTTTTTTTTTAAAAAAAGCACACTTCTTTTTTCTTCTGATGGAAATACTAAAACCCCTGAACTCTCCTGCACAAAACTAACCTTGACCTTTTGTTTGTGTTCGGGACATTACTGACATTTTATCTTCAAACTAGTGCAGTGATTAATGTTAAAAAATAAATACATAATATAAATCTTGGATACACAATCTTTGGAAAAGCCTTTGCATTTAATTATAGAAAGCAGTCAAATTATAAAAACTAAGTTTTCAAGCGAATCCTGGAATCCCCTAAATAATGACAATTGCAGTTCCTAAACAATGAATTGTATAGGTAAATAATGCATTATTTAGCTCCATTTTCTAAATAATAAATTATTTAGCAAATTCTGCTAAATAATGCATTATTTAGATAAAGAAAGTAAATTAGTATTATTTAGAAACATTTCTAAATAATACATTATTTAACACAATCTGCTAAATAATGCCTTATAAGTTACATGTAAATAATTCCTTATTTAGCAATGTCAATGAACAATGCCTTATTTATCTATAATATGATTTATTTACGTGAATAATAATTTTTTTTATGATAAAATATATTAGGCTATTTGGAGAAATCTTACATTGTTTTAATTGTAACAAATGTCAAATAATTATTTAGAGTATATCATCATAAAGATTCTTTAGCTGAAAGTGTTTGTTTTTTTTAAAAGCATCGAAAAAAATCGCAAATAAATATATTTTAAGGGGAATTCCATAGTTTGTGAACCCAATATTATATTGAGGCCTACGAGTAAGTGCTTTGGGCCTGTGGTGTACCATAGCTACTGCCTGGTACTGCGTTCATCAAGGCAAGCACGATGTTCACATTATCACAACGCAAATTCCGTATATTGAAATAATGAAAAACGATAGACATGTTAACATTTTGCTTCAAAGAGAAAAGCAAGGTATATGTGGACTTACCTTGATTGTGAGCTGCAACTTACACAATTGGTCGCGAACAAGAATTTAAGAAATAGCCAAAATAAAACATAGGAAGTTATCGTCTTCTTTCTCAAACCTTGGTTTGTAAACGCAATGTTAGCAACGAGAGTGAGGCTTAAACTGTAGGCCTACGAAAGAGAAGTGAAGGGGAAAAAACTCACGTTGACAAAATGTGTGGAATGATGTCCATTCGTGCAATAATAATGAACATTTGAGGTTAAGGGGTTCGATTTCGGGATCGGGTATGGTATTTTGAAGTTTTGGGCTGTTCCAGACTTATCTTAAAATACCTTTAAACAGTCGGGAATCTGGGCGAACAAAAATGTCGGTCGTCCGTTGGAAGCCATACTGAATGGATTTTGACCAAACTTCATAGGAACATTACCTAGTTTAGTTGCCTGCCTCTCGTGCTATCATATTTGCTCTTTCGCAAAGGTCACTGGATACATTTTGTTGCTAAAAACGGTTTGCTCAATAGGCCTATGTGAAACAAGGCTGTTTTGGCATGCTGGTATACTTCGATAAAATCATGGGTCATCCTTCAGTAGTAATCCGGTTGTCGGTCAGTCGATCTGTCCGTCGCTGCGAATTTCTTTTTTGTTTGTTTGTTTGAATTTTATTTTTGTTCAAAACACACGTTTGGCCTTAGTGTGCATGCATTTACTCTCTCTCTCTCTTTCTCTCTCCTGGTTCGTGCGCGCACGTGTGCCCACCTAGATTACTGTAAGTTTAGGTGACGTTAACTAGTGTACTTTCTTTTAAACATCATTTATATGTGTATACACGTAGAATTATCTGTCATCTGTGAAACTCGTTATTAAATATATGTACCTAAAGCTAAAATGTTGTACATTACTAATTATTTAGAAAGGTGAAATATTGGTCCTATCCTATCCAGTCCTCTCCAGTAACTCGAAAGTTTTTGGGGCACCACAGCGTTTAACCAGCGTAATAATCTTTCTCTGTCCTCAGCAACCCTCATGGCTTCGCTCAGTGTCAAGCCAGTACATTCTCGAATGTTGTCCTCCCACCTCTTTTTCTGCCTCCCTCTTCTTCTGCCTATGGTCTTTGCAAGGCCTGATGCTCTGCTGCCGTGGCCATACCGTCGGAGTTTCCGTTACTTTACCACTGTGAACATGTTGTTGTGTGGTCCAATGGCTTGTATGATGGTCTGTCGGACTGTCGTTGGTGGTGTGCTGGGTATAGGAAATACCCAGAAGTCTTCTGTAGCTCCTCGATCATCTCCATGCTCTGTATTCTTCCATGTAGGTCTGCTGTGAGTTTCCATGTTTCGCAAGCGAATAGGAAGATGGAGATAACAATTAGGGTGCGCAACAGCCTTACCTTGGAGTGTAGACTGGTGGTCCTGAATTTTCCCAATGGGCTTCAACATTGTCAGGGCAGCAGTTGTTTATGCGATCCTGAAGAGGACGTCTTGTAGGGAACCATTGTCTGAAACAATTATGGCTCCTAAATTTATATTTGAAGCTATGCACCGTGTTGAGGGATTGACCTTAGACTTTGATGTCCGTGTTGATGCCATTGGCGTTGCTGGTCATCATTTTGGTATTCTCTGCACTTATTTCCATTCCATAGGCTCTGGAGGTGGTGTCAAGCCTCTGTACAAGCTGTTCAAGTTCTTGTGCCTCTCCAGCCAATCCATCAATGTCATCCGCAAAACGAAGGTTGGAGATTGCTCCACCCCCCTATTCTGACTGTGCCTTCGTGATCTGCAAGGGCATCTAACATAATGCACTCTAGGAAGATGTTGAAGAGTGTTGGAGAAAGTAGGCGTCCTTGACGCACACCGATTGTTGTTCTAAACCAGTTTCCGGTGGTGCTGTTATTGAGGACTGCACTGGTAGCCTTGTCATACAGGCTTTTGATGACTTCAAAAATATTAGGGCTGATGTTGTACACTCTCATGGTTGCCCACAGAGCTGCATGCAAGACTCGGTCTCTTTCAGTCACTTTCTTGAAGTCTACGAACACATTATTATATAGATGTTGTTGGTGCTGTAGGTATTTCTCGCAGATTATTCTGAGTTTGAAAATCTGTTCAGTGGTACTTCGCCCTTCCCTGTATAATGTTTGTTCTTCATCTATGATTTGTTCAGCTTGTTGGGTATTATTTTCAGGAGGACTTTGCTGGGATGGCTGATGAGGCTGATGGTGCGGTAATTTTCACACTTCTGAAGGTTACCTTTTTTGGGAAGAGTGATGACAAGCAACTGGGTCCATGGTGTAGGCCACTCCCCACTCTGCCAGATCTTGTTACAGATAATGCTGAGGGCGTCAGTCATCGCTTCTCCTCCAGCTTGAAGCAATTCCGCGGGTATGTTGTCCACTCCCGCTGACTTCGCTTTCTTCAGCGATTGCACTGTTGCCTCAACTTCTTGGAGAATTGGGAGGATTTCTTCTTCTCGGGATATGCTAGAACTGATGGATCTCCGTTTGCTGTATGGTTGTAAAGGTCAAAGCGGTACTCTGTCCATCTTTCCAAGACTTCTTCTTGTTCTCATCTGTAAGGCATATGCCAGACTTGCTTTGGATCGTGGAGACCTTGGGCTGTTTAACACATGTCATCCGCTTCGCAGACTGGTAGGCCTTCTTGCTGTTGTTCTTGTTCAGACTGTTCCCTATTTCCTGGCATTGATCTTCTGTCCAGTTCTCCTTTGCTGTGTGCATGCCTTTTCAGATGTCATGTTGATTTTTCGGTAGGCATCAGCTCCCTGTGAGGTGCTCTTTTTCTTTTTCATCTCTCTTCGTTTATCACACAGGTCCAAAAGTTCAGGTGAGATCCACCGTTTATTTGGGCAGTGCTTGCCAAGGATCTCACTTATCACCTCCGTCCTAAAGGCCAACAGAAGGCGCTGTCCTTGGTGACGACCGATCCGGTATGGAGTGAGTGGTTCTTTTCATCATACGGTGTGTTTTTGGCAAGAAAGACCTGGCATGGCCAAATCCTCTCCAGGTTGTTGGCCACAGCCGATATCCACGAATAAAGTGTGGCTCGCCTTGACCCCGAGCACGTGGTCATTGAACCTGCAGCATTGTGATGTTCCTGTGTCCTGGCCGGTGTCTTCTGTGTAGAAGACTTTTGGTCTTTTCTGAACTTATTTTCATTCCATAGGCTCTGGAGATGGTGTCAAGCCTCTGTACCAGCTGTTCAAGTTCTTGTTCCTCTCCAGCCAATCCATCAATGTCATCCGCAAAAGGAAGGTTGGAGATTGCTCTTCCCCCTATGCTGACTGTGCCTTCGTGATCTGCAAGGGCATCTGACATGATGCGCTCTAGGAAGATGTTGAAGAGTGTTGGAGAGAGTAGGCATCCCTGACGCAGTCGTGTCCATTGTTACATTATTAACATCTATTATTCGTGTCCAGTCCGTTATAATTTCTTTGTTGTTTTGTTTTTGTTTGTTGTGAAGACATTAAGCATAGGCTCAACGATGACAGAAATAAACGGTCACCCTAGGAGGGCTGCCATGCTAGAAAAGGGACAATAGATGATCAGTGATGTCCATAGGCCTGGGGCCGCCCCTCATGCCAGACCTTCCGAATTCACATGAAATTTTTTTAAAAGCCACAACCATCCAGCCTCTGGCCATGCGGAACGAATGCGTGCTTGCCTGTACGAGGGAGAATTTTGGGGAGAAAGAAGGGCTAAAAATAACCAGTAAGACAGAAGAAAGGAAATGGAAAAGCTGACAAGTTAGTGGAAAGAGTTTTAGGGTGAAACAGAATACAGGTGAAAGGACTGGAAAAGCAGAAGCAAGACAAAAGGGAAAAAAAAGGAATGGGCAAAATTAGTTACCCAGCCAGAGAGAGGCTGGGGTCCACACGCTGAGCTTATGGGGCCATTTGTGTATACATGTACAAGTGTGCAAATACTTGAAAAGTGCTATACAATAAATAAAAAAATACACACAAATCTGTACATGTATGCGCATGATTGTGTGTGAGCATGCGTGCATGTGCAGGCAAAAACTGCCAAAATATATATATAGTGAGATTTTAAAAAAACCCACAAAGTATGAACTAGAGAATAAATTTAGCACGGCTAATATTCATCAACACTGAAAAATCACAAAAATACAACATTAATTATTCCACTATTCAGAAGTTTTGTTTACACAAAGCAAATTTATTGTACCAAAACTCCTACAATGCTTCACATGATAACAGGACACAATTTACTGTATAAATCCGCTCTATGTACATTGTATGTTGCAATAAGAATTACAATTGAGTATGATATTTTATCATATATGCTGTTACATGATTATACACATTGCCATACAAATAATATTGCAGCAAAAGCAGTTGTACCTATATACTACTATACAATACAAGCTAGTGGATAAAAGGCTGACAGCCTGAATGACCTCACTACAATACTATACCAAAGATTTTATAAGGGCTGTAGGCTACTATACTATAAAATATTAAACTGTACTATGCAAGTCTCTCCACCATAGCTCAGTGGTAGAGCATTCGACTAGCACACCGATTACATTAGTCATTACATTACATGATTATTGCTTTAGGTCCAGCTAGCACACCGATGTCCCCGGTTGAAATCCCGTGGTGTACAAGATAAAAGTGGCCATTTTTACTGTCTTAGCAGTATGATTGCTCTGATGGTTCAGTGCTGAGCTAGGTTCCTACCCCATATTCCCTGGAATGGCTACCCCCTCCTCTTCTCCCCCCCCCCCCCCCCCCCTTATCTGCCATATCGTCATTGGTGGGTACTGACGTTAAACTTCCATGTTCATTCATTCATACTACGGAATACCATGTGGTATGCTAAACTTAAGACTTACCTCTATGGTTTATTTATTTATTTTTGTTTTTAAAGCTCAATGAGCATGCTAATATAGCAATTAGCATGGAGTAAACAAGCTAAACAAATGATCAGTTGGACCTAAAATCATTTCCCAGTTGTAGTTTCATGGAGGAAAACCAATCATGACTTTTTAAGGTAATCATCCCCTTGGTTGCTGATGCCTTGACTACTGCTGCTGATTTTCCATTGAGAAAGCCTGAAAAATATAACATTCACATAATTCAGGAAATGAGAAAGCATCAAACAGGTCATACTACATATATGTCAAACAAACTCTCGTTCTCTCACTCAAAGGCTCAAAGATTCCAATTTTAATTCAATGCATTTTGCGAAGTGAGAAATAAAATAGGATGAAATAAAATACATGACATGCAAACTAACAGCAAATAATAGTGGTTAATACAGCGTTCTTTCATAATATGAACAAGTCAATGTCAATACAAAATGATTATGCACATTCACGCTTGCACACATTTCCCCCCATCCCCACCACACACACACACACATGCCTGATGCCATCGCTTTAATTTTTAGAAGTCCTCTCTCTCTGTAAGAAGCTCGCATGCATTTACAATTACACACATAAGACACACATAATACTCATTCACGGACACACTCTCATGTGTACACAAGGCTTGTGGTGAAGGGGCAGAGTCTGTTGATTGTAGATGAGGCTAAATGCTACAATAGGAGAGAAGATGGAAGGAAACAAAATCCAAACTCCAAATTCCAAACGCAAAGTGGCTTTGTTACATAGGTCAACAATGCTAACCAAGTGACAAAAGAAAGGAAGTACAGTATAACAGCACTGAGGATGATAACTATAGTGGTGATGGCTAGTAATTCAGCAACAGGAAGTTGATTCTCTCTCACTTGTCTGCTAGGAAGCTGTACTAAGGTCAAGGACACAGAGATATGTAGCAAACAGTTTAACAGATACCGACATTAAATCGGTCACTACGCTGATGTCATTTAAAATCCATCCATTTAATCTGGGCCAATTCCAAGTACATCTGAACCAAAGGTGTAGTACAATCACGACGTCTTGTTTCAACAATACCAAAAGGGCCTACTATGAGTAGTACAGAGAAGGTTGTAATAAGCGGTGGGGAGACCTAAATAACAGAAATAATATTTGAAAATAACGTAGTTTATATTTTTATAACAAAAGCACATAACCACAGAAGGACCATAACAGGTCTTTAGAATAAGCAGTTTTTATATGTTACAGTAAATTTACAAAACTAAGAAATGTACCTATTTCCAAATTCTGTAGTAATTTTGCAAAATTACTGTTCTACTCGGGAGATTTACAAATTTCCTGAATAAAATCGCTGGAAATTTGTAAGTTTACTGAAGTATTTGACCTTGAACTTAGCTGTGACAGATGCTGCCACGGAGATCCTTGGAAAGCACCGATCAAAGAAGAAGCTGTGGATCACACCTGAACCTTTGGACCTGTGTGATAAACGAAGAGAGATGAAAAAGAAAAAGAACCCCTCACAGGGAGCTGATGCCAACCAAAAAATCAACAATGAAATCCGAAAAGGCATGCACACAGCAAAGGAGAACTGGATAGAAGATCAATGCCAGGAAATAGAGAACAGTCTGAACAAGAACAACAGCAAGAAGGCCTACCAGACTGTGAAGTGGCTGACAAGTGTTAAACAGCCCAAGGTCTTCAGAAACAGAAATAATATTTGAATATAACGTACTTATATTTTTATAACAAAAGCACATAACCACAGAAAGACCATAACAGGTCTTTAGAATAAGCAGTTTTTATATGTTACAGTAAATTTACAAAACTAAGAAATGTACCTATTTCCAAATTCTGTAGTAATTTTGCAAAATTACTGTTCTACTTGGGAGATTTACAAATTTCCTGAAAAAAATCGCTGGAAATTTGTAAATTTACTGAAGTGTGTGACCTTGAACTTAGCTGTGACAGATGCTGCCACGGAGATCCTTGGAAAGCACCAGTCAAAGAAGAAGCTGTGGATCACACCTGAACTTTTGGACCTGTGTGATAAACGAAGAGAGATGAAAAAGAAAAAGAACACCTCACAGGGAGCTGATGCCAACCAAAAAATCAACAATGAAATCCGAAAAGGCATGCACACAGCAAAGGAGAACTGGATAGAAGATCAATGCCAGGAAATAGAGAACAGTCTGAACAAGAACAACAGCAAGAAGGCCTACCAGACTGTGAAGTGGCTGACAAGTGTAGTGTTAAACAGCCCAAGGTCTTCAAGATCCAAAGCAAGTTTGGCATATGCCTTACAGAAGAACAAGAAGTCTTGGACTGATGGACAGAGTACTGCTCTGACCTTTACAACCACACACCAAACGGAAACACATCAGTTCTAGCATGTCCAGAGAACAGAGAAGAAGAAGAAATCCTCCCAATTCTCCGAGAAGAAGTTGAGGCAGCAGTGCAATCGCTGAAGAAGGGGAAGTCAGCGGGAGTGGACAACATACCCGCGGAACTGCTTTAAGCAGGAGGAGAAGTGATGACTGACGCTCTCACCATTATCTGTAAAAGATCTGGCAGAGTGTGGAGTGGCCTACACCATGGACCCAGTTGCTTGTCATTCTCTTCCCAAAAAAGGTACCCAGTTAACCACAATTTCGGGGCCCGATTGTTCGCTGAACAGTAGCCCGATTTTCGATAAAGATCGGCGATTCTCGGGGTACCCAAAACTTACCCGACCGTAAACCAACATTTGCCGAACAGTAACCGGATTCCTGTAAAGATCGGGCATACGTCAAGATACCCCAAACCAACCCTATTGTAACCCATCTTAAACCAGAAACACCCCTAATAATGCCCCAACCCTGGCCAATGCTGATTTACCCTAAAATCATATCCCACATATTGTTTATGATATGTGATTGCATGAAGAAAGAATTGAGATGTCTGGTGTTAATAGGGACTGTCGGCACAGGCGCTTTTGTTTTCAGAAGTCCTTGGTGTATCCCCACTGAAGTATTTGCACACCATTTCGATAACAATATATATTAATGTGATCTTCATCGCTATCGAAATCGTGTGTAAATACATAAACAAAAGGCAAAGCCCCCAAAAACAACCACAGCGGAATAGTTTTTCACAGGCAAACAAAATATCCGAGCACATGCAACTGTAGAAGAAGACAACTGTAGAAGATAGGCGCCTTATGCAAAGGACAACCGGAAAAGACCAGCAGTAATGGGCATGGAAGTTTACCCTTGCCTTATAATGTATAAATAAATACAATAGTTAAAAGAAACACTTTAACAATATTTTACATATTGTATGATAAAAATTAATAATTATAAGCACAAATAAATTATGATATCTTGCTGAATTGATTTTGTATAAATATTTTTCTTATACGTACGTCGCAGCAAATGTGAAGCAGACGAAACAGTCCACAAACAGTTTAGCTAATGAGAAGCGAGAGTAGGCCTATGTTAGCTTGTGCGCAGCGCACCTTTGTGGTGGGCAGAATCGGGCGACACGCGGGAGCATGAATCGTTACGCATCCACATTTCTGGACTCCGCTACGCATCGGGTTTTTGTAAGGCTATGTCGGTCCCTACTCTAGCCAGACAAAAGTCGGGATAAGTACTGTGCCCTACGTGCCGCGAGTGGGGTCCAGATCGGGCTGGTTTGCTAGGTAACCTTCAGGAATGTGAAAATTACTGCACCATCAGCCTCATCAGCCAACCCAGCAAGGTCCTCCTGAAAATAATACTAAACAGGTTGAAACCCCAAGCTGAACAAATCATAGTTGAAGAACAAGCAGGATTCAGGGCAGGTCGAAGTACCACTGAACAGATTTTCAACCTCAGAATAATCAGTGAGAAATACCTACAGCACCAAAAACATCTGTATATCATGTGTTCGTAGACTTCAAAAGGGCGTTTGACCGAGTCTGGCATGCAGCTCTGTGGGCATCCATGAGAGTGTAAAAAATCAGCCCTAAAATTATTGAAATCATCAAAAGCCTGTATGACCAGGCTACAAGTACAGTCCTCCACAACAGTGCCCTCGGAAACTGGTTCAGAACAACAATCGGTGTGCGTCAGGGATGCCTGTTCCCTCCAACACTCTTCAACATCTTCCTAGAGGGCATCATGTCAGATGCCCTTGCAGGACCACACTCTCCTCTCAACCATCACACCCGTCCTCCACTCATATGTACATACCCTCCCATGATATAAATGCCAGACAATAACAAACAAACAAATTAGCATATTAAAACCGTCCCCCAAATTGAGGAAAAAAAACTAAATATACACACACACAAAAATCAAACTATAGGTCACCTTTTCTGCATATTTCAACTAAGGACGCTGAAAAAGCATGCTTTTCTTGGTTCATGACTTCAATAATTCTTACTTCCTTAATGTGAAACTTCAGAAACATGTGGAGGGGGGGGGGAGGGGAAATAAGTGTGGCAGGGTCATTGATATGGATAGAATTAAAAAATATGCATTGAAGATAAATAAGAAAAAACACACCTTGCCCACTGTCATCCAGATCTACTTGAAGACAGTCGTCCTTTTCAATTCTGCTAGCATTAAGGTCAAGGCTGCAGCTAGCATGGTCCGGAAACCTAAGTGTTACATCTCCTGGAAACAGCCCAGCAGTCAACAAAATCAAGGTAGATTATATACTCCTGCAGAGGAATTCACATAGAGACACACTATGTGGTAGTAGGTTAGCAATGCAGACTATTTCTTAGCGCTCAGTTACCAGTTAAGCAAGTGACTGTGCACAGACACAAGCAGCACAGCTGAAAATTTCTGTCCCTTGACTGTTTTGAAACTCGCAAAGACTGATACCTTAAGAGTTTTGCTGCATATCTAAAACGTTCTTAGGAAATGCTGAATTTTCTAGATCTACTTTAAGAATTGGTTGAATTGACTGACACACACATACATATAAAAAATGCACTCACTAATTCATTCATAGGTGTACAAGCAAACATGTGCTTTATACATACACACATAAGTACACAACCACATACAAACATAAGAAATCAGTGTTTTGTACTCAGGTACTGAGTGACATAATCGTGTGCTTATAGTAGCAAAACGTTGCTATTGTTTTGCTTGGACTTATATGTAACTGTTATTATATAGCACTTTCCCAGCTCAACAGCTCTCAAAGCGCAGGCTGAAACAGGATCTAACTCAAGCCACCTGAGACGCCCACTTGCGGCCTTTGAGCAATAGTCTGATGCCCAGACAACTTAGCACAATCCTGAACAACCGGTTGTAGTGGAGGGAGGAGGGGTAGAGAGGGGAGGAGGGGGAGGGAGAAGGAACCTAGTGCTTACTGGGTGTATTTGTGTACATACGTTTACCTGTCAAGGACATTTATGCCAGGATCTTTAAAGTCCATGCAATGGAATGCATGCATGCAGATTAAAGCTGTTTATACTATCATCTAAAGGAGACGGGGTGCAGTGTCTCAGGTGCTTTTTGGGTTTTATTTGTCTTTTTTTTTCCAGGTCATCAACCAGCTTTGAAGCACAGACCGCAAGTGCTGTGGATGTTATCACTGACATTCAGTGTGTAAACTGTTTTCCCTGCTGAACATACCACTAAGCCAACTGCGTCTCATGATCATATATCATCATTTTATTTTTGTCTCCACTCGGCCTGTCAGTCGGCTTCAAAACCACTGCCTGTGTAGGCTGCAAGGTCCTTCTTCTTCTTGCTGTCGACTACCACCTTCATCCTAGTGAAGATTCTGTAGACTTTAGGGGTTTCGCGTTACGTTGGGGAATATATGCTGCTGTAGATTGCTAAGTTGCTGCCCAGCTTACAGGGAACAGCTCAGTTGGAAGGGTAGTGGAGAGGTTCAGGGGGAGAGGCAGTGGAAGAGAGGTAGTGGGTGTAGAGTGAGGGAGTGGCGGCCGGGTTTTCAAATCCGAGATCTGAACCCTTCCAAGGTAGGGCTGAGGGCAACCTCAGCTGGAAGGGCATTCCACTCAGCTATCATGTGAGGAAAAAAAAAGTCTGTTGGCGGTACAGTTTTCTGCATGAAAGTAGCTGGTAATGGGCTGGGTGTGACTTTCGGGTGGATCTAGTTGGGGTACTCGGGTATATATATATATATATATATATATATATATATATATATATATATATATATATATATATATATATATATATATATATATATATATATATATATATATATATATATATAGTTTCTTGCTGCAGTTGATGGATAATATGCCATTGTGGTATTTGTAGAAGGAGCAGAGGCGGGCTTTGCGGCTTCGATCTTGAAGGGAGGGCCACTGCAGATGTTCGAGCCTGGTGTCAACGCTGGATGTTCACCGGTGGTGGTTGACCACCCAGCGGGTTGCTCTGCACTGCATGGCTTCAATTTTCTGTATTTCCTTCTCTGTGTGTGAATCCCATACTGAGCTGGCATATTCCAGAGTAGGGCAGATCAGTGAGATATAGGCCAGCTGTTTGATAGCCTGAGATCCAGTTCTGAGGTTTCGCCTCAGGAAGCCCAGTGTTTTGTTGGCTGGGTCTTGGAAATGAAAAGAAAATACTGAATTTTACAGAAACAATGGTGATGGATTGTGTGAGCACGAAAAGCAGGACTTGCTAGTACGCATACATTAAACACCTCAGAGAGGTTATCGCATACACCACTGAGCCAAATGCACTTTGAATTCCTGTGTTGTCAAATTTGTAACTGTGAACTCACTTTGTTGTGGGGGTCTGTGGCATGTGGCCTTACACATATCAAAAGTCACCGTATTGTCTAACTTCCTACACGCTTGCGAAACATTGACCCACACAGCAGATCTACAACGAATAATACAAAGCATGGAGATGAGGTGCTACAAAAGACTTCTGGGCATTTTCTATACCCAGCACATCACCAACGACGAAGTCAAACAGTCCATCACACGAGCCATTGGGCAACATGATGACCTGCTCACAGTGGTGAAGAAACGGAAACTCCGATGGTATGGCCACGTCACCAGATCATCAGGCCTTGCAAAGACCATCCTGCAAGGCACAGTGCAAGGAGGTAGAAGAAGAGGGAAACCGAAAAAGAGGTGGGAGGACAACATTCGAGAATGGACTGGTTTGACACTGAGCGAGGCCATGAGGGTTGCTGAGGACAGAGAAAGATGCAGTAGGCTTGGTTAAACGATCATTTGTGGTGCCCCTACGACCTCCAAGTTACGGGATAGGATAGGACTGTATTGTCTGACACTTAAGAAATAAATGAGAAAATTGCACACACCTGTTTTGCTTGCAATATCAACACTGTCTGGTCTTGAAAGGTATACATCAGCAGAGCCTGCATCCAGCCGAGCTTTCAGCCTGCCATCCAGTGACCCTACAGCAAAAACAAAACTGAATAAAACGGAGTTACTGTAAGAGCCTTTAAGCAAGAATCATGCTAGCTTGTATGCTTCAAGCAAGTCTGATGTGATTTCCTTTTTTAATTTTTTAAAACTTTTACACTAGATAGCAAGTTAATAATAGAAGATTTCAACAAACAAAATGTGAATTCACTTCCGTCTTCTAATAGCTAGTTGCCTTTGCACCAAATGTTTATTGTGTATGTAGGAGTGACTACAACATGTGAGGGTGTATGATGGCTACAGATTGCCAAGCTTTGAGTTTGACTTAGAAATAAGGCATGTATAGTATATTATTACATTGAGCATGCCATTATCTATTCCACGCAACTATTTCAAACTGAAAGTGCATGAGTTTGGTTTTTTTTATAGCTCCTATGACATTTTGCTGTGAAAACAAAAGTGAAAAGAAATCAGTGTATTAATTGACGTGAATATTCCATTTGTCTGAATTATCTTCCCTTATTCCGCGCCCCCAACCAACCCCTAAAAAAAATTCTTTTGCTTGTCTTTAATAATAAAAACCTACCCAAGGTCAGATTCCCAGCAGGTGATGTAACGTTTGTGTCACCATGACAGTCTCGAATACTGATAGAGCCAGACTGCGAGGTACAAATGGATTCAACAGCATAAATGGCTTTGACATCAATGCTCCCATCCTCTGTTGCACACAGAATATTTGTCCCTTGGAACCTATCTCCTGTGATTGACTGAAATTATGAAAACATCCACACACACAAAACGTTATCAATTGAAGTCAAGGGGTTAAATTACAGGCATGAAATTATTTGTTCAACTTGTTAATTTCAAGTAATAAATTGTAATAAATTAATTATTTCCTCATAAATTAATTTGAAGATTCACAAAACAATTGAAGGGACAAAATAGCTTACCCCTTGTCTTAAGGGAGGTAAATCGCAGACAACATGAAAAGCTAAGAAAAATTACACCCAACCTTTACTTTATAATAATGTGCCTCGTCTTGAAACTTTTAATAAAATGCAGAAGTTGCAGAAAAGGAAAAAGGACTAAAATATAAAATAAGTTTCAATGACCCCTTTTTTGCCACATCGTAGGATGATGGAGCCCAGCAGTTGTTTACTGCATGAAATGTTGCCCTCCACACATTGCACGGTAGTTGTTGCCGTCTGCATCCAAACAAACATTCATAAATTAATTATGAGAACAATATATATTTTGTTCACAAACATACTTAAAAACACAAGGTCATAAACATCTGCTTTCTCTCTCTCTCAAGGAATAATTGTAAGATTAGTCTGCTGCCTAAAATCTGTTCTCCTTGCTGTGAATAAAATGTCTGAGTCTGACTATCACCATAGTTAAACAAAAACACCTAACCATTTTACCACCAAATATTACATGACAGAGTGGTTCCCAAAGCCGAATATTTTCAATAGATTTAGAAGTTTTTGTTAAATCTCAGTATCTCCAAAGATAGTGCAGATAAACAATACAATTTTGGGTCACTATATTTTATTTGCCTCCTACTGGATGATTACACTATGATCTTTTTGTTTTTATGTTGATCTTTATTACAATAAACAAAAGAAGTTACTAAAAAAAACACTTAAATATAATAATAAACTGTTTTACACACACCTAACTTCAAAAATACAACACGAATTTCCTTCTAATGACCTATGTCCTTGACTTTAAACCACATGTCTGAGTGATGAATGTGTGTTTGTTGCTTATGTTAGAGAGTGTGGGTAACATGTGAGCATGTATATTGGTTACAACCAATGGCTGAGCTCTGAGTCTGTGTATGATTTATGAAAAAATAAGTGCTTATTATATAAATTATAATAGTACCCAGTTTCCACTACAATCGATTTTAGCTGACTTGCTTGTGGAGCAAAATAAGTTGACCATTGTCAACATCATGGCCATGGGTCATGTCAAAGGGCATCAAAGCAAGTATAGTTACCCATGAAGCTTTGTCCATCTGACATGACCCAATAAGTCCGATAAAAGTGGGAAAATTTACATACAGTGGAGTCCACCTATAACGAACCTTGGAATAACGAACACCCGCGATTAGCGTACTACCATCCATTTCCCGACACACTCCCTTCTTTGTCTAATCCCTTCCTATAACGAACAAATCCAGCTAGGCAAATAACGAATCTCGCTTGTAACGAACCTTTTGTGTATTCCCTTGGCCTACTTTGCCTCAATTGGCTCATCGCCAATAGCGAACAGCAGCAGAAGCATTCCAGTTCGTACATAGGTCAACCAGGCCTTGAAGTCATAACTGTCATTGGCTGCTATAAATAGCCTTGAATGAAGTCATTGTTGATAAACTTCGTAGGCCTAGATCGATCTACGTACTGTATGTTGTGATGTGTACTCATCACCGGCGTGTACTTCCATTTACAGTACAAATCTCTACAGCGAATCCCGCTTGTAACGAACCCGAAATTCCCCCCCCCTTGAGATTCGTTATACCCGGACTCCACTGTATATACAAGTCAGTGAAAGTCGACAATGGCGGTAAGAGTAATTAAAGAATCTAACCTAACACATATTGTACTGTAAATTACATGTTCGTTTTTTTTATTTTTTATTTTTAATTAACTGAGTATATAAAGGACTATTTGTATCTATTCATTCATTTATTTCTTTAAGTTCACAATTATTTAACTACACCGCAATTTTTTTCATCAAAGACATTTTACTTTTATCCACAGACTTCCCACCTTGCAAATAGTGGGGCCGGGTAGCTCAGTTGGTAGTGCGGCTTACTAGTAACCGAAAGGTACCTGGTTCAAATCCCGGATTGGCCAATGTGTTACCATATTATTTTTCCCTTGCCATCAACTGGTTCGCTGGTGTCAGAATAATGTGACCAGTAGTCGCCTATACGTTCCGGTGTCATGTGACTATAATCTACAATTACCCTTTACCTTGCAAAGGCATAAATCTGTTAAAATCTCTTTACGAGAAATAAAGTGAACTTATAAATGGCATCATAGGAAAGCAAATATAGCAGCAAATGAATCGACGTACTGATTGTGGCTGCTCAACCCAAGAAGAAGAAGTAGATACCCCTCTAGTATCTTAAAACAGTTAATACATCAATCATTTACAATTGAATTAATTAATTAATTAAAAGACCTTCATTCCAACAAGCCTGCAATCTCCAGTCTCCATACTGACACTGACATGATCACTCTCCAGTCGACTGATTGTCACAATGCTAAAGTTGCTGCCCTTGATCTCCACATCTGAAAGGGACACAAAATTAATAATTTAAAAAAGGTTGGATGTGATCATATTTTGGTTTTTACAAAATCCCCAAGAAGTACTAAACTGTTTAACTTCAAATCTGAAAAATCAAATCAACAGCTAGTTATAATTCATAAATGCTCAGTAAAAGATAAATGCAATGCTGCTTAATTGTAAAATAAAATTTCAAGCACAATTTCTACGGGGTGTAGTGCACTAATTCTTCCAAGACCAAAAATGATACAAATTTGATAAATAAACATGGGTCGTGCTTTTTGCAAAAACATTATTTTCAACCATGCCCAAGGATGCATTTTTCATAATGTTCAGCAAACTCAAAGGTGCATACACCTGCATTCAGGAACAAAACTCTGACAGTGCTAACGACGGGTAGGAAAGTGATTACTGTATACCAATTTGATTCATGAGTTACTGACAAAAAATTATTACTGATGTGCAAATAACTATATATATTATTAGTACAAGTCTGTAATTCAGGTTGCCTTCTCAAGGACAAGTAAATGACAATAACTTACTAAATTTGATAGGAACATTGATGAAACACACAAGTGGTAGTTTCACACTTGGAGGTAATCCACAGGTAACCTCTAACCTTCGGCCTTCCTCACTGACCCCAACATTCAGGTCGCACAGCTTGCTAAGTTCATTCAGTTTCCACAGTCTGCAATAAAAGTTGGCAAACCATTACTGTACAATCAGGCAGAAACAGCAACTCAGCTGCAGGAAGGAAATACAATAAAAGAAGAAAGCAGTCACTTTCCTGTTTTGCCTTTTATTATTTATTTAGCGAATTGTTCTTATGAGCTTTTCCCTCTCAAGAGCTGCTCAATGCACTGGCTGAAACAGGATCTAACTCACACTACCTGATGTGTCCACTTGCTGCATGATGTCCAGACAACTGAGCACAAACCTGGGCAATTGGGGATGGAGGTGAAGGGACCTAGTGCTTGCTGGGTGTATCTGTGTTGCTCGGCTCACCCATCTCGGAATGAGCATCAGGATCTTTAAACTAAAGTCTGTGCAATGGATGCGTGCATGCACAGACTAGACCTCAGTCTATACTCTCATCTGAAACTTTAAAATATATAATAAAGGTGTGTCATGAGTACAGTCAATTGTACATTTTTCTAAAGCCAGAATTTTTTACTGGCCCACCAGACAAGTAGTCCAGCCAAAATGAGTCCTATCCTAACCTATCCCATAACTCGAAGGTGGTTGGGGCACCACAGGTGATCGTTTAACCAGCATGCTCCATCTTTCTCTGTCCTCAGCAACCTTCATGGCTTCGCTCAGTGTCAAGCCAGTCCATTCGCGAAGGTTGTCCTCCCACCTCTTTTTCGGTCTCCCTCTTCTTCTGCCTCCTTGCCCTGTGACTTGCAGGATGGTCTTTGCAATGCTGATGCTCTTCTGACGTGGCCATACCATTGGAGTTTCCGTTTCTTCATCACTGTGAGCATGTCATCATGTTGTCTAATGGCTTGTGTGATAGTCTTCTGTCTTCATCGTTGGCGATGTGCTGGGTATAGGAAATGCCAAGGTGTCTTCTGTAACACCTCATCTCCATGCTTTTTTTTCTTCGTTGTAGGTCTGCTGTGAGGGTCCATATTTCAAAAGTGTATAGGAAGATGGAGATGACACTGGAGCACAGCAGCTTTACCTTGGAGTGTGGCGAATGGGCAAATGCTTTCTTCGCCTTTGCACCCCTAATAAATATATTCCATCTAGGCATTCTGATTTATTCTTCTTCTCCAACATGAATCATCAAATGATTGTTTTAATTATTTTTTTTTAAAGTGCAATTTCAACCTGTGAAAGTAATCCCTTACTTTGTATCACTAGCTCTCATTCTGCCAGCCATGATATCTGCTGCTTGTTCACTGCTATGGCTCCTACTGCCGAGATGTCTAGCACCAATGTAGAACATCTTCACCACACTTTTGTCGCCATCAGGGTGGTCAACAGGGTTGAGAGGCTGAACAACAACATCGAACGGCACATCTTGTATGCTGACTGTTCCAAAAGGTTCCACTCCATTGAACCATGCTTCAACCAAGTTATCTGCATTAAACCTGGAAGCATCAATCAGGTCTTGCTGCCCTATTGTACCGTCACCACTCTCAGTATGTAAAAATTTGTGGCCACTGAAAACACGTCTCAAAGCTGTACGACCGTTCAAATAACAGTTTTGGGGCGTTTTGTGATTTACATTGTGGCTCTTCCCACTAAATAGTACTGTGAATAAAGTTCTGTTGCTAAAAGTGATCCTGTAAAGAACTGGATTCTTTATCAATGTCATGCAAAAGCTGCTCAAAATCTTAGCCATGACTTCTAGTTCTAACACACTTATGACTTAATGATTAATCAATCCATATGATATGATATGTGACTTGTCTTATTCAAGTTATTGAAGTATTCTTATTCTTCCTTATATCTATAACGAATTTCCGTGAACAAATCTACAGAACTGTTCCATTATAAAGTCGATTGATAAAACATTAATTCAGCAGCTTTTGAGACTAAAAAGCACGCTTTTGGAGACCTGAAATTTGTCTATTTCTCCAAACTGTAAGATAAGATCCAATCTCCTTGTATAAACAACATGGATTACGAAAGTAAGCAGTGACCTTGACCCAAGCCAAGGGAACCCACTCACTCGACAAGGGGAGTTGTCCCATAGGTGGCCTAGAAGAAAAGAAATGGCTGTGGGATGAAATCACAACAAGGAAAAGTTTAAATGTATTCCGACATGTAAGCGTGCTATTCTTTCAAAATGGCTCATTTCGGGAAGGACCTGGACAACTTCTCTGCATCCAGAACGGTGCAGATTACAGGATCGGAAACCAATGAGAATTACACGGTAAGTTTGTCTACTGTTTTGTCAAAGATTCTTGAGACAGCACGCAAACGCCTGCAGGAAACTCCTCCCATGTTGTTGTTGTTTTCGTTACTCGAGAGAAGGAGCAAAACAGCGTGTGACACAGTAACATTGATATGCTTTGTATTATATGTGGTTAGTTAAGCTTTTTAATGACTGAATGAATGCTTTACTGCTGAATCTATATTAGTGTATAAGTATAAAGTTCTATAAAATTAAATGTGTGTGGCCATGCAACTTGCAAAATGCTATTTTAAAAGGACAATGGCATTTGTGCATATTATCGGTTCTTCTTCTTTCTTCTTTCGTTGGGGGCTGCCAACCTCAACTTATTGAGGACGCTGCACAGCCAAATGCTGTGTTCTTGTTAACGGCACTCACCCGTCTAGGACATGAGCGTCAGGATCTTTAAAGTCCGTTATGATGGAGTGCATGCGACACAGACTAGACATCGGTTTATACTTTCATCCGAAGGAGTAGGAAACGGGAGTAAAGTGTCTTTCCTAGGCCCGGACAGGGCTTGAACCCGGGACCTTCAGATCCGCAAGCCAAAGCACTACCATTGTTATCACCTATTAGTATTAGTGCTGAATTCTAGAAGGAATATGTCTTTGTAATAAGATCATTTGAATCTTCACCTTTCTTTATCGTTTTCCATGAATCACTATCAGTTTCCCTATCACTGAAGACAGTGAAGTAAAACAGTATTACTATCAGCTGTTATTTATTGGTTGAAGATAAAAGAAGTTCGTTTTCAATGATGAAAGTAAATATTTTAAAGTTAGCTAACTGTGATAAAATTGAAAGTAAATTTAACATTGCCATGTTGTCAAACTATTTTTTTTCCTGTTAACTTTCCATTCATTTATAGAAAGATCATCGCTTCAAGCCACTCTAACTTCAGGTAAACAGTGAATTGATAACAGATATATATAAAATTCCACACAGGACACATACACACACATACAAACATACACACACTCACACACACAGAGAGAGTGACATACACTGATACAGTTATACAAAGTGACAAGACATAGTAAGATAGTTACACACAGTGTGACAAGACATACATACTGAATTTGAAATGTTACACATTATTCACACACACACACACATACTCAGTTCCCCCTCCTCCACCCCTACTCCACCCACCCACCCCCCACACACACAATTTCCAGTACTTCTCTAGATTCTGAGGTTATTCCATGTGGCACTGGTAGACACAATTTCTTCTGGTTGCTAATCCCAATGAGTTCAGTGTTTTTCATCCAACTTTCAGACTTATACTATTGAAGTGACAATTGGCAGCTATACATGGACTGTGAGACACCGATACAGTGAGTTTCATGAGCTCCATGAAAAGGTATTTTCTTTGTAATAAGTTCTGACACTTTCAAATTTTTATCCTATCCTATCCTATCCCTAACTCGCAGTTGATTGCTAATAAATATTTTTAAAAATTTTGAGATTGGCTATCATTAGAAGTGTTATGGCTCTATAGGCAAATTGTTTAGCCAAGACTAGGCCTGAACCCTGCCAGGAATTATATTTTGATCACACAGTCAAATTTGATAAGTAAAACACTTTATTGCAAGAATTGTAGCAAACTTAGTCTGACCTTACCACTTAATCAACACAGAGGTTGATCAATATTCAAGTTTCAACCCAGATGATAGGATCTAATTTGATTTGCGTTTACTCTATTTGTATTGCAGTTGTATGTTCTTGGGGTTCTACTTTGTAGTGTATGGTATTGTTTTTGATTGTCTGACAGCTGGTACTGGGGTGCAAACTGGACAAGAACCTGCTACCACCTAAGAAGTTGTTTGGCAACCAGTCGGAGGCCTTTGTCAAGAAGCGGCAGCAGGACCTGCAAGTGTACCTACAAACAGTTCTGCACTACCTTGCTCATCACCCACCCCCTGCCTTGACGTACTTCCTTGATTTCCATCGTTACGTAAGGCCCCATTATTATTAGTATTATATGTAATTCTTATTTTCATTTATAGTTTTTTTAAACAATATTTTAAATGTTAATATTTATAACAAAGTCGGATGACCTACAGAAATCAATCTTGTACTATGGCAGCTCGTTATTGCCTGTTCCGTAACCTTCTGCCGTGACAGGCACTGCAATGTAAGAAAGAACTTCTTTATTGTTTTCTGACGGGGGAAAGAATTCCTTAAACAGGTAAAGGTTCAAGCATAAACTATAAATGCATCGTCACACCCACACGCCATTGTATGCATATTTGTATGGGTGGGTTGGGGTGGGCAGTAGCATTTAAGTGCTATTAGTGTAATGGTTCCACTCCAGCAATGCATTGTAGTCTAAACAAAGGAATGCGTGAAAATCTAACGAAGGATCATGAGATTTCAGCACCATTTTCCTCAGGAGCGCTTAAGGTTTTTTTAGTCTTGTTGATAGTACTGAGTAGGTGTTTTTCTTTCTTCTTTTTTTTTAGAACTGTTAAACGAGTGCACAAAAATTTGTAAGCCTGAAATGGAGAACCCTGAACACTTTACGCACAGTAGAGAGGATTGCATTGGGACCCTTCCTTATAAAACATACTTGAAACACGGGTGTCAGTGGGTTAGTGGGTACACTTTGTCATTCATTTATGTTTGTAATATCTTTTTTAATTTTTTTTTGCGCTTTGTTCTAAAATCTAGAAAAATGTGCTGTATTACGTATATATTATTATTATTATTATTATTATTTTCTGACAAAAAGAAATAAAAATCCCAAAAGCTAGAACAAGGTGTTGAGGCTTTCTGTTTCATTCCCTTCTCAAAATTACTAGTATTATCATTATTATCATTATTATTATTATCATCATCATCATCATCATCATCATCATCATCATCCTTATTGTACTATGAATTACATACACAGTTGTTTTTCTCCCGCAGGAGATTCATGGGATAACACAGGCACTAGCGGAGGACCTGTACAACAGAGGGGAGGTGATTTTGCAATCCAAAGAGGTTTACCAGGTGTCACCGCTGCAGTTATATGCCTTGACCGAGCGTCTGAAACTCCCAGAACCCACCTGTGGTGAGTTGGCTTGAAATTGGAAAAAGAACAAAAAAGTGTTTAAAAGATCTTTTTGACGCACTTGCATAATAGCATTGTGAGTTTATGTACTCACTCTCCTCCTCACCTTCCCCCTCTTCTTCCCCACCCCCTCACAAAACAAACAAAATGAAGATTTCTGCAAATTTGTACGTAATGAGTCCTAAAAATGACAGTTTACAAAAATGTCCAACCGTCCGTCTGCATGTCCGCCGTCAGTGCAAAACTGTCAGTGGATTAATATCTCAGAACTTATTTCAACTATCGCAACAAAACTTGGTAAGATGGTGTATACCCATGAGACCTCATAAATGATCAGTGAATGAATGACTTCACTTCAAGGTCAAGGTCACATAGTAAACAAAATTAATGTTAGTCCAAAAAGAGAATTTTTCACAAAATTTCATTTCTTTCCCTAGGTTATTAATATTGAATTTATTCTTTGATGCATGATAGATATCAATGAGACACACATGCTTTACACATTTGGTCAACCTCACTCCAATGTCAAGTTCACTGGAGCTGTCCAGAGTCGCTTTGTATAGGTACTTTGACTTGACCTTGACCCTAAACTATGAAAGATATAAATTCCAAACTTGTGTATTTAGAGATGATAAGATTGATCTTTTATATAGGTTCCGTTCTTGCGTTGATCTTGAAGGTCAAGCTCATTTTAGGCCTTGCAAAAACATACTAAAATTAGTTCATTGTACAGTCAAATGGCTGTTTATTTAACTCCTTGACTGCCGAATTATAAAAGCAATTCCGAAATTGCTAACTGCTATGTGAAAATTAGACTTTGCATCAAGTTTACTTTATCTGTGCACTGTTCTGTTATTTATTGAGATATTTATGAGATTTGTTTGCATGTTGTTGTTTTGTTCTTATACAATGTATTATTTTTAAAAAATTGGTTGTGTTGGTAATAAGAATTATTATTTTTATTATTATTGATATAATTAGGTTTTAAAATAAAAATGACGGGTTTCCCCCAAACACACAAACCCAGTATCCAATAAACCTCCCAAAACATGGTAAAATTTGGTGTTATTGTTTACTAAACATCAGAACTAGAATGTGGGGCTCAAATTTCTGCCAAAAAAAGGCTTTTCTTTGTAGCAATCTATAGATCATTGAAGCTCGGTTTTTAGCAGACTGTATTTTGCTTAACCTAAAACATGAACCAAAATGAGAATCATCGAAGTCTAACGGTCAAAGGGAAGCAACCACAACTTGACTAACATGCCTGATAGTTTATCTGGGGTGGTATTCATGACCGTTGGTTAAGGCTTAACCAATGTTGGTAAAATTAACGACGTTGGTTAAGCTGGAAATTTTAAATTCATGAGGCCTTAGCAGAGTTAACGACGGTTGCTAACCTGGTTATTTTAACGGAGGGGGCACCACCCGATAACCAATGGAACACTGGTTAAAAATGGCGGCCATCGTTTGGTGGCAACTTCGACAGAGACGAGCTCCGAGGAGAGAGAGAGTATTTCGCGACAGAAGTAATCCACTTGACAAATTTGATGATGTGGAACTGGTATCAAAATTTCGTTTTCGTCGGCATGATATCATCACGTTAACGAACGCGGTAGACAGACTGAAACTGTGTGATCGGCAAGGCGTTTTGTCACCACTTTTACATGTGTGTCTCACTCTTTGTTTTTATGCCTCTGGCACCTTTAATAATCTGTCATATTAATAAAACGGGTTAATATTATTATTATTAAAATATTGTTGTTGGATTTTGACTGGTGGTGTGTAGGCTTATTGTGTATCTGTATAGTTTATACTCGTAGGGTAATGCAACCCTACGAAATAAAGACAACATTTCAAGTTCCAAAACTACCCAGAAACGGCAGAAATTGACACCTCAGTCTAAAAACAAAATGTAGGCCTAACATTACAAACTACAAAGTGATCAAAAGTGATTTCTCTCCTTTCACCCCAACAAAAAGCTCGCTCTCCTTGCTCACTATGATATCCAGCATGCTGTCGGTAGGCTTGCTAATCACGCCACCATTGCCAGACTTTAATCGTGCGGCTGCACGATTCCGATGGGTTATAGGCCTATTTTGTTGACGAAAGAAGGAAAACAGCTGCTTGAATTATGCCCCCTTACGGATATTCCTGCACAGCCCAAAAATAGCCTTGGTTAAGTAACAATGCGTGGACACTCGCTCATGAATAGCGATCTGCTAAACGATGGTTAACGATACCATTGTTGGTTACAAAACCAATGTTGGTAACGTTAACCATCGCCTATAATTTAACTGGCCATGAATTCCACCCCTGATTACTTCCCTTTAACCGCAGTGCCACTTTGTGTTTGGAAAGTACGTATACCCAGGGATGGGAATTAGTGCGCCCCGGTCGTATTTACGCCCCATCGAGTCCTTCAAAGCGCCCCAGCAATTGTTGTGTACGCCCCATTTTTTTTTTTTTTATATTTTTTTTATATTTTTTTAGGTGATTTGTGTGTTTAGTCAGCGGACATTAAAAAAAAAAAAAAGGGAAGTAACTAGATGAACTTCCTAAGCGTGTTGTGTGTGACCAAGTCAATCTTGCACTAGGAGTGCAGTCGTCTCTCCCTAAAGCCACAGAAAACCAACAGCTGTTAAGCAGCAGAAAAAGAAGCAGAGAAGATGTGACAGAAAAACATCCAGTGTCAGAAAAACATCCAGTCACAAGAAGCAGAGAAGATGCGACAAGAAGCACAGAAGATGTGACAGAAAAACATCCAGTCACAACACAAGAAACAGCGGTAGAGGGGGGGAATGAGATAGTAACAGTCAGTGAGAAAAGAATTGAGTCTGACACCAGAAAAGAAGATGAAGGAAATGAGGTGTTATTAGTAAAAAAGATAAAGAAGCAATCAAATATTAGTTCTTTCTTTTCAAAGTTATAATTTTTTTTTCATTTCAACATCTAAAATTAAAAAATTCCAAAAGAAGATAAACTGGTTTATAAACTGTTAAAGAACTTGACTATTTGTATTTTATATTATAATATTAATAGTAAGAAAACTATACAGTGAAATATTTGGTTACAACTATGTAATGCTTCAGCTGCAAATGTCTTTGTGAAATAGTAGGTTTAAAGCAATGCTAATACAAGACTCGTCCATATATTATGTCTGTATCTCCATGTGGTATGTCTTTACAGTAAAATCAAATTAGAGTAAAAATACATTTAATCACATTGTTTGAACAATTGGAACGGTGTGCATAATGTGACAAAGTACCAATCAAAAAGAAATGGTGGGAGATAAGTAGGACTTACAGAGAAAAGCTTTAAAGAGGTAAGAAGGAACAAGAAACTGATTAAATAATTAAACACCTTGCATCATCTTTTTCTTTTCTAGCTCTTGAAAGAGGCTACAAAATTGAGTTAATTTTGATAAAATGAATTTTCTTCCGGGGGGCTTCGCCCCCCTGGGCCCCCTACAAGGGCTTTGCCCCTTCACCCCACCGGGGCCTAAGCGGCCCCTGGACCCCGGCTTGCAGTTGCAGTAAGCCCCATCAACTTTTGGCAATTCCCATCCCTGATACCATACATACCTGGGCGTTTTGGAACACTTTTACAGGTACGGTATATGTAGGTGGCAGTGTAGGGGTTAAGCACTAGTATGCAACAACATTGGGTTATTTGATCAGACATGCATGAGAAGTCACGTCAGGGTCATCCCAAGATCGCAGTGTTTTTTTTGCATAATACAGTTTTTCCTGTAGTTTATTTGATAGTTGGTACATGAGTGTATTTGGAGCCAGAGGTGAATGTCATCTCAAGGTCAAGAGCATAGAAAGATCATCGTCTGTATTTCTTTGCATTTTTAATGCCACCATTTCATTTGGTTTTTTTCTGGGCACTCATTTTCATGTTAAATAGTGCACATTCTTTAAGAAGCATATGATTCATGTGGCATTTGCCCTTCTTTTCTTTTCTTTTCATATGGCATTTGCCCTTCTTTTCTTTTCTTTTTTTTGTTGTTGTTATGTTTGATCGAATAATAACTGGCCAGTGCTTCGTTTACTCTGCAATTGTAGACGGGTGGTTTGTGTCGGATAGTGCAGTGGTTGGAGCACTCGCTACTGTGTCGAAAGTGAAGCACCGTCCGGTGCGGTTAGCACTTGGATGGGTGACCGCTAAGGTGTGAAGCGACAAACAACAACGCCCCCAGTTGACTCAACTGTGATTGAGTACCTACTCTCTTGAGGGTGGGGAAGGTAAAGCAGCGAGGGAGAGAGTTGGGCATCACCCTCATTACGCTGGCCCAAGATAAGTGTGATCTCCAACATCACGCTCCCCTACGGCCACAAGGCTATGGGACTACCTTTACCTTTACCTTTTACAGTCATGTGTGTGGGATTGGTGAGCACTGACTAACATGAAGAGATTTGTATCAGCACAGTTGGCAGTCGGTTCAGCTGTGAACAAAAGCATAAGAGTCATTTGTAAGTGGAGTGTTTTGAGTGCATGCAGCAGAAGTGCAGCTTCTACAACTGCTGTTGTTTTGTTTTTCCTCTTTGATTTCTCACCAATGATTTTTTTTTTTTTTTTTTTTTTTACAATTGAATCCTCCTCAAGGTTTGGCAAAAGAAAGACTTTTAACTTAAGACTCAAATTTTAGTTAACTTCAAATAGAAGAATGCATTTTGCACACTGATATATAAAATGTGGTGAACTATATAATGATTTGTTTTTAAACATACAGTATTGGTGGTTATTTTTATTAATTTTTTTTTTCAGCAGGGCTACTTGTATTGCGAGTTTGAAAAAAATTCTCTTAAAATACCAAGCAACAAACTGATTTGTTGGACGTTTGTGCATGACTTTATAGATTTATATGCTATGTGTCTGTGCTATAGATAGTGGAGATGTGAAGAAGGACCTGGGGCATATATTGGACTTCATCACCAGAACTAAGCATCTACAGGTCAGTATTTATTAATCAAATACATTATTTATTTATTTATTTACTTATTTATTTATTTAAGCCATTGTTGTCTTTCTTCCTGAACAAAGCAAACTGAGTATGTGAAGCATTATTCAGAAGCTATCTTTTGCCGGCATACAGTGTGATCTTCCCTTCCCTTCTCAATCAAAACTAATTGTAGGCAGTCAATAAGAAAACCCCTAAAGAAAACTCGCAAGAGGATTTTATTGCCAAATTCATTTATTGTAAAAAAAAAAAAAGTACTAAAGTGACACTTCGATTGGTTTGTTGGTCTTTCAATATTTTAGTAGGCCAAAATAACTGCTGTGTTAGGAGTCCTGAAAAAGTTGTAATAATATGTAGAACACTTACAGCAATGCACCATTTAATGTAGTGAAATGTTTTTGTTTTAATTTCTATTTGTAAACATCACCAAGTTCACTATATTTTTGTCATGTAAAAGAGCGTTATGCCTTTCCCCTAACAATATTTGTTTTAAAAGTGTGAATAACCCCTAACATTTTTAATCAGGGTTACTATTACCCCTGAAAAATAACCATTGGGGCTTAGAACACCTCTATGTATTAGACATACACAACCCTAGTTACCTATTTTTGTCATTGTGTGCAGATTGTGGGCAGTAGTGAGGCAGTGGGCAACAGCAATATCAACATGAACCAGCTCAAGTTTGACCTCAGTCTCTTCAAGTCCCTCCAGTCTTTAGAAGTGAGTTATTCCCTTCACCTATAACGTTATTTTCATGGCCTTTTGTCGTTGCCATGGTTGTCACAGACTTCATCATCATCATGAGTGTCACCTTCCTCATCATCATGATTCATTGATTGTTACCTTCATCGCTTTCATCATCATCATCATTATGATCGTCATTTTCATCACCGTCATCATCATTGTCACCCATCATGATGTGAATTATTGTAATCATCATCATCATCATCATCATCCACCATTATCGTCATCATCATCTACTCTAATGGGGGTTTGATGTGTGCGCAGGTTATCACATGTAACTTCCAGATGGTGCAGGGGCTTGAGGCTATCAAACAGACTCTGCAGATGCTCAACATCTATCGCTCTGCCACCAATGTAAAAGTGAGTGAGCGTGTATGTGGTGGTTTTTTTGCAGCTCTCGGAGCTGGAATGTGCGTTTACTATAACAGCTTTTTATTGAAGAATGCTCCAGTCAGAAAATAATTATTTTGGGTTTGTAATTATTTTGTTTAATGTATGTATTTATTTATTTTATTGTATTTTACTTTTTGATTATTTCTTTATTTTTTATTTATTTTTCTGTTAATTAATTAATTTGTTTATTTATTTCTATTTATTTTATTTGTATATTTAATTCTATTTCTTTATGAGCAGGTAATAACACCAAGTATTTGGTAATCCATCTATGTTAAAAGAAAAACGAAATACTATAGCAGAGTCTTTTGGGGGTATTTCTGTATTATTGAACAATGTAGCCTCTGTACAGGTTTCAGCCCCATCACACCCGTATGATATTATGAGACAGTTGTACACTTTTGTGTGATTCTGTAACCGTTTCCATTATAGCTGATATTTGGAATTGGGATTTTAGATAATATTTGTCACCCAAGCTTTTCAAAAATGTGGGTGGCCTTCTTAGGTAAAGCACTGCAGCTGCAGATCAGCAGCACCAAGTGTTATTATAATACGGTGTTGTGTTTCAGGAAATTGTGCTGCAGGATGCACCGCGGTGGAAAGCAGATGACGGGACACAGCTGGTTGGTGGCTGGGATCATGTGACCACGGCTGACTTCAGCCACAACTTTTTCAAGGACATTGATGATAGCATTGTGTGTTTGGGCAATTTTCTTGCGCCCTCTCTTTCTGTCGTCTCTTTTAACACTCACCCCCTTAGTGTGGGGGTTTCTGTATAAATAGTGTCCCCACTTTCTAAAATTTAGTGCTTTAAATTCCCACCGTCGCTGTCTTTCTCCTTTATTCTTTCTCATACCTACTCTGTTCTATCAACATGTATCTTTGTAGGCCAATCAACTACCTTTTTTCTTGAAAACTCTCCCACAACTCCTCATTTATGTATGGGGTCTGTGGGGTCTGCCTGGGAATATTGGACGCTTTCTGCAAAATGGTCACTATGGCTTTCTGTGGTATTATTATTTAGCAATGTAGGCATTTTATATGTATGTGTTTTCTTAATATTTTATAATGATGTTTATATTATATTTTGTTTTTGTAAATGGGTGTTCGATAAATTAGAATAAAGCCTCAGCGTCCCCTGCATAGGATGCCTTTATTATAAAGTAGCCGGTTGGTGGAGTGCCTTCAGTGTTAATGTTAGAGTTGTTTCAGCAGATCTTTTCCACGGATCAGGGGTGAGTCCTCTTTCAACCAAGTTATGGTCTTGATTTTGTGATCCTGATTTGGCTCTTTGCAATCCACTGGACCCTATTAACAATCAATAAATAACTAACATTCCCCCAACCCCTTTAATCCCCGACCATTTTTCACTCACATGCATAGCAATGTGAATCTATGTACTCACACTCCAGCCCCCCCCCACTCCCTCCCTCCCTCCTCTCCCCTCCCCCTCCCCCCAAAAATTTTTTTAAAAAACCAGATTTTTGCAAATCTGTGTGAGAGGAGTCCTAAATAGTCTAAAAATTACATCTTAAAATTTAAGCATTTGACAAATTGTCAGTCCGACCAGCTGTCTGCGTTTGTGCAAAACTTGCAAGTGGATTAATATGCCATGACCTATTTTAACTATCATAACCAAACTTGGTAAGATGGTAAATACCCATGAGACCTCATAAATGATCATTGAATGAATTACTTCACTTCAACGTCACGGTCAGGGTCAACAAATGTTAGTTTTAATATAGAAATCAGAAACAAAATACACAAAAAACACCAAGAAAAATATAAAAGCAAAGACTTTCGGGCTACGCCCTTCTTCAGTGATGAAAAATAAATAAAACATGAGGTCAGTGATGATGACGTAAACACTAAACATGCGTCATAGAAGACGCTCTCTCTCTCTCTCTCTCTCTCTCTCTCTCTCTCTCTCTCTCTCTCTCTCTCTCTCTCTCTCTCTCTCTCTCTCTTTCTCTAAATATTTTTTTTTCTAAATATATTTTTGTAAATGTTAGTTTTAAAAAAGGACCAATTTTCACAAAACTTCACTTTTCCCACTAAGTTATTGATATTGAACTTTCAATGAGACACACATAATGTGAAAATTTGGTCAACCTCACTCCAAGCTCAAAGTTTCTGGATCTATCCAAAGTCCAAAGTTAGTGTGTTTGAAGTGACCTTGTCACTAAACAATGAGAGATATAAATTCAAACTTGTTGTATTTAGAGATGATAAATATATGTTTCATATATGTTTCGTTTTTGTGTTGATCTTGAAGGTCAAGGTCATTGTAGGCCTTGCAAAAAATTTTTTAATAATGGGTTATAGTACAGGAGAATGGTTCTGTATTAGCCAATGGTATCCAACAACATTGGGTTATTTAATCATACATGAGCATGAGAGGTCACATTAAAGTCAAGGTCATTTCAAGGTCAAGGTCATTTCAAGGTCAAGGTCAAGGTCACTGAAGGTCAAAGTCATTCCAAGGTCACGGGTTTTTTGCATAACACAACTATTAATTACACATACTGTACCATGACTCAACAAGTGCAATGTTTTGGCGTTGCTAGGTGATAGTGCCCTTTTAGCGGAAGCTGGCAAAATCAAATCAAACATAGAGTTGCTTCCCCTGCACCAAACCGTCACGCGCCCCACGTGCCACAATACGCGTCTAAGCGCTCACGGCAAAGGACAGCACACCTCAATTCTTATTTGGCACTTGGTTAGAGTGGTTGTGCCTTCTGTAGCTCTCTTTTTGCTGGCTTACTGCGTTCGCCCGGTAGTTCGTTGTTGCTGCCGGCGGAGTTGTAGGTTTTCTCCATTTTGTCTGGTTTATTATCCTGTTATCCTATTACCGCAGCGGTTCGTCGTGTTCCACCCCGTCGCTGCGTGTCTCTGCTTCGTCGACCGTTCACGCTAGATAGGTCGGTTTACGGTCCCTTCTGTTGCTGTTAGCGCAGCTCCCGCTACGTCCGGGATTTCTTCGTCCCCTCTTCTGCCGTCTTCACTACCGCTTTGCTTCGTTGGCTTTGCTGTTTGTCCACTCCTACGCCCCCTTCTTTGTTGTCTTCTGCCTTTCAGGTCAGTAGAAGTGGTGGTGAAGAGGTGGGGAGTGGTGGTAGTGAGGTGAGGGGTGGCTCCTTGGTCTTGCCAGAAGTGACCTTGGGGCCGTTTCTGGTCAAGGTTTCGACCAGAAACATATAAGTGGTCGCCCTAGTTTAGGACCACATAATATTTCCAGCAGGGACGCTCCGGCACGGCCGGGCCAGCTACTTGCTGAAGCCGTTCCCTTCTGTTTCCTACGGGATTCAGACCGGGTCGGGACTTCTGGCTTATATAAGTGGTCGCCCTAGTTTAGGACCACATTAAATGTCCGACAGGGACGCCCCGGCACGGCCGGATAAGCTCCCTGCCGAAGCCTTCCCTTCTGTTTCCTGCGGGATTCAGACCGGGTCGGGCCTTCGGGCTAATGTCAAGCTTGGGTCACGTAAAGCACTGTACGCAGTGTTACGTCCAGCTGCGACAAGGGGTGTGGCTTCCGGTTCGTCCGGTTTGTCCCTCCTCTCCCCAGTCCAGCCCCCATTGCACTCCACTTCCGCTTGCGGTCGTGGGGCGGGGGCTCTGGTTTCCGGTACGGGGGGTACGGTACACCCGTCACCCTCTTCCTTTTCCGGTTTGGATTCTCCCCCTCATCCTCCTTTGTACTCCACTTCCGCTTGCGGTCGTGGGGCGGGGGCTCTGGTTTCCGGTACTGGGGGTACGGTACACCCGTCACCCTCTTCCTTTTCCGGTTTGGATTCTCCCTCTCATCCTCCTTTGTACTCCACTTCCGCTTGCGGTCGTGGGGCGGGGGCTCCGGTTTCCGGATCGGGGGGTACGGTTTGCCCGTGGCCCCCTTCCGTTTCCGGTTTGGGTCAAGCTTTCCCTGTTCACCCTTCGACCTCTGTCACTTCCGGTTTCGGTTGTGGGTCTACTGGTTTCCGGTGCTGTTGGTTCGATTTTTTCGTTACCTTCCTCCGGATTACATGCGAACGCCGCTTTGCCTTTGTGCGCGCCGCCTTCTGGTGGGGGTGGGGCACTCTTGGTTCCTCCTACCCTAGTTCCTGATTTCTCGGGTGCTGGGGCGTTCTATCCAGCCCTTAACCCTGAGGCTCTTTTTAGAGAGGCGGTTCAACACGCTGCGGCTTTTTGTCCTCAGGTGGTGGAGGAGGTTTCGGTGCCCCTACCACACCTCCATTCCTTCCTAGGCGGGACTCTTGCTTCTGCCGAGTCTGATGAGGCTTGCCTTGTATTCAGGGAGTCTCCTAGTGTTAAACGTTTTGTGGATTGGGCCTTTTCTGCGGCTAGAGGACTTAAAGAGGGCGAGGCCCCTTCCTCTTCATTTGAGGAAGTCCCTCGGTTCCCTAGAGCTTCCGCTGTGGGCTCTTTTTTTTTGAGTTTGTCTTCATTGACCGGTGTTCCCGGCAAGTTCCTCTCTCGGTCGTTTCTTCCGAAGTCATCGCTCCCGGTTTCCCAGGATGATCTTGCTCTTTTGGGGGGCCTCTAGCCTTTGCCTCCTTCGTCGATCCCTGTTCCAGTCGGTGGTCTGGCACAGATAGAGGAGGCTATTGTTAGGTCCCTTGAGTATACTTCTCTCGCTGACGCACTTTCTGCTGCGCTGTCTTCTGCTTTTCTTTCTGGGCACGTTTTCTGTGACGAGGGTTCGTTGATTTCGGTGAGGTCCTTGTTGCAGGCCCTCTGTACCTCCATCGTTCTGGGTTGCGAATCGCAGGCTATTGCCTATGTCAACCTGCTTCTTGCGCGTCGTGACGCTTTTCTTCAGTCAGCGTCTCCGTTGCCTCCGCTCTTGTCCTCCTCGCTTCGGGTGGGACCCTTGGTACCCGACTCTCTGTTTGGTCCTTATGTTCGCACAGCTGTTCGCGAGGAGTCGGACCGGTCCCAGTCGGTTGGTTTCGCCTTCTGGGCTCGGGACACCCCTTCGGCCCTGCCTTTCTTTCCTGACAGGTGTCGAGGTCGCTCGGTCCGTGGTCTCTCTCCTCGGGGTGGGCCGTGTGGTACTTCCTCTTCCCGTGGCAGGGTTGAGGTAGGCCGTAGGCGTTTACGCAGTGGCGCGTTTTCCACCAGTCCTATCCCTGCCTGTACACCCCTAGGTGTTCTACCCCTCCGGGCAGGTGGCTTGGCTCGTCAGTTTCATGCTTGGCTCGGCCTCCCCTCTGCTAGCAGTTGGGTTCTAGAGGTGATTCGGTCGGGGTTCAAACTTCAGTGGGGTTCCTCTCGGCCCCCTCTTCGTCGCTCCCCGCCTTTGTTTCGCCCCCTGTCTCCTCCTGAGGCTCAGGCGATTCTCGATGCGGAGGTCATAGCCCTTCTCCAGAAGGGAGCTATAGAGGAGGTCCTTTGCCCTCACTCCCCGGGGTTTTACGGCCGCCTCTTCGTTGTCCCGAAGGCATCCGGCGGTTGGCGCCCGGTGCTCGATCTTTCCTCGTTGAACAAGTTTCTTCGCCGCATTCGTTTCCGCATGGAAACTCCCGCTGCGGTGCGTATGTCTCTGCGCCCGGGGGATTGGGCTACCTCTATCGATCTTTCTGACGCCTATTTCCATGTGTCTATTCATCCTCTTCACAGGCGTTGGATGCGTTTCGTCTGGAGAGATCGGGTTTTTCATTTCAAAGCCCTTCCCTTTGGTTTGTCTCTCAGTCCTTGGGTTTTCACAAGGATTGTCAAAGAACTCGCTGCCGTAGTCCGCGGACTCGGGGTGCGGTTCTCTGCTTATCTTGATGACTGGTTGGTCAAGGCTAGTTCTCACGATCTCTGTCTTGTGCACACCAGGCTCGTTCTCCTTTGGGCTCGGCGCTTGGGGTTCTCTATGAACCCTCTCAAGTCTGAGTTGTCTCCATCTCAGGTTTTCAACTACCTGGGAATGTCGTTCGACACTCGCGATTGGTCGGTCCGCCCTTTGGCTCGTCGGGTGCAGAAGCTTCAGTCCCTTCTGCTACTTTTGGAGAGTCAGGATTTCGTGTCAGCCAGATTTATGGCCTCTCTTTTGGGGTCGTTTGAGTCTATGGTTCCTCTGGTTCCCCTCGCGGGAGTTCGCAAGCGGCCGATTCAACGTTGGCTTTCTTCCCGTTGGAGTCAGTCCAGCGATTCCTGGGACGCTCTTTTTCCGGTCACGGCGGACCTTCGCGCTTCTCTGCTTCCTTGGCGGAATGTTGAGTGGCTTTCTTCGGGGGTGCCTATCTCCCCTCCGCTTCCAGTGGCCGAAATCTTCACGGATGCGTCTTTGGTCGGTTGGGGTGCGTATACTGGCAGCCTTTCAGCCCACGGTTTTTGGTCTCAGGACCAGCTGTCTTGGCATATCAGTCGACTGGAGATGGAAGCCGTTTGCCTGGCTCTTCATCGTTTTCTTCATCGTTTTCTTCCCTCCCTGCCTCGGGGCCTCTTGCTTGTTCGCTCCGACAGTACCACTGTGGTTTCTCTCATCAACCACTTCGGGGGGTACCCATTCCCCTGCTCTCTCCATGATGGTGGAGAGCCTCCTTTTGTGGTTAGCTGATTTCGGTTGTTCGCTTGTGGCCAAGCATGTCAGCGGCTCTGTCAATGTCTTGGCCGATCTTCTGAGTCGCCCTCATTGTGTGGTCCACACGGAATGGACGCTGTCCCACTCTGTTCTTCAACCAGTTTGGGCGGAGTGGTTTAAACCTCTGATTGATCTTTTTGCCACTCGTTACTCTTCCAGGCTACCCCTGTTTGTGTCGCCGGTCACAGATTGCCTGGCTTGGGCGGTGGACGCGTTGTCCATTTCTTGGGAGGGGTTGGAGGCTTATGCCTTCCCGCCATTCCCCCTCCTTCCGCGGGTTCTCAGGAAAGCTGAAGAGGAGTCCCCTTCTCTCATTCTCGTGGCTCCCTTTTGGCCAGCTCAGCCCTGGTTCCCCGATCTCCTTCGTCTTTCCCAGGGGCGGTGCATTCCTCTCGCTCTCGGGGCGCGATCGCTTCTGCAGCCTCGATCTGGGATTCCACACGGTAATCCAAGCGTTCTCCGTCTTCACGCTTGGCTGTTGTCCGGCCTTCTATAGGGGCTTTCTGGGCTTCAGGAGACCTCGGCCGGTTCCAGCTTGCTTCCTGTTTCTGTCCTGCCATACTCGAGAGGATGGCTTCTTGGAGTCGGTTCTGTGGTCATGGCCCTACAGTCCCGGTCCTCTTCTCCAGCCTGTTCACGGTAAGTTTGTTTCAGATAAAGTTGCTTCCCTCCGTCCTTTTCGTGCTAATCTGCACTTGTTGAGTCATGGTACAGTATGTGTAATTAATATTAAAATTTTATCTCTAAATTTATTATTAATAAGCATACTTACCGTGACTCAATTTAATATCCCTCCCACCTCCCCGCAGTTCCAAATAAGAAATGAGGTGTGCTGTCCTTTGCCGTGAGCGCTTAGACGCGTATTGTGGCACGTGGGGCGCGTGACGGTTTGGTGCAGGGGAAGCAACTCTATGTTTGATTTGATTTTGCCAGCTTCCGCTAAAAGGGCACTATCACCTAGCAACGCCAAAACATTGCACTTGTTGAGTCATGGTAAGTATGCTTATTAATAATAAATTTAGAGATAAAATTTTAATTTTTTCTGTAGTTTATTTGATAGTACTTGAGTTGTTGTTTTTTTTGTTGTTTCACCCTCATATTTGACTCTTTCCCCTTTTGCATGTCTTGGCCCACAAAATAGATTGAGTACAATCTCAGTCGTAACTTTGTTTCAGTTGAGAACATGTGGTATTTTGAAAGCTATGTACTTGCACACCCGTACCAAATTTGGATCCTTTCAGTCACGAAATTGAGATCTAGTTTTAAATTCACACCAGCTGAGAGTTAAACTTACCCGTTACTCTCATATTTACCTGCCTTTTTTATTCACAAGTGGAATTTTCCCGTGTGTAGCCCATCCTTTGGAGAGTGGAGCATCTGAATCTGTCCCATAACCAGCTGGAAGGGTTGCAGCATCTGCAGTGGCTGAGCCAGCTGACGCATCTGGACCTGTCCAACAACCGGCTGCGAATCCTGGACTCTCTGCACACCAAGCTTGGCAACATCAAGTGCATCATGCTCACCGGAAACCTAATTGAGTCTTTACATGGTGAGGCTGACTAGACTCCTGCCTGTTTTTTTTGTACGCTGTTGTTGTTATTGGTTGATATGATGATAGTGGTGGTTGTCGTCACATTGACCCTGATTACCAGGGGTGCATGTGGCAATACAGGTTGCCAGACTTCTAACTTTTTGATATGAAAATACAGGTGTGATGCAGATATAGAAACAGTTGATATTTAGTATATATATTACACAGAAAAGTGCAAGCAGTCACTTGGAATCTCACATGCACTCATGGATTGAGCTAGAAATTTGTAAAAAAAACACAAATCTCATCCTTGGCTAGTCCTCACTTTCACTCATCAACCAGCAGCAGAATTCATCCTAGGAAAACATGCTGGGTTTTTAGCAAACTGGTGGTTTTTTCAATGTTGGATATATGATGATTGGATGGATGATTGCAAAGCATTCATTGCAAAGGGGAAATCTCTTTTACCTGTTTTCAAGGTTGATGGTGGTTGGATTTTCAGTGTTTTGATTTGTGATCTTTTCATCATACTTGGGCAAGAAAGGCCTGGCGGGGCCCAATCCTCTTCAGGCTGTTGGCCACAGCTGAAATCCATAAGTACACTGTGGCTCACCATGGCCCCGAGCACCTGGTCATTGAACATACAGTAACGTGAGGTTCCTCCATACTGGTCGGTGACTTCTGTGTAGAAGACTTTCGCCCAGCGATACAGTGCAACATCACCCCTGTTAGTCACCTCTCATGACACACCATCACACAAGCCATTGGACAACATGATGTTATGCTCACAGTGGTGAAGAAACGGAAACTCTGATGGTATGGCCAAGTCACCAGAGCATCAGGCCTTGCGACAAGGCACCGCGCAAGGAGGCAGAAGAAGAGGGAGGCAGAAAAAGAGGTGGGAGGATAACATTCGAGAATGGACTGGCTTAACACTAAGGGAAGCCATTAGGGTATATACATATGCTGCCATGTGAAAATCTCTGTCGTCATCTGTTTTTAGTTTTGAAATCTTTACTTGTTTCAGGGTTCTCCAAATTGTTTTCATTAGAAATATTGGATGTCAGCAACAACAGGATTGCAAAGGTACAGTGTGACCACTATCATATTTATTCATGCATAATTGTAATAATGGTTATCATTATTTTTTTTAATTCTAAATAACTTTGTGATTGGTCAGTTCATTTATTAATTGTTTGGTTAGTTGATTGACTTTTTGGATGATAGACTCACTAACTAAATGAATGATTGATTGAATGATTGACTGATTGAAGCACATTGATATTTACAGGTAGAAGATGTGAGACCTGTGTGCCAGCTTCCGTGTCTGGAGAAACTGCAGCTGGTGGGCAATACGGTCACAAACACTGTTGACTACCGCACCAAGATCCTGGAAATGTTTGGTGATAGAGTAGAGGAGGTACAATATTTGGATTGATTGATTTGTTTATAAATTGGTTGGCTGATTCATTTGGTTTTACACCAACATGGTGGACTATTGTAACAAGATACCAGAGTTGTTTTCATTATAAATATTTTGGGTAGGAGGAGTTGTTGATGGGACACCTGCAAAGCTGAATATGAAGGTAGAAGACTTCTTTGATTAACCCTTTGAACCCTGGATGCCCCACCAATTCTGAGCCCCATCCCCTGGGCTCCCCGGAGAAAAATGGCATTTTTAGCATGCTTTTAGTAAAACAACGAAAACATAACCAAAGTGTTAGACAACCCAAAGTACTTCAAATGTCATCTCTTCATCTTCATTATCATCCCACAATTGATCGATTACTTCCTGAGTTGTGTACAGTCGCTTAGCGACGCTTCCTTGATTTGTAGACCTTTGTTTCATGACGCAAAATTGAGAAAAAACAGTCACAAAAACACGCACTGTGCTGCACTAGAGCGCTGACATTTTGCTTTACCTTATTCCCAATAACCCTCAATAACCCTGTTCCAAACAGCAAGTACTAGAAAGAACAGTAAGCTGTGTACGGACCGCAAGATTAATGGTAAGGTTACGAGACCGATTTATCGGTCTTTCGGGGCACAGCTGTTTAAGGGCTAGACCGATATATCGGTCTTTCGGGTTCAAGAGGTTAAGGTTGACAAATGAAAAGATTACCAACACTGTTCAGTAATTGAGCATGGGATACAGGAGCTAACTGTTTGGCGATCAAAGATTTTATACTAATTTATTTTGTTCTTTTTTTTTCCCCCTTTTTGTCAGGTGTTTTTGGACAGTCAGAAGGCAACTCAGAAAGAAAAAGACACAGTTGCAGTACGTCTGGCTCTGCAGAAAGCCCGAGAGACCAAACCCAGGCAAGCTGGGCCCAGAAAGGTAAGACTGGTTTGATCACACATGCATTCGCATACTCAAACATTGTCTTCACAAAAATGTTTATACCATTATTATGTAGAGCCCCTCCGCTCTTGAAAATAATGATTTTCATTAAATTACGTATTGCCCCATTTGCGGATGGTTATTTTTACACTGATTTATTTAAAATTATTTTACTCGACTTGCTTGTCATTCAATTAATGTGTTGTTGGTTTTTCACCTGCGGTAATTAACATTTTCCAGATTTTGTTTTGACGCAAATACTCGATGTAAATAATGTTGACAATCCACCATTTTGTTCCTTTTCTTCCTTCCTTTCATTCTTTCTTATTTGCTTTCTTTCTTTCTTTCTTTACATACTAAATCCAGGATGGCTTGACAGGTGGAACGAAGTACTGTACTAGTCTTTGACATCATTCTTTTTTAAATGGTTATTTTATAGACAAGTGGATTAAACAAACTCAGGCCAGACTACCACATTCACAGTCGACTTTCTGGCTGTTTTCATCTTGTTTTATTCAAGATTAGAAACCTATGCATCTGTTACTTTTTATAAAATAATTATTTTGATATTCTTACATCAAATTTATTGTGAAAATCCTCAGATACCTTCATGTCTTAGCATGGCTGATTTTGGCTGTAAGTATTATGACCCATACTGAATTTTAATAAAAGCTTTTTCATACTTCCTATGTAATCTCGATGCTGCACATCAAATTTAAAAAAAAAAAAAAGATCCTATTCCCTACCTATTTTTACTGTGTACATTGATTTTATGAAAATGAAGAGTTGTAGGTAAACTTTCACAAGTTTTGAAAATAACTAGGAACAGTTTTCCAACTGCACTAACCAAATTATTCACAAATATTCTCAACCATTTTTCCCTACACCCATTAAAAAAATACAACATATATTTTGTGGTTTTCTGTATTTAGCTGAAGAAACAGAGTGAGGTACTCATAAAATACCAAACGGCTTTGAATCCCCTACACTTTCTGCTCCTTCTAGATTTTTGTGTGTGTATATATATATAACATAAGTTTTGGTTTTCTGACTTCAACGGAAGAATGCATCTGTTTAAATCAAACAGGTACAACTGAGAATGTATCATTTTTTTGTATTTCCAGACTTATCTTGAAATGCTTTGAAATAGTCTGGAACGAGAATGGACCAAATGTTGGTCTGTCTGTCAGTCCGTTGGAGCCATATCTCAAGGCCCACTGAATGGATTTTGACCAAACTTCATTGGAACATTACCTAGTGGCCTGCCTCCCATACCAACAGATTTGCTCTGACATAAAGGTCAAGGCCCCTGCACTCATTTTATTGCTAAACATGTTTTGCTCAATTCAATATCTCATAAACGGCGGAACTGATTTTGTTGAGTTTTGGTACCTAGTATGTGGATACCTCAGACCATGGGCCATCCTTCAGTAGCAGTCTGGTAGTTGGTCAGTCCGTCGGCCTATCCCTAGCCCTCTGAATGGAACTTGTAGCCTTATCTCCAGAATAACTGGAAGGGAAATTCATCAGTTTTGCTTTGTGGGTACTTGAACTACTGCTAAGCATGTTAGACCATTCGTTTCTGTACTTTCTCAAAGGTGAAGGTCATTGTGCTTCACCATTGTATATACACTTTTACGTTATGTCTCCAAATTGTCTGATCCTGTTTTCATAATTGTATGCTTGATCATGGCCTATCATTCCATGTTTTCCTTTTGCTTCATTGTGATAAAGCTCAGTCACAACACCACCGACAAAATAAACACATTTGAAAGTTATTTTTTCCTGTCCGTGAATGTCTGGGAATACATTTGAATGGCTTGCCATCTTGTGTTTTCCTGTTTCCCGCTTTGTTTTTGCTTACCACTATTCTGTTCACAGATATTCTCAGCTATTTTCCTTCCTTTTTTTCCCCTTACCTCCATCACTGTCCCGACCTTCCTTGTCATGGCTCCACCCGCCACACCTTGGTTTGCTCTCTCCCGTTTTCAGAACTCCTCCGCTGCCAGCTTGTCCGACATGTACGGGGGGAGGGGCGCCACCCCCCCTGTTTATCCCCCATCCTCAACCGACTCCCTTCCCATTGCCGGTGCTGCGCGTCGCAGCAGCTCAGGTAATCAAGTAGGTATTCAATTGCACAGGTAGACTGCATAGCGTTTTGCACCATTGTACATACTATATAGCACAGAGTCCGTAAGTCTGTTTATGCAAGTCTGTTTTAGTCTGTTTATGCAAATTTGAGGCACAAACTCGCAAGCAAATATTGCCACCGTCAAGTTGCATAATAATAGTGTCTCATTTTTTTCAACTTGCCAAAGTGGGTAGTGACAGAATTTGAAACTGACAGAAGAACAGGCCCTGCATTTGTTAGGCCCGAACGTTCTGTGGCACTGTGCTTGAACAGTTCGCTCCCCTGAAATCGCTCTTTGCAAGACTGCTACTGGTAAAAGTATTGTTGTCTTTGACTTTGCAGTGTTCAACATGGAGTGTAATAATAAAGCTTGCGCATGAATTTCCCTCCCATGGATTGGCCTAATGATAATAATAACTGTAACAAAATTATGTTTTTTTAATTTTGATCTATTTATTTTAATGTTTTTTGACATTAGGGAAATGTGTGCGTCAGATTTGCGCATATGGATTTGCAGCTTTAATCAAACTCGTTATAAGGCTCTAATGGTGTTTTTCACATTATTATGGAATACAAGGTGCTCCTCATTGATCTCATGACTTGGTTGCTTTGGTGATTCAGGTGTACATGATTTACAGAGTGTGCGAGAGTCTGTGTTACCATTGCACTGCCCAGAAATAATACAGCTGTATATATATATCAATATCTATCTATATATTTTTATATATCTATATAGTGATAGCTATAGTGATAGTGATATATTACAATTGTGTATCGAGGCAGCATGTTGTTTCACAGAATATGGAATGAGTGTGATAAGGTGTGACAGGGTAGGAGTGCCTGAGCTGGTTTTCAGGGAATTAACACTATGTAAGAATTCTTAACTTTTACTACTACTTTTACTACCACTGCTGCTGCCACTACAACTACTATTTCTACTACTTTTGCCATCACTACTAGTGCTATTACTACTATTAATGCTGCTACTAACAAGGACATTTTGACGCCGTAACGTTTTTTTTTCAACACTTGAATGATTTTAGAATAATTATATATCAAATGTCTTTGTGTTTTCCTTCTTCCTAAGGGTTTCGGTGCATTAGAAAGACAAAATTATTTATCAGTTTAATTTATTTATTGAATTATATTGTATTACATTTTATGACATTATAATTATTATACAAAACTATGTTAATCAAAGTTCCGCACCGAAAGAACAAGGAGCCTGCGACAACAACATTGATTTACATAAAACAAAACAACAGGAAATATGCTATCTGTCGTCCTTGAATTGAATTTGATCTTAATTTGAATGTGAAAATGATTTGAATACGATAAGTCACCCCGTATAATTCATCTTTTTCTTCTGTTTATTAGTTTATTATTGATATTATTATTATTTTTTATTTATTTATTTATTTATTTATTTATTATTATTATTATTATTATTATTATTATTATTATTATTATTATTATTATTATTATTATTATTATTGATTTTATCCCATAAGCTGGTTGTCATGTCTTTTGACTTTTATTTATTGCAGGGGTTTTGCTGCTTTAGTCGGTGAAGAGGAGACACTGAACATAGATCTTCAAGTGTTCCGACTATTTATGCATTTATTACAAAGAACTAAACAGGGAACATTTTCTCTCTGTAATGCATGTTCTGTAATAACACAAGGTATGAGTGAATTGCTTTGACTGGAGGTAGATAACTTGTCATGTTGTTGGATATTTGAGAAGTCATTCTAATGTAAAGAGTAGGAAATGACGTTTGCAAGTATGTGTTCCTCCAGCTGTAGGTCAGTCCCACCCCTCAAGCCATTACGACAGCATCAGCAGCTCAGCACCCCACTTCCAAGCCCCTGTTCACAGCCCATCTTTCTCCGACATGGTCCGTTCCACAGCACAACGTCACTCCAACATCTTCATCCCAGGCCGCAGTTCCCCCAGTCAGGTAAGTCCACATTGTCATAGCTGTCATAGTGTTCAAACAATCTGTATAATAGTTACATTGTTTTAAAGTTATGTTTTTCTTTTCTTCAATATCAGAGTTATTGCAGTAGTAGTAATTGTTATTGTTATTTGCCAGTGTTATAAACTATGTAGGCATTGGTGTTATCATCACTGTGTAGCAAGCACAAGATCCTATCTCCCCACTCCCTCTTCCACCTCTGCATCCCCCTCCCCTTCCTCTCGTCATTTAGGATTGCTTAGTTGTCAGGGATATATGGTGGGAGTAGGGAGGGGTAGGGGGAGAGGGGGGAAGGAGGTGCTAGACGATGCACATAAAGCAAGACGTTGGTATCTTGGGTGACTATAGTTAGATTCTGTTTTCATCCAGCACATTGAGCAGCTCTTGAGCTGGAGAAGTGTTAGATGAGAACAATTCAGTAATGGTCTTTACCAATATCGTCTTCATCTTCATCACCTTAACCCTTTGAACCCTGGATGCCCCACCAATTCTGAGCCCATCCCCTGGGCTCCCCGGAGAAAAATGGCATTTTTATCATGCTTTTAGTAAAACAACCAAAACATAACCAAAGTGTTAGACAACCCAAAGTACTTCAAATGTCATCTCTTCATCTTCATTATCATCCCACAATTGATCGATTACTTCCTGAGTTGTGTACAGTCGCTTAGCGATGCTTCCTTGATTTGTAGACCTTCGTTTCACGACGCAAAATTGAGAAAAAAACGTCACAAAAACATGCACTGTGCTCGCACTAGAGCGCTGACATTTTGCTTTACCTTATTCCCAATAACCCTCAATAACCCTATTCCAAACAGCAAGTACTAAAAAGAACATTAAGCGTTGTACGGACCGCAAGATTAACGGTAAGGTTACGAGACCGGTTTATCGGTCTATCGGGGCACAGCTGTTTAAGGGCTAGACCGATATATCGGTCTTTCGGGTTCAAGGGGTTAATATCATCATCATCATCATCATCATATAGTATAGGGTACCTCTTGTGCAGAATGCCTTCTTACTGAGGTATACTACCTCCAGTTAGAACTATTTTTTGAAGAATGATGTCAGCTCTTGACTGGCACTGACAGATTCAGATTCAGATTCAGAAAACTTTATTATCTTTAATGAGAAATTCTAACATGGATTTGCTGTCAGCAAAAGGTAATAAAATGTAACAATACTATAAACATGTAAACATGTACGTGTACTCACGCTTATGTACATATTAACAAGAACATTTCCGACACATTGTTAAACTTAAAATACATATCACACTACATGTCCTTATTGCACTTCAACATAAATAAATAAAACACCTACCCACAAACACACACACCCACACACACACATCCACACACACATGGGTTAGACATTAGATTATAAAATTATAAACGTTATAAAGCATCTTAAAAAAATATACAATCATCAAACTCTGCGTATCATTCTAGCACTGACAATCACAGATTTTAAAACTTATGCATTAGTTAACTAGATACATACTGAATAGTTGAAAAATTGCTGCAAATATTACAAAATTCATCTCTAGTACTCCCATAAACCACTCGCACCCAACTCATTCAGTCAACACTTATTAAGAATTTGTACTGATTTGGGTACAAAACTGTTCTTAGCTCTAACTGTAGAAACATTTGGCACTCTGAAACGGCGACCAGAAGGAAGGAGCTGGTAGTGCTGGGCTAGGATGTGAGTGGGGTCTCTTACAATCATGCTCGCTTTCTTTCTTACTTGCCTTTCGTACAACACACACAAACTCTCCTGCTTTTCACCCACCACTTTCCCACACACCTTCACAATTCTATCCAACACATTCTTACTCCTCACACTGAGACCTCCAAACCAGCAAAGAAAACCAAAGGTCAGCACCGATTGGATAAAACATCTGTAAAAGTTACATAAAACAGACTTGTTGACTTTCAGAGAGCGCAATTACAATGAGATTACAAAATATTAAAGTGAAAGGACAAGTGAAGAGTTCAGGTCAACGTTTTGCAGAAGAGGGCAATTAAACTTTATTTCAAATAAGCAACACATCACACATACTTCATGTTAGAATGTATGCATCTATTCAGCACCAGTGGAGTTTGTCTGTGCCTCGAAAAGTCTTTGTTTGACAGGTTCTCCAAGCTATTTTTTTCAACGCAAAGGAAGTACTTTTTGGGTGTGAACACTTAGGATGTACACAGTTTCAACCCTTATTTGCAATCCACAATTTCATTGTTTTATTATCTTTTATATATAGTGCCAGCTCAAAACTCTCAGAAAAAAATATTTGTCAGTGCAGTTATAGGTTTGTTTATTCTATGGATTCTTGTTTTTGTTGGAAAAAAGTGGCATGCTGACTACATATCAGACTTGCCTACCCGAAAAACGTGTCGACAGGCAGCTGAAAACCAGATCTTGGAAGCTTTGACCAGATTTTTTAGTAATGACTAACGGACTTTTTGTCTTCTTGTAACACAGTAATAGTAAAATTGTGCAAAAAGTGTACTAAAATACATCTAGAAATGCTTGTTTACTAAGCAAATGAGATTACAAAATATTAAAGTGAAAGGACAAGTGAAGAGTTCAGGTCAACGTTTTGCAGAAGAGGGCCAATAAACTTTATTTCAAATAAGCAACACATCACACATACTTCATGTTACAATGTATGCATCTATTCGGCACCAGTGGATTTTGTCTGTGCCTCGAAAAGTCTTTGTTGGATGTCTGGCCTTTAGCAGCTTCTTCAAACTTTTTATGTGATTTTGATGATACGCGCTTTCTCAGTCATTGAGACCTCCATGTGCAACGGTGAAGTTGACAGCCAATGTCCAGAGGATTGTTGAGGATGCAAAAATCGGTCAGTAGAGAATGAGTAAACATTGTCTTGACTGTTTCCGTCATTACCAGATGGTCCTGTTATGGATTTGTGGTTATGATCAAAATGAGAATGAGAAATAAAATGACAGTAATTCTATACTGACCGATTTTTGCATCCGACGATCCCAAAATCGGTCAGTATAGAATGAGATACCATTGTCTTGACCATTTCCGTTGTTGCCAAACTTGCAGTTAGCCCAATTATGGCTTTTGTGGTTATTATTAAAATGAGCTTAGGAATTATTGTGCCATTGTGATATTACAGACCTCCGTCTCGTCGTGTACCAGTGCCCAGGATGTGTTGCATGAAGGGGTGGAGCTTCCCAGCCCCATTCCGGAGGCCCATCCCTTTGACCCCACCTCTGAGGCATACCCACCCTCTGCTACACCCTCCAGGTAAGGAGGGGCAATTGCTTTTTGTTGCAGTTACTTAAACTGAAAAGTACTAGGTACAGAGGGGAAAACTGTATCGCTGTGTGCCAACAGGGTATTTGGAGATGATCAGTGCGATTTGGAGGTGAAATTTGTTTTTGATTGTAGCTGGGGGAAAGTCAAAACCTCAAAAGTACTTGTTAAGGAAGGAGGTGTATCCTATCATATGGTGAACTAGGACACCAAGGGTGCTTGGAGATAGTGGGTATAGCCTTAGCATCTCCAAAACGGTACTTTGAACTGCACAGTATATGAATGACTTTACTTTTAAGCTTTTAATAAAGGCATAATAATCCCTGTTGGGAGGGCTGTGGTTGGTACTAACTTTTCCACCTTTACTTATTTGAAACAGCTCTATCACCAACTGGAAATAGTACTGCCATAATGCAGTCACAAATACGATTTCATTACAGCGGAGTTCTTTTGGGGTGGCAATTTGTTATAATTATTTTGGACCCTAAAACCTTGGCCGGTTGAGCTGTCAAATTGCTTTGTAAGAACGATTTAATAAATAAAATACATTTACTTGTTTGTCTGTTCATTAATTTGCATTTATTTACTGTCAGTGTTGATGGATTCATCTGTATTGTCATTTCTCTTCGTAGTGAGTTTAATTTTTTGTTGCTAAACTTTACTTTTTTTCAGGAAGGAGTTTGTTGCAGCAGATTTGCCAGACATGTCATGCCCAGGTTTTGTCTCCTGGCTAGAAGCACGGCTGCTAAGTGACGACTCCACCTCACCCCCGACCCACATCCCCTCCTCCTATGACTTGCCCCCACCAGGGGAGCTGACCAGGGATAAGGTGAGTGAGGTGATATGGTGCTACACAGAGCAGTACTCCACCCCTGGAGCTGTCTTTCCTTGCTGCGCCGTGCTGACCACTACCAAGGTCATTGTGGAGCGTCTGTGGCTGACACCAGGGCGGGAGGGAAGTGGTGGTGGTTTCCCTGGGGTCCCTGACCTGCGCCCCTATCTCTTCCTTCCCTTGGGAAGCCTGCAACACGTGGTGGTGGGCCCTTCTCACTCCTACCTGCGGCTGGAGGAGGCCTTTGTGGGGAAGGGTGGCCTATTCACGCTTTTCACCATCAGTGTTGATGCCATGCGGCGCTTTGCCAGCACTCTCCATTACTGTTGCACTCAGCTCGACATCACTACGCCATTTCACTTCCTGGACCTCTCCCTTACCTCTGACCTGCTGCGAGAGATCTGTCGACGTGAAGAGGAACGGCTGGGTTTGACCTCCGAGGTCCTGACCTTCATCTCGCTGGTGAAGATGAAGGTGAAAGGTCGGGATGGGAAAGAGGAGATGAAGGGGACATTACTGGCTCTCTCCCAGAATGTGGTCTACTGCCTGGACACAGGCTGCATCTACTGGCCGCCTGCTACCTTTGAGTCAGTGCACGAAGGCGGCATCCACTTGCTAGCTGTGAAGGAACTGTCTGTCAGCAGCATCACGAGCAAAGAGTGTGACAAACTCAGCTTTGCAAAGGTAGCCATGGGAGCTCAAGCTGACTTCACTAGCACTCCGCTGACTTTGCAGTTCCCCTCTTCAGATAGTGACAAGGAGCAAGACCAGCTCCTCCTGCTTTTCTCATCCAGAGCGAGTCATGATGCTTTCCTCCAGCAGCTGTCCTCCCTGCAAGCCTTGCGTCAGCCCTCCCCCTCTGTGAGAGAACGAGGCGCCCCGGAGGGCGGGAATGAGAGTTCCGACATTGGTGATACAGGGTTCAAGCCTTCTTCTGCAAACCAGTGTGAAGACTGTGTCGACGGACAGAACCAGACACAGAATAACAACTTAGATGTACAGGGTAGCAGCAGTGGAAGAATCACACCTCCGTTTTCTTCATCCAGGAATGATAGTATCAGCTTGCAGGGTAGTTCTAATGCTGATTGTGTTGATGGTGTCATAAATGCTGTCAGCAGCTTGAAAACATACTGTCAAATGGGTTCTGGCAGAAACTGCGATAATACGAACGACAATGCAGGGTCAGATGTCTACAGTGTATCTAGCTCTTCTGTGAGACCTCAAAGCAGCAACAGCAGCAGTGATAGGGATGTTATTTCTTGTCCCAATGACAGACCCCCAATTACTGGTACAAGTGACAGTGTCAGAATCATGGACGCTGTTCCTAGTAGTTGTAGCACGCGACCAACCATTCCTGCCTTTATCATTTCCAACATCAGCCAGCCAGGGTCTTCTCTGCCATCCAGCTACGAATACAAAGAGTACTATTTCCACTCTAATCTGCTGTCCAATAGGGACTCCTCCAATCCCTCAAGTACCACTAGGAACGCAGGGAACTCCTCAACATCCGCCAACCAGGTTAGCATCAAGGCTGAGGTTTACGTCAGCGGGTTGGTGGACATTCAGTCCAGCGGGGAGTTTGAGGAGGAGTCCGCTCCAACGCCGCTGGAGCAAGAACTGAAGCATGCCGTCAGGACGTACAACTTACTGTACCCTGTCCCCACCAGCCTGCGCCCCATCACGCTCATGACAGGCAAGGAAGTGAACGTCTTTTTCCACAGCAAAATTGCAGGTTCTCCATCTTCATGTTCCTCACCTTCAACTTCTAACATTGCCAGTGAATTCAGCACCAAGGCTGCAGCAAAGATAGTCAGGTAAGCATCACGGTACATTTTTGGTTTTGTGATGGTGATTTCATGCAAAAACCAACTGTTGTCTATTAATCTCTATTTAAGATTTTATGTTAATTTTTTCCCCCTTTAGGAAGAATGCAAATTAATTTTTTTAAACTTTTTTTATGTTATCGTATGCTGTTACTTCAACAATAATTTAAATTAAGGTTTGATAGTATCTCTTTGATAGCCTGTTACATTTCTCACGAGACCAGTTTGATTTATATTGGTGGATTGAAGCAAGGTGCCAAATGGTGTCCGGTAAAATATTTACGTTATCATATAAGGTATGTATGTAGATGAAGCTAAATAATTACATCATTATATAATATGTATGTGTACATTCTAAATAATTACATCATTATATAATATGTATGTGTACATTCAGTCAAATAATGAAATCACTAAGTAATGCGTGTTTTTAAATGATCTCATTTATCTGTGTTTTGGTCAACAGCACAAAAGCCCCAGAAGAACTGACATACGTATTGTGGACGACTGTGATTCCCTACACCCACCCCAACAAGGAGGTTGTCTCCCTTGTCATGCTCAGCACGCGGGCTGTCTACCTCGTATCCGACACAGCAAGCGTTGCTGACCCGTCCCCCACTGCCCGCCCCGCGTGGATGACTCACAACCGCCACAAGTCTGATTCGGCCGTTGGCTGGCAGACCAAAGTGGAGGTGGAGAGTGGAAACGGAGGCAGTAAGGGACTGGAGAGGGCCAACAGTACTCATAGGATGAGGGGTCACAAATGGGGTAGTCAAGTAAGTGTGTTTTTTCTTTCCCATTTGGTTTTGAATGGTTGGAGCAATCTTTCCAGGGAAATCATGGTAGTTTACAAAAGGTGTGTGTCCTTTAGAATTTTTTTGAGAGACTCTGTGACTTTGGATTTTGCGACTGTCAAATTCAGAATGCTCAACCTTTAATTTTAAGATGATAAATTAACAATAAGTTATGAGTTAACCTCACTGTCATCTAAGGTGTTGTCACCACCTTTTCTTTTAAGAACAAAAGGTATAAAAGCGTTGGCATTTACCCTTGCAAATGAGATTGGGCATTTAGCATAGAATTTGTTTTCTCAGGTGAAGGCGTATGCAGTGCTACCTCTGGGTGAACTGCTGCAAGTGTCCATGGGTCTGTTCGATCAGTTTTTACGGCTGACAGGCCTAGACGCTAACTCTGTCTTCACACTGGCCACCCGGGATTCCAAAGACACCGCTGCCTTTGTGGACAAGCTCAAATCCCTGCTCTCTCTCCTTGTCTCCTCTCCTGGGGAGGGAGTAGCTAAAGACAGGAGCCCCACCTTGGGAGGAGAGGCGGACTTCTATCACACCTTTGCTCAGCGCACTAACTCCATGGTGGAGGGGTTGGTCTACACCCACCCTAGTCAGGTACGTTGAGCAAGCTACCATTCTTTTTGAATTTTATATATTTTTTTCTTTCTTGTCTTTTCATTGGTTTGTTTTGTTTTGTTATTAAAAGAATATATTTTATATTTTATTTTATTTCAATTAATTTTATTTGGACAGAACTGACAGGAGGAGAGTCTCTCCTTCATTTCTGTCTGATTTGTACATTTGAGGGGCCACAGGTAAAGCATGATGATTTGTACATTCGAAGGGCTATAGATAAGGCAGAGGTCTTCCTTATTGCTAGTTAATGCAAATTTATGACCACTATGTACACTTTTGTGACAGAGGATGCAATATTCCCAAATGTCTGCAAACAGGGACATTAGACTAAAAAGTGAAAGTGATAGCACAAACACTAGTAAAATAAAAAAGGAGAATATTTCACCATCCGGATGGTACTCGGCTTTAAGTTGGCCCAACCATAATTATGCATGAGTTGCAGCAGTATTATTTCAAAGAAAAGGTAATCTTCTACAAAATCTCTTTGTATTATGTCCGTCTCAGGTGACATTCCTGTACCCCGGTGATGATGCCATAGACGACATCCTGTTCCTGATCAGGGCCAGGCTTCAGGCCAAATCAAACTCCTCGTCACAGACGTCGCTGCAAAGCACCGGTGTCAGCAGTCCACCTGCGGTTGTGACAGAACCTAAGGAAGTTATGTGGCTCTATATTCTGGCCTATCAGGTGGGTTTGTGTCAGATAGCGCAGTGGTTGGAGCACTTGGATAGGTGACAGCAAAACGTGAAGCGACAAATAACAACGCCCCCAGTTGACTCAACTGTGACTGAGTACCTACTCTCTTAAGGGTGGGGAAGGTAAAGCAGCGAGGGAGAGAAATGGGCGTCACCCTCATTATGCTGGCCCAAGATAAATGTGATCTCCAAACATCACGCTCCCCTATGGCCACAAGGCTATGGGACTACCTTGACCTTTTTTTTTTACCAGGTGGGTTTATGATGGTTTTTGACTCGCATGCATAGCGGTGAGTCTATATACTCGCCACTCCCCCCAAAAAATTTCCAGATGTTTGCAAATCTGTGCCAAATGAATCTTAAATAGTCCAACAATGACATCCGTCTGGTGTTTGCCGCCTGTCAGCCCGCCGTCTGTTTGTGCCCGCTGTCTGTCTGTGCAAAACTTGTAATGTGGTAATATCTTCAGAACCAATTTTAACTATCACAACCAAACTTGTTATGATGGTGTAAAGGATCAGTGAATTAATGACCTCACTTTAAACTCAAGGTCACAGGGTCAACTCATGTTAGTCAAAAAATGAAAATTATTCACAAAATTTCACTTTTTTCTAAGTTATTAATATTGAACTTATGATTCTTTGATGCATGGTAAATATCAATGAGACACACATTTTGCACATTTGGTCAACTTCACTCCAAGGTCATGGTCACTGGAGCTGTTCAAAGTCGGTTAGTATAGGTATTTTGAAGTGACCCTAAACTATGAGAGATATAAAGTCCAAACCTGTTGTATTTAGAGATTATATTGATCTTTCATATTAATTGCACATACTGACCATGGCTCACAAATGCAACAATTCTGTTGTTGCTTAGTAACCGCCCTCAACAACGGAAGTTGTAACTTAAGTTACAGAGTAGCTCAAATCTCGTGCTAAGCATGCAACCTGGTAACTGCATCTCACACTCCAGTGCTGATAAATCGGATCTTGAATGGTGTCTGCTTACTACATACCTGTTTTTGCCCTCTCCGACACTTGGCCTTTTTGGGCGTTTGGTGTCTTTCTCTGAGCCTTTGGGCTTTTGGTTGTTTGTGTTGTGACGTTTTGATACAATTTTAATTGATGGTCCCTTGCTTCTGGTAAAGCTGAGGTTTAGTTTTGTCTCTGAGTTTGGGTTGTTTTGCCTCAGATGGAGTGGGGCTTAGTGCTCCTTGATACGTGCCTTCTCGGGTCTGCCGGCAGATGTCGCCTTCAAGGCAAACTGTTCTGTATCATTAAGGTTCCTTTTTGAATTTTTGTCTAAAGACCGGACTCCTGACGATCCTTCTCCAGTCGTTTCCATTCAGCCCCTTTTCCGCATTTTGCCCCCTTCTGACCATGATTTGGCAAACTGCCCTGTGTGAGCGTTACGCAAATATCTCAGGCGTTCTAGGCCTTTCCACTCACCAGCTAAGAGAAGGTTATTTATTCCTCTTAATCCTGAGTACCCTAGGGACAGTGCCAAGCGAGCGCTGGCCAGATGGATTGCAAGGTTCATAGCTGAGTATGAGAATTTTTCGGCTTTCGAGAAAACAAACACAAAGGGGATGCATGTGTCATTCCCTTGCCGGCTGTCAGAGCTCATGAGGTTAGGGCCTGGGCTGCGTCTTTGGCTGCACATTCGTTATGAATGGAAGTAATTCTGGAGGCCGTATATTGGCATTCCTCAGATGTGTTCATCAGCCATTACTTAAGGGACACTTGTCAGTCACGTACCGATGGTTCTTTCGGAGTGTCTTCGATGGTTGTGGCACCACATGCAATGTCCACGGCTTCAAGATGACTGGGTAAGTGCTTCCTTCTTTCCTTTTCGTGCTGCTCTGCATGTGTGAGTCACGGTCAGTATGTGCAATTAATATTAAAATTTTATCTCTAAATTTATTATTAATAAGCATATTTACCATGACTAACACTTAATTTCCCACCTACCTACCCTGCTTAACACCATTCAAGATCTGATTTATCAGCACTGGCTATGAGCTGCAGTTATCAGATTGCATGCTTAGATTTGAGTGGAGGGAAGGGAAGCTACTCTGTAACTTAACTTTAAGTTACAAATTCTGTTGTTGATGGCGGTTACTATGCAAGGACAGAATTGTTTCATTTGTGAGTTATGGTAAGTATGGTTATTAATAATAAATGTTGAGATAAAGTTTTAATATATGTTCCGTTTTTGCCTTGATCTTGAAAGTCATGGTCATTGTAGGCCTTGCAAAAACGTACAAAAAATAGGTCATTGTACAATTAGTTATTCATTGCTTACAGGGTCCAGCAGACTGCAAAGAGCTGAATCTGGACAGTAGAATTCCTATCCTATCCTATCCTGTCCCGTAACCCTCAGGTCGTAGGGGCACCACAGATGATCGTTTAACCAGCATACTCCATCTTTCTCTGTCCTCAGCAGCCCTGATGGCTTCGCTCAGTGTCAAACCAGTCCATTCTCGAATGTTGTCCTCCCACCTCTTTTTCGGTCTCCCTCTTCTTCTACCTCCTTAGAATAGTCTTTGCAAGGCCTGATGATCTGGTGACGTGGCCATACCATCGGAGTTTCTGTTTCTTCACCACTGTGAGCAGGTCATCGTGTTGTCCAATGGCTTGTGTGATGGTCTGTCGGACTTTGTCGTTGGTGATGTGTTGGGTATAGGAAATGCCCAGAAGTCTTCTGTAGCACCTCATCTCCATGCTTTGTATTCTTCGTTGGAGATCTGCTGTGAGGGTCCATGTTTCACAAGCATATAGGAAGATGGAGATGACAAGGGAGCGCAGCAGTCTTACTTTGGAATGTAGACTGATGGTCCTGTCTTTCCAAATGGGCTTCAACCTTGTCAGGGCAGCAGTTGTTTGTGCGATCCTGGAGAGAACTTCCTGTTGGGACCCATTGTCTGATACAAAGGGTTCTAAATATTTGAAGCTATGCACTGTGTTGAGGGATTGGCCTTGGACTTTGATGTCCGTGTTGATGCCATTGGTGTTGTTGTCATCATTTTGGTCTTCTCTGCACTTATTTCCATTCCAAAGGCTCTGGAGGTGGTGTCAAGCCTCTGTACCAGCTGTTCAAGTTCTTCTTCCTCTCCAGCCAATCCTTCAATGTCATCTGAAGATTGGAGATTGCTCTACCCCCTATGCTGACTGTACCTTCATGGTCTGCAAGAGCATCTGACATGATGTGCTCTAGGAAGATGTTGAAGAGTGTTGGAGAGAGTAGGCATCCTTGACGCACACCGATTGTTGTTCTGAACCAGTTCCCGATGGCGCTGTTGTGGAGGACTGCACTGGTAGCCTTGTCATACAGGCTTTTTATGACTTCAATAATTTTAGGGCTGATGTTGTACATTTTCATTGTTGCCCATAGAGCTGCATGCCAGACTCGGTCTAACGCCTTCTTGAAGTCTATGAACACATGATATAGATGTTGTTGGTGCTGTATGTATTTCTCACAGATTATTCTGAGGTTGAAAATCTGCTCAGTGGTACTTCGCCCTGCCCTGAATCCTGCTTGTTCTTCAGCTATGATTTGTTCAGCTTGGGGTTTCAACCTGTTGAGTATTATTTTCAGGAGGACCTTGCTGGGATGGCTGATGAGGCTGATGGTGTGGTAATTTTCACACTCCTGAAGGTTACCTTTTTTGGGAAGAGTGATGACAAGCGACTGGGTCCATGGTATAGGCCACTCCCCACTCTGCCAGGTCTTGTTACAGATAATGGTGAGGGCATCAATCATCGCTTCTCCTCCTGCTTGTAGCAGTTCCGCGGGTATGTTGTCCACTCCCGCTTACTTCCCTTTATTTAGCGATTGCACTGCTGCCTCAACTTCTTCCCGGAGAATTGGGAGGATTTCTTCTTCTTCTCTATTCTCGAGACATGCTAGAACTGATGGGTCTCCATTTGGTGTATGGTTGTAAAGGTCAGAGCAGTACTCTGTCCATCTGTCCAAGACTTCTTGTTCTTTTGTAAGGCATATGCCAGACTTGCTTTGGATCGTGGAGACTTTGGGCTGTTTGACACTTGTCAGCTGCTTCACAGTCTGGTTGGCCTTCTTGCTGTTGTTCTTGTTCAGACTGTTCTCTATTTCCTGGCATTGATCTTCTATCCAGTTCTCCTTTGCTGTGCGCATGCCTTTTCAGATGTCATTGTTGATTTTTCGTTAGACGTCAGCTCCCTGTGAGGTGTTCTTTTTTTTTCTTTTTTTTTATCTCTCTTCGTTTATCACACAGATCCAAAAGTTCAGGTGTGATCCACGGCTTCTTCTTTGGTCGGTGCTTGCCAAGGATCTCAGTGGCAGCATCTGTCACAGCTGAGTTGAAGGTGGTGATCATGGTGTTGATATCTACTTCACCAGCCCCCAAAATGAGCAGTGGTGCAAATTTCCCTCCAATTGTAGCCTGAAATAGTTCTGCCACCTCCGGGTCTTGCAGTCGAATTGCTCTATATTAACCCATAGTATGCAACAACATTGTGTTATTTTATCCTGCATGAGAGGTCACAAGAAAGTCAAGCTCATCCCAAGGTCAAGGTCACTGAAGGTCAAAGTCATCACAAGGTCACAGTTTATTTGGCATAATCAGGGATGTCACTGGAGCTTGACACCTATAGGACAAATGTCCTGGAAGGTGGCAAAAGGATAGGACATTAGTCCTGAATTGGATCAAAACAATAGGACATTCTCACGCGTGACAATAAAGATAGTAAAACAGAAACCACATAAACACAGTCTGAATGAACGACATTTATTGACTAGTAACAAACAAATGACACCCTCAGTGGTACTGATATGGCCTTTTCTGCCTTCTGTTCACTCTGCAGAAGTGGATGGTGTTCCTGAGTCCTGTTGACCAGTGGTACCCCTCCTAGCCGAGAACAGGACCCTTTTCTTGTCAGCTGCCCACTTATCAACAACACCTAAGACAAAAGGGTGTTGACCCTTGACTTGATCAGGCCCTTCCAATTGTACCCTCAGCATGCAGTCCTGAAACTCAGGACTTGGGCGGTTTCGCAGTGAGGTACACAGCAAGTTCTGCCTGCTGAAGCCCCTCTCCACATCCGCTGTGTGGACAGGCAGTGTCAGTGCCAGTTGCCCTAGCTTCCTCATGTTTGGGAACGCCATAGCTGTGTCTGAAATAGCAATCAGCTTCCATAGAGCAGCTGTGTTGTCTCTGGGGAACATTTGTGCTTTTACAGTCTCCTTCAAGTCTTTCCACTCTCGTCGAGTGGCATCCTTATCAACCAGAGGAGGGGATGTCTTGTGTTGCTTCTGGCCATTGTCATCATCCCAGGAGTGAGTCTTGGGTGCCCCGTAATGATCAAGCAAGGTCTCAAGTTGCTCGATGCCCCATCTGTCAATTTCCCTCTCAGACAGAAAGGATACTGGGCGCATGCACAAGATTCCAAAGGCAGTCAGGAGATCTGTGTTAGGAAATCTGGAACACAAATAAGGATTGACTTATGAGAAAGGCAAGCTCCCATAATGTTTTGCACCTTAAAACCCCAAGCATGAAAATAACATGACCACTTGGGGAGGTCATGGGGCAAGGGGTTTAGGTGTCACCGTGTGTAGAGGACAATGATGTAAGAGATGTACTTAGAAAACTCAAAAGGCTGTTTCCACCTCAACAGTAGTTGAACACAATTTGACAAACCTACTTAGTAGTAACTTTAAGAACCCACTCTTCATTTTCAACATAGATTTTTGGTTTTGTTTGATTGTTGATGCTGTTTGTTTGTTTTAAATTGAAAATGCATACCTTCCATCAATGTTGGTGATCAGGTTATCAACAAACTTGTCAACAGCTGAGGTGATGTCACTGTTGGGGCAGCCAGTCACAACATGTTCACAGTACTGGGTTTTGCCACTATCATGAGAAACGTTCCCCCAGAACTTCTTAAGGTGTTCACCACCATCCGTTTTCAGCTGTCTCAGGTGCTCCTTGCAGCGGTCCAATTTCACCTGCAAACATTCCTTTCCATCTTTAAAAAAAATTGGAGTTATGATTTATAATTTATGTACACTTGTTAACCATATTTCTGATTCACATAAAAAAGCAACTGATAAAAAAACAAGTGGACTCTAGTCTAGAATTCTTCTCATGAGTTTACCTTGATCATGGCGACGTCAACTTCTTGTGACTGAAAGAAGAGGTTGAGGGCACCAATGGCAGGAATGACATCCATCAGAAAACTTGTCAGGCCAATGAATTTCAATGTGCATATCTAAAACAAAAACAACAAACAGATCAATTACCATTTTCTTCATCTACATGTTGTTAACAACTTCAAGTAGTGTGGAACACAAGGTGAAGTCTATACACTAATATGGGTCTAATGTGGCAAAATTAACATTTTTTTTCTAAATCTATTAAAAAAGCTGTTCAGTCGCCCCCCCCCCCCCCTCCTCCCCCTCAAAACAAAATTTTCACCCTTTTCTCTTTGAAAAGCCATGTGGTCATAACCAGCCAGATATGAATAAAATATGAGTCCCAGGCCTAATTACGATTTGTAAAATTACAAGGAAACAAAAACCTTTTTCTTCAAGCCGACAGCCTTGGGGTCCTTTGCTCTAGCAGCAGCCTCGGCCTCCTCCAGGTAGGTCAAGAGGGCTTCCAGGCTTCTGTAGATGGCTTCCAAGGCCTCGTAGAAGGAGAGCCATCTGACTTCATGCACTTCCTTGAAGCGCAACTTTGGCGAGTCGACAATTTCTTGCACATCTTTCAGCTTTTGACACCTGCTTGGGGACGCTTTGAAGTAATAAAACAGGGATGTCAATATCTCCACGTAGCTTTCCATAGCTGGAACACCTGAGGCAGCCTGGCTGGTACACAGTGCAAGCCTGTGGGCTATGCAATGAATGTTCACAATATGTGGGTTTACACGAAGCATCCTGCCATGCAGGCCCTTCCCCTTCCCCACCATGGCAGTTGCCCCGTCGGTGCCAAGGCCCATTAATTTTTCGATGTTGTCTGTCTCAAGCCCGAAAGCCTCCAGCTGTTGCAATACAACTTCAGCCATTGTTTCTCCAGTACCGTCACTTATGCTTACATTTGTCAGGAAGTGTGTACTTGCATGTATTTGGCTGTCTACAAGTTTAATATATAGAGCCAGGCGCTTGTTGTTTGCCCTGTCAGTTGATTCATCAGCAAGAATGGTTATGTAGGTGGCCCCCTTGATTTTCTCGACAATGTTCTCTGAAATGACGTTACTCATCACCTGCATGAGCTGTGTGGCGGTGTTTCTATGTTCATAGGTGACAGTATCACTGACATTGAGTTTGTCAACATTAGGGGCGCCCAAGTCTTTGACAAGCGCCAGCAGAGAAGGAAATTTGGATAGCGGTAATGATTCCTGGATCATCCAGTACACAAGTTTCGTAGTGGAGGCCATTGCTGCCTCCTCGCCACTCAGCAGTCTAAGCTGTGCATCCGCTTGTTCTTTTTGTAATTTTGGCACTTGTAATGCCAGCCTGTGATCTTCGATCTTGGCGTGGTCTGAGGGAGCACTCTTTCTGTAGTTTGTACAGCCAGTGGTGAATGAGTTGTTTCTTTTGGCCGCAATACAGATCCAGCAAAGCATGCCTCTCCCCTCCTCATAAAAAAGCCATGGGGAAAAGATTTTCTCCCACGAGGGTTGATATGTCCTAGTTATAACCTGTCGCGAGCTTTCGCTTTCGGTTTTGGTTGTAGTAGGCCTACTTGCGGCACTAACTTCGGGGCCTTGCTCGGTCTTTCGCGACTCGGTCTCCACTGCTGATACTTCGTCCTGCTGCTCGGAAATTGCGCTTTCAACTGCATCCTTCTCTGTAGCAGGCACTGGCAGGAAAGCGAAAAGCTTCCGTTGTTTCGGATCATTAGTAATCGAAAGTTTCCGTTTTGGTGGCATTTTAATCGCTCGTTTCGAAAGAGAAAGTACTTTTGATAAACAGGAGAGGAAGCGCTGTCAACGCGGTTCACGTCAGTTCGCTTTCGCTAAAAATAGCTGAACTAAGCCGCCAATCAGAGGGCGTTATTTACCGCATAACACACCGGCCCGCACGTCGCTCGCTCGCGCAGTGTACAGCCGACTACCGCAAATTTGTAGCCTACTCGGAAAAAATGTTACTGGCAGTGTCCGCGATCAAAAGGAAAGCAATCAGACACATGACCCCCTCTTGAAAAAAACAATCGGACATCTGTCCTGCTGATCATTATTTTTATCGGACATTTGACCAAGTCAATCGGTCATAGTCCGATGTCCGACGCCCAGTGACATCCCTGCATAATACAGCTTTTGCTGTAGTTTATTTGATAGTACATGAGTGTATTTGGAGCCAGAGGTCAATGTCATCTTAAAGTCAAGAGTATAGAAAGATCAAAGTCAGTTTTACTTTGCATTTTAATGCCACTGTTTCTTTTTTTTTTTTCTGGGCACTCATTTTTATGTTAAATATTGCAAGTATCATAAGGAGCATGTGCCATATGGGCTTTTAGTTGTAATTATGATTTTTAAAAATTAAAACACTATACGTAATTTATTATTATTTAAAAAAACAACAATTTTATCACTTTTTATGTAGCGCTTTTCCAGCTAAAGAGCTGCTGAAGGTGCGGGTCGATAAAGGATCTAACTCAAGACACCTGATACGCCCACGTGCAACCTTTGGGCGCATAGTTTGACGCGAGATGACTGAGCACAAACCTGGGGGACGGTTGGACGGGACCTAGTGCTGGGTGTATTTGTGAAGCCGGCACTCACCCGTCTAGGACATGAGCATCAGGATCTTTAAAGGCCATGCGATGAAATGCGTGCAATGGTAGATTAGACCTTGATTTATACTTGCATCCAAAGGAGATCTTTGTTATTACTGTCAGTGCTAGTTGAATACTAATGTCTTCATGGAAACTAAGTAAAATATCCTTTGGTCATGCCCGCTATTAAATTCTGGCAACAAGCAATGTACAAAATAAAATGGGTAGTAAATGTTTCTATTTTCAGATTTTGCCGCCCTTTACAAAAACATTAGAAGCGGTACAGCTTGAGAGAGCGCAGAGTCGATGCATCATCGTCACCTCTCATCACCTGTGCCTGGCAAGGGAGGATGTGGTCACCTACCCCTTGCCGGATTTTGTCCGCGGTTTGCCGGAGCAGCCCCAGCACGAGGTCACGGATGTCAGGCAGCTGGAGAGCTTGAAGCGACTGGTCCTGTCGCCTAGCAACCCCCGGCTTCTGTCTCTGGTCTTTTGGGATGAGCCGGAAGAGCTGGTTGTGGACACCAGCATGCAGCACTTCAGTGGAGGAGGACGAGGAGGGAAGGGGCAACGGGAAATTGTGCCGGAGGTGACACTACGTGTGTTTGTTCAAAGTGTGCGGGACAAGGACAAACTGGTGCAGATGCTGCAGAAGAAATGGCGTGAGCTGGTTCCTCAGGTTGGTCGAATTCTGGATGTTGTTCGAGAAGACCTGGTTGCTTGAGAGAGATGATACTGGAAATGTGGCCATCTTCTAAGCTCTATCCCAGACATAATTGAACTTAAATTCCAGCAAAGCTTCAGAGACATTGACAGAGAGGGACCAAATAGTTGCCATTCTCCGTTTCACAACGGTGTAATGTCCATGACATCCTACGATATTGGTATCTCACCTTTGTGGCAAGTTATTACTGGATATTGAACTTTAATTATTCAAAGCAAGGCCTTCAGCCCTTTTCTGTACGAGTTTTCACTCAAGAATGTGGCATGGGTCAAAGGGCATTTTCAGTAAGTCGATTTTCTTCAGTAATTGATGCACCGAGGGACAGGGACAAAGAAGAAACAAGTTTTAATCTCTAAGAAACATGTTTTAATCTTTCAACTACTCCGAAATCCTTGAACCCTGCTCTTCCTCCTACTCATGTATTTCTAAGTTATTATTCCATTCATTGTTGTGCTTGTGGACACGCTAAGGTCTCATGAGAAAGATGGTCCTTTTGTGGTGGTGTTGTTTTTCAAGGGAGGGAGGAGGGGTTTTTGTTTTTGTTTTTTAAGTTCATATTTGCTCCAAACTTGAACTATTCCTTCAAAATCTTGGCACTGAATCAACATTTGTCTTTTACTTCCCAAACAGGATAATTTGAAATATCACAAAAAAATATTATTTTGAGTGTAAAATAATGCTGCCTCGTAACTGGTCTTGTTAATGGTACAACTGACTAAACATTTGTGGAATAATCAGACTGTGCAATGCATTTGAAGTGCTTTCTACTGGACTTTTTATACAATTTCTGTGTAGATGTTCGTGACTGCGTACGTTGCAAGTCTTGAGCTTTCACATTTGCAGGTATCGTGCTTTGCAAAAGCTGTAGCTATTATTATTATTATTATTATTATTATTATTATTATTATTATTATTATTACTATTATTATTTTTGTGCAGTGAAAAACAATATTTTTATTATTCCTCTAAGCAGTGATGGAGAAAGTTTTTAAGCTGAGGGTATTTATACCCTCAACCAAAACATGTGGGGGTCATATAGTCTCCTCTCTGAAAATCCTTATCGGGAAGAGAGGGGACTATAAACTGATTTTAAAAAAAAATGTGGGGGTTTTCATACCCTCATTGCAAACACAAGGGGGTTTTTATACCCCCTTTTAGTTTTTTAGGGGGTAAACCAACATACGTAATAAACACTTCGCGTGGAAAGTCTTTTCATCAGTTTGAGTTTCTTCAGCCGAGCCCGGTTCCGGCTCACCTTTTTCTTCTCTTACCGAGCACTCAAAGCCAAAGGCTGACAAAAAAGTTTGTTTTTCTTTTCCTTCATCTTGTTTTAATTTTTTTGAGCAATTAGTTTTGTCTGCTTTATTTTTCATTTTCTTCGGCTTCCCCTCAGATCGCTGCTTGTCGGCCATGTTTAATGTTGGGTTGTTGTCAGTCTTATATAGGCAATCAAAAGCGTAGAGAAAAAATAGTGAATATTATCGTGCATATGATTGGCTATATCTCGGAAGCGACAGAATGAATAGGAGGGGGAGAGAGGGTGGTAGGCGGTCGCGCAGGATGCACAGGCACACGATCCAAATCGAGCGAAAGCTGTACGTACGCACGACCGAAATAGTTGTACCTGATGATACCTCCCAGCAACTTAGCTTTACGTTTTCATACCCCTTTGGCACTGACTTTGTGCGTGTTTATACCCTTTCATTACATTTTCGTTACGTGATTTCCCAACTCAGTACGTGAAACACGTACGATTGTACGTGATCTCCATCACTGTCTAAGGTACTAATTTCCATGTAAAAAGGCTATTAAAAAGTTAACATTTTTCTTATTTTATTTACTTATTTGTTTTATCAAAATGTTTGTTTATTTCATTAATTAATGTTTCATTTAATGGACTCGTAATCTTTTTATCAAAAGTATAGTTTCGCTGATGGCAAATATATGTACACTTTGCACAGCAAAATATATATACACTTTGCAACACATAATGAAACTCAAAGCTCTTACAATGGCTAAAGACTGCAATATCTGTTAAATATGAGTACCATAATATAGATTTGGTGCAACTTTTTTGTTCAATTTAGACATGAGTGTGTGTTTGCGTAAGCATTTTTTATTCACATGCATAGCAATGTGAGTCTTATGTATTGACACCACCGAAAAAAAGTTTCCAGATTTTTGCAAATCTTTGTGAGACGAGTCCTAAATAATCCAAAAATGGCATAAAAAGACAAATGTCTGCCCATCCGTCGTCTGGACGTGCAAAACTTGCAAGTGGCTTAATATCTCAGAAGCTATTTCATCTATCACAACCAAACTTGGTAAGATGGTGTATATTTATGATACCTCATAAACGGTCAGCGAATTAAAGACGTCGCTTTAAGGTCAAGGTCACAGGGTCAACAAATGTTAGTAAAATAATGACAATTTTTGCACAAAATTTCATTTTTTTCTTAAGTTATTAATATAGAACTTATTATTTTTTTAATGCATGATATATATCAATGAGACACACATCCTTTGCACATTTGGTCAACCTCACTCCAAAGGTCAAGGTCATGAGCTGTCCAAAGTCAGTATAGGTACTTTGAAGTGACTTTGACCATAAACTATGATAGATATAAGTTCAAACTTGTATTTAGAGATAATAGATTGGTCTTTCATATTTGTTCCGTTTTTGCGTAGATCATTTTTGGCCTTGCAAAAACATTTAACAAAATCAGTCTTCATACAGTGAAATGGCTCTGTTTAACCCATAGTATGCAAAAACATTGGGTTATTTGATCATACACGAGCATGAGAGGTGCATGAAGATCAAGGTCATCCAAAGATCAAGGTCACTGAAAGTCAAGGTTATCCCAAGGGTTATTTTGTTGTTTTTTTTTTGCATAATACCACTTTTGCTGTAGTTTATTTCATAGTACATGAGTGTATTTGGAACAGGAGGTCAAGGTCAAGAGCATAGAAAGATCAAAGTCGGTATTACTTTGCATTTTATTGCCACTTTTTATTTTTTTTTATTTTTTGGACAGTCATTTTCATGTTAAATATTGCAAGTTCACAAGGAGCATGTGAGTCATATGGACTTTGTCCGTCTAATTTGTTTTGCGTTTATTGTAATAGAGATCATAGGGATTTAGGGATTTTTGTAAATGTGTTTTGTGTTCAGCGTATTCTTGCGTTTTCAATTTAGAATTAAATGAGAATGTGGTGTGGAGGAGACATGTTTTTATTTTGTGTTGTGTGTCTAGTTAAGTTCTGGATCTGGATCTGGATAGCCCGCCTGTGGATGTTGATTGGCGGGTGCGCCACAGGAGCCGATGACGACTATCAACGTGACGTTTTAGGGCACTTTTTACCAAGGTGCATGCTGGGTGTTTTCTTGTTGCCGGCACTCACCCGTCTAGGACATGAGCGTCAGGATCTTTAAAGTCCGTTATGATGGAATGTATGCGACACAGACTAGACCTCGGTTTATACTCTCATCCGAAGGAGTAGGAAAACAGGAGTAAAGTGTCTTTCCCAGGGACACAACACAATGGCCCGGCCAGGGCTCGAACCCGGGACCTTCAGATCCACAAGCCGAAGCACTACCATTAGACCACAGTGCCTCCCGCAACATTGTTAAAAGTTGTGAGGTACTAGGTGTGTGCTTATTTGTGTTCATTTGTAATGAATGTGAATCATGTCTGTTATGTGAAGTCACATGTGAAATATTCACATCATATTTGATGTAGGTTTAAATGTGAGAATTTGAGCAACAGCCGCAGTCGGAAATATTTTATAATTTAAAAGTAAAAAGTAAAGTGCACCTGTGTTAGTGTGCGTTTTGGGCGAGGCCTTGGGAGTGAATAAGTTCATGCCTTGAGCTGGGCTTTGAAAAAAATGCAGCACATATAATAATAGCTCATTCTTGTTTATTAGCTGTGATCTGGAGAGTATTTGGCCAGTACTGTAGAAGATGGTATGCATTAGTCTTTTGTACACAGCAATATCATCAAACTATTTCAGCGTTAAGTTTCTTTTCTTTTTTGCATGTTGCAAAAGTACAAGAATAAATATTTTCCACATTATTTTTGTACTGATTTTTGGCTAATTTTGTATCTTTTAATTTGCTTAAGTTGATGATATAATCGGATTACATGTGACTGTGTGCATATGTTTTTGCAGTTAGTTGATAAACTATAAATGTTTTTGTCATGCATTGTTAGCAGGTTGTAATGGCGCTTTGAGAAGGTATAGAGACAATCCATTGTCAAGTGTGTGTGTAAACTATGCCATTTGTCATGTATTCAGTATGGTAGTATATTCTATATCAAAATTTCTTCATTCGTACGCGTTTAGTATCTTAATTGCACAAGAGGCAGAGTGTGTTTTAAATGCAAAGTAGAATAGCATTTTGTGTCACTGCTTATGAAGACTTTTTACATGGCCGCTTGGACAAAATACTACTGTTAACTTCATCATAATTACGGAGGAGTTGCAGCAATATCCAATCCAGGCAGCGATATATCATGTGGATGTTTTTTTTTTACTTTTAATATGATTATTTGGTGATAATTTTTTACTCCTTGAATACTCCAACAGTGCTTTCATTGTAGCTGAAATGGTTTTTGTATAATAAAAACACAAAATAAGTTGTATACATTATATTATTGCATACATGTACATGTCTTTGTGCATATAATTAATTTAATATATGTGTACAGTCTGTAAATGATATGTTTATACTTTTGTAGTCATTTATACATGAATGCAGAGTGCCTAGTGGTATTAACTTCTGCTTTTCAGTCGGTGTGTTAGAAAGATCACAGAATCTTTCTATCACTTATTTTTGTATTGTATCTATTTTTGGTATGCAGTGTTACATTTTGTGGTGTAAGTAATGAGTATGAAATAAGCTGTGAAAAATGAATACTATTACAATTGTTTTCATAGTTTTGTATGTTTTCTTGCCAATGATTATTTTTCTTTCTTTGCCAAAAGCCAAAGGAAAAATGCTTTCGGTTTGTTTGGTACTTATATTTGCCATATAAGAAAATAGGTGAGGAGCAGTTCATTTTTACCAAGGATTATTTTTTCTACAATAATTTTCTTTAAATAAATGTGTTTATTCTCATGAAATTTGGTTTTATTTTATAAATTAAAAAATCCCAGTGATAGACATTCCAAAGCAAATTGTTGTTTTCTTTGATGTTTTTCATGATGTAAAATGTTTTTCATGATTAGTTTGTTTTGACCCCCGTTGGGGTGCCTGGAGTTTCAGTATAAATAGTATCCCCACTTTCTGGAAATTTAGTGCTTTAAATTCCCACTGTCGCTGTCTTTCTCATTTGCTCTTTCTCATTCCTGCTCTGTTCTATCAATCTGCTATACTATCGTCTTCTTCGCTAGACCAGTCTCCTACCTTTTTTCTTGAAAACCCTTCCGGGACAAGACTCCTTGTTTGTGTATGAGGTCTGTTGGATCAGCTTAGTAATATTGGACGCTTTCTGCCAGGTTGTCACTAGGGCTTCCTATGATGTTATTATTTAGCAATGTAGGCATTTTATATGTATGTGTTTTGTTGATAATTTATAATGATGTTTGTATTCTGTTTTGTTTTTGTAAACGGGGGTTCGATAAGTTGGGGTGAAGCCTCAGCCGTCCCCTGCGTGGGATGTCTTTATTGTAAAGTGACTGGCTGGTGGAGGGCATTCAGTTTTCCCACTAGGGTTGTTTCAGCAGATCTTTTATGCGGATTGGGGGTTGTCCGGTCCTGATTTGGCTCGGAAGAGTCCGCTGGACCTAAAGCAACAATTATGTAATGTAATGTAGTGTAAGTTTGTTTTGGGTTTGTGTTTTTGACACTTTATTGTCCCTTTTTAACAAGAAATTTAGGGCATTGTCCCCTGGGGAAGGCATAGTTGCAGCCTGTGGCTCGCCCAAACCCAATCTACCTAATATTAGTTGTGTTTCTAAAATTGTGCTGGGGGAGAAAACCAGAGTACTTGGAAGAAAACCCACCCAAGACATTGTTCAAGTAGAGAATAAATAATATTCGGAGAACCATAACGCCCAGAGGCGGGATCGATCTGGCACCTGTCAGGCGCTATTGGTTTCTAGCCTGTGGAGGCAAGGTTGTCCCGCCTTAGACCATGTAGCCACAACACTCACGGAATGGAATTTTTTATTTACACACGTATGTGGTTGATTTAAAACTTTCAAAGAAAGATGATTACCCCATGGAGGTGCTGGGGGTTTCAGTATAAATAGTATCCCTACTTTCTGGAAATTTAGTGCTTTAAATTCCCACTGTCACTGTCTTTCTCATTTGTCTTTCTCATTCCTGCTCTGTTCTATCAATCTGCTATACTATCTTCTTCTTCGCTAGACCAGTCATCTACCTTTTTTCTTGAAAACTCTTCCAGAACAAAACCTCTCATTTGTGTGTAAGGTCTGTTGGATCAGCTTAGGAATATTGCACGCTTTCTGCCAGGTGGTCACTGGGGCTTCTTAGGATATTATTTGGCAATGTAGGCATTTTATATGTATGTGTTTTGTTGATATTTTAGAATGATGTTTGCATTCTATTTTGTTGTTATAAACGGGGTTCAATAAATTAGAGTATAGCCTCAGCGTCTTCTGCATGGGATGCCTTTATTGTTAAGTGACCAGCAGGTGGAGAGTGACTTCAGTGTTACCCCTAGGGTTGTTTTGGGAGATCTTTTATGCGGGTCAGAGGTGAGTCCTCTTTCAGCCAAGTTGTGGTCTTGATTTTGTGGTCCTGATTCGGCTCTTTGCAGTCTGCTGGACCCTATAAGCAATGAATAACTAACTAACAAACTATTGTATCAGACAATGGGCCCCGACAGGAAGTCATCTCCAGGATTGCACAAACAACTGCTGCCCTGACAAGGTTGAAGCCAATTTGGAAAGACAGGACAATCAGTCTACATTCCAAGGTAAGGCTGCTGAGCTCCCTTGTCATCCCCATCTTCCTTTACTCTTAAAAATGGACCCTCACAGCCGATCTATAAAGCAGAATACAAAGCATGGACATGTGGTGCTAGAGAAGACTTCTGGGCATTTCCTATGCCCAGCAGGCCCGGCACTGGGAAAAGTCGAAGGGGGGGTTACAGATTCAGCGAAGGCGCGAAGCGCCGAGCCTTCTAGGGAAGGTCCGGGGGCATGCCCCACCGGATTTTTTTTTTCAAGGATGCAAAATGGTGCAATCTGAACTTTGAAAAATCCATTTGTGATGGTCTGGGACTTTGAGCTTTTTGAACAGTTGAACTGACAAACTCTGGGGTACAAAAATTATCCTCTGCCCCTCCCTTAAAAAAAAAAACCACACACACACACACAAACATTTATTTATCAGCAGAGATGTTTTGTATACTATTATTATTCACTACTTTTTGTTGATCGTTAACGGTATAAAGCTTTACCTTGTAGTTTATGAACATTACCGCCCTGCTTTCACTTTCAGTCTTCCTGCACTATATATATAGGTTCCTCGGCATTAGTACCATAATTTGTGAATTGTATCTTCTGGCAAAACAGTTCACTGCCTCTTTGAAGTCAATATCAACATCCCTGTGCACTTTCAGTAAAGCAAGTCCATTGAGTCTCTGTTGCCCCATTGTAGAGCGCAGGTAGTTTTTCAGGTTGCGCAACTGACTGTTTGAAGGCTCACACTCGGCAGTAGTGACAGGCAGGGTGCAAAGGTTCTTTAGCATGATGAACAGGTTGGAATAAAAATCCCTGTCAAAATGTTTCAGTGCTTCTGATGCCATGGATGGGATGATAGCTGTCGCATTCTCAGCAGCACTTCGCCATTTGCAAACCCACTGTTGGTATTCTGCATCAAGGGTAGCGTTGTCTGGTAGATCAGACTCCCACAACATTGCCAGTGTCTTCACCCCTTCTGGTACCTGCATGAAACCATCTTGGTTGTCTATTAAAGTGCTTGGCACCAGACAGAGACCATCAACTGCTAGGTCAGCATTTTTGAACTAGAGTCCAATTCGGTTGACAGGTGTTCCCAAAAAGGAATGGCAATGCTAATTTTGAAATATTCTTCTGGAGTGGCCACAGGTTGGTTGTCACAGAGAGTCTGTCGGGATGCTTGACGAGGAACAATAACATCAGTTGTCAAAGCATTTGCCATTTTGCTGACTTCACCAAACCAGGCAACAAACGCTGTGTCGACATCTCTTCTAATAGAAGACATGCAGTTACTGACCTCTTTGATTTCCCTGTAGGCATCGCCGACATCTTTTGTCCTTTTCTGCAGCTTCACTGTCAAGGGTTTTAAGTAACGCAAACAATTGCGGACAACAAATGCAACGAGGAAAACACAGCTGCTCAAGGTGTGGAGAAAGCCAGTTGCCTTGGTCAATGTCTCACTGTCCCAATTGTCACTGTCTTCACACAATGTGTCTGTTACGTTGAAACGCGAATGGTAGTACGTCGGAAACGTGTACGATAGATCTAATCGTTTCGTTTTGCAAAGTATTCAATAATGGAGTTTATTTACCTTTGATTTGAGTTTGCATTGTTGTTAGGAGAGGCTTTGTATAACGTTGATAATTTGCGTTAGTCGATATTATTTGAGAATCTTCTGGATATGCGTGTTTACTCTTGATAGAAATTTCCGGATGGATATCGAAGGTCGTGAATGTTCCCGGAAGTAGAGAAAATGTGTATGACGTAAGCCAGTGATGACGATCTTTAGTTCGATTGGTGGCAGTGCGTCATTTCTACTAGGTACCAAATTGTTCGAGAAAAGAGAGAGGTTATTTAATCGTGTGCCGAGATTGTTGTAGATAGAGAAGTTGTTGAGAGTAAAGTTGTTGATAGTGAAGCTGAAGAGTTGCTGTGAAAGTTGTTGAGTTGAGTTGAGAATTGTATGCAGTTGTTGGTGTGTGCTGAATAAAAGTGGAAAACTTCATACGTTGACTTTGTGACTTGTATGCTGCTTGAGCGGGTTGCGTGAATAAACGAATCTGAGTTACACAACTATCAGGAATTCAAGCATCGGGGCTGAATCAGATACTGATAGAAAACTCCAACATCGAACTGAGTGTAACATTTTGGGGGTCAAGCCGCGATTCACGCCATAGCCAAGGGTTCAACTGCTACAACAAGCGAGTCAACGTTACGAGAGGCAGTCATCGAGGGTAGCCGCCAACGAGTTGCGTCGAGAGGGGCCAACATACTGGGACTACATCACCGATAGGTTCGGGTTGACTGCAAGGGCGTGTAGTCGCCGAAGAGTTGCTTCGTGAGCGAACAACAGAGCGGGACTACGTGGCTGCCGTAAGACTACGTCAAGGGACAGTCTCGGAGCTACATCGCCAGTGTTACAGAGAGCGGCGAGCGGACGTCGCGTCTACTTCAGCACAGGAGCGTATACATCAACACCAGCGTGGTGCAGCGTCGCATACGACGAGGACAGCGGGGCCTGCGTCAACGAAGGCGACTAGTGACAAGCATCAGCGCTACTGCAGAAAGCGTGCTGTTCTAGAACAGTCTAGAAAGGTACAGCACAGTCAAGAACTTTCCAGAAAAAGAACTTTCCAGAAAAGAACCTTCTAGAAAAGAACTTTCCAGAAAAGCATCAAGATGGCTGACTTCTGGCAGAAAGGGATGCAACTGAATCTAAAAGGCAAGCAGCTGACGGAGTACGTCAAGTCTCAGATTGAACTGAAGCGTCTGGAAATTGAACAGCAGCGTCAAGAAAGAGAGTTAGAGGAACAGCGTCGGCGTGACGAGATGGACGAGAGACAATTAGAGGCTGAGCGTCAGTACCAGCTAGAGTTGGCGCGTATCCAGAACAATCAGCATGCGAACAAAAAAACCAACGACCATACGGCTCCAAAATTGCCAGCTTTCGTCGACGGGAAGGACCAGATCGACTGTTATCTGGCGAGATTCGAAAGGTTCGCTGAAAGCTCTAACTGGCAACCTCAAGACTGGGCAATTCGACTGAGTGCACTTCTGACGGGGCAAGCTCTCGAAGTTTACACCAGACTGTCGAACGATGACGCCAAAAACTACGATGTCTTGAAAGAGGCCCTGTTGCAGTGCTACAACTTTACAGAGAAGGGCTACCGTAAACGCTTCCGTGAATGCCGGCCTAAGTCAGACGAGACGCCAAAGCAGTTTGTGGAGCGCCTGTCGTCATATCTACACAAGTGGGTGGAGTTATCAGGCGAAACGAAGTCTTACGACAGTCTCCATGACCTGATCGTGAAGGAACAATTTCTCAATGCCTGTCACAAGGACTTAGCGACCCACTTAGAAGAACAAAAGCTGCAGACGCTTAAAGATGTGACTGAGGCTGCTGAAAGATATCTCATCGCTCATGGGAAAACCCTGGGGCCACCCAGCGCGACGAAACATTTTCAGAAGACTGGAAACCATGGGAACCAGGTCCAAGGGAGCCAGACGAGCCAGAGACAGACGGACTCCACGCCTCCTCCCAGGGAAGGGCATTCAAGAGGCTGTTTCACCTGCAACGCTACAGACCACAGAGCGGCTAATTGTCCTCAAAACAAAAGTAGCGGACAGCGGAGCAGTATGGACAACGCAGCGGCGGGCAACCGGCAGAGGCGGTTCTCCAATCAACGGCAAAACAGTAGATCTGACCATCAAGTGTGCGGCGGGAGCGTCATCCTTCCGAGTGAGACCAAGCGCACAGCTACCCCTGCCGATGTGCAAGAGTGCATGACCGATGGCCAACTTCTCCTTGCCAACGGAAAATCCATCCCCGTCGTCGCCAGCGCAGCTGTGACCGTCCAGAACATGCCTGTTTCAAAGGGACGCGTCGGAAATCATGAAGTGACTGTCTTAAGAGACTCTGGCTGCAGTGGGGTCATCGTCAGAGAAGACCTAATCGCTAAAGAACAGTTCACTGGCGATTCTAAATGGACACTTATGGCCGACAGCAAATGTGTGAAAGCGCCAGTTGCGAAGATTCATGTCAACACCCCTTTCTACACAGGCGAAGTAGAAGCGGTTTGCCTGAAAAAGCCGCTATACGATTTGATGATCGGGAATATCGACGGCGCGAGACGACCCGACGACCCCGATCCAGAGTGGAGTCCTGCCTCAACTCAACACGTCGAAGTTGTGGAGGAGGATCCATTGCCGTTTCCCGATGGAGACCTTACAGAGCTGCTACGGGACAATGTGGTTACTCCGGCTCAGCCCTGCCGACCAGAGATCGTCGGTGCTGTTACAACCAGGGCCCAGGCCAAGAGAGACAAGACGTCTACGCCACTGAAGGTCGCCGACAACTCCAAAGCTGCCATCGTGGACAGAGATAAGCTGATCCAGCTCCAGGAAGCTGATAGCACTTTAAACAAGTATAGGAACCGCCAAGACCACGTGACCAAGGGCAGTGGCCCGGTCTATTTTGAGGTGAAAGCCAAGATCCTGTACCGAATCTTCCAGCACCCGAGGGTCAACGGAGGGAAACCACTACGTCAAGTCTTGGTACCGTTACCTCTAAGGCGCCAAGTGATGGAAGTAGCTCATGACTCTATCATGGGAGGTCGCCTAGGCATCAGAAAGACGTCAGACAGAATCCAGGCGGTGTTCTACTGGCCAGGGCTTCATGCGGACGTCAGCCGTTTCTGCCGATCATGTGACATTTGCCAGAAGACCATACCTCGAGGAAGGGTCCCGAAAGTGCCTATGCAGAGGATGCCTCTGATCGACCGACCTTTCAAGAGGGTGGCCTTAGACTTAATCGGCGAAATAAAACCTCCGAGTGAAGAAGGTCATCGGTGGGTACTGACTTTAGTGGACTATGCGACTCGGTACCCAGAAGCAGTGCCACTGAAGAAGATTGACACTGAAACTGTAGCAGAGGCACTGGTGGACATGTTCAGTAGGCTTGGAGTGCCTGAAGAAATTCTGACAGACCTCGGGACGCAGTTCGTCTCTGACTGCATGAAGGAGGTCAACAGACTGCTGAGCATCCGGCATTTGACTACGACACCCTACCATCCGATGTGCAACGGGCTTGTCGAGAAGTTCAATGCTACGCTGAAGTCCACCCTGAAGAAACTGTGCAGCGAGCAGCCCAGACAATGGCATCGTTACATCAACGCCTTACTGTTCGCCTACAGAGAAGTGCCGCAGGAGTCCACCGGCTTTTCTCCGTTCGAGCTGCTGTACGGAAGAACCATCCGAGGGCCGATGCACATCCTGAAAGAACTGTGGACGAAAGAAGTGGACACCCCAGAGGTGAAGAACAGCTACCAGTACGTGTTTGAGCTACGGGAGAAGCTGGAGCAGACTCTCGAGATAGCCAGAGAAAACCTGAAGAAGTCCCAGGACTGTGGAAAGCACTATTATGATCGTAGGGCTGTGAACAGGAAGTTTAAACCTGGCAACAAAGTGCTGGTGCTGCTACCTACTGATCACAATAAGTTGCTGATGCAGTGGAAAGGCCCGTACGAAGTGGAGACCGTGGTGGGGATCAACGACTACAAGGTGAAGGTCGGCCAGCATTCCAAGATATACCACGCCAACCTCCTCAAGCTGTACGTGGAAAGGCCATCAGAGACTGTGCATGTGGCAACAGCAGCTGAGATCGACAACAGCTTTGACAGGGAAGAACTGTTGGAACTGGGAGACTTCGATAGCAAAGAAGGCATCGATGATGTTAAGCTAGGACCACGCTTGACAGAAGGTCAAAAGATGGAGCTCAAGGACCTTATGGGCGAATTTCCCCATAGCTCCAGTGATGTCCCAGGCTCTACGACTTTGGTCGAACATGAAATCCACACCCGGACCTGGAAGGAGCATCTGCAGACCTTGAGGGAGCTGTTCCACCGTCCCGCAGAAGCCAACCTGACCGTGGGACCCAGCGAATGCATCCTGGGAAATGACAACGTCGACTGCGTCGGACATCCGATGGAAGAAGGAGACAACGGAGGACGCACTGATTCCAGGGAAGCCCACGTGATCATCGTCTTTGACCCTGGGCCGATGACGACCGCAACTGACGAGGGCGTCGTTTCCTTGCGAATGAAAGAACATTGACTGTGTGGACGAACTAAGAATATTGGTAATGACAGACTTGAAAATGAAAAACGTTGACTGGGTAAATGATCTGTGAACATTGACTGTATCCAGAAAGACTTGCAGATGAGAAACTTTGACTCTGTGTGAATGAACTGTGAACATTGACAATATCCAGACAGATTTGAAGATGAAAACCATTGACTCTGTGTGAATGAACTGAGAACATTGACAGTATTCAGACAGTCTGAAATAAGTTTTAATTCTGAACTTTGTTTGTGCATTACGTTTCAACGTTGTTGAAAGAAATTAGGTAAATTTCTTCTTGAGTGGGGGGTTATGTTACGTTGAAACGCGAATGGTAGTACGTCGGAAACGTGTACGATAGATCTAATCGTTTCGTTTTGCAAAGTATTCAATAATGGAGTTTATTTACCTTTGATTTGAGTTTGCATTGTTGTTAGGAGAGGCTTTGTATAACGTTGATAATTTGCGTTAGTCGATATTATTTGAGAATCTTCTGGATATGCGTGTTTACTCTTGATAGAAATTTCCGGATGGATATCGAAGGTCGTGAATGTTCCCGGAAGTAGAGAAAATGTGTATGACGTAAGCCAGTGATGACGATCTTTAGTTCGATTGGTGGCAGTGCGTCATTTCTACTAGGTACCAAATTGTTCGAGAAAAGAGAGAGGTTATTTAATCGTGTGCCGAGATTGTTGTAGATAGAGAAGTTGTTGAGAGTAAAGTTGTTGATAGTGAAGCTGAAGAGTTGCTGTGAAAGTTGTTGAGTTGAGTTGAGAATTGTATGCAGTTGTTGGTGTGTGCTGAATAAAAGTGGAAAACTTCATACGTTGACTTTGTGACTTGTATGCTGCTTGAGCGGGTTGCGTGAATAAACGAATCTGAGTTACACAACTATCAGGAATTCAAGCATCGGGGCTGAATCAGATACTGATAGGAAACTCCAACATCGAACTGAGTGTTGGCCCCCAAAATGTTACATTCAGTTCGATGTTGGAGTTTTCTATCAGTATCTGATTCAGCCCCGATGCTTGAATTCCTGATAGTTGTGTAACTCAGATTCGTTTATTCACGCAACCCGCTCAAGCAGCATACAAGTCACAAAGTCAACGTATGAAGTTTTCCACTTTTATTCAGCACACACCAACAACTGCATACAATTCTCAACTCAACTCAACAACTTTCACAGCAACTCTTCAGCTTCACTATCAACAACTTTACTCTCAACAACTTCTCTATCTACAACAATCTCGGCACACGATTAAATAACCTCTCTCTTTTCTCGAACAATTTGGTACCTAGTAGAAATGACGCACTGCCACCAATCGAACTAAAGATCGTCATCACTGGCTTACGTCATACACATTTTCTCTACTTCCGGGAACATTCACGACCTTCGATATCCATCCGGAAATTTCTATCAAGAGTAAACACGCATATCCAGAAGATTCTCAAATAATATCGACTAACGCAAATTATCAACGTTATACAAAGCCTCTCCTAACAACAATGCAAACTCAAATCAAAGGTAAATAAACTCCATTATTGAATACTTTGCAAAACGAAACGATTAGATCTATCGTACACGTTTCCGACGTACTACCATTCGCGTTTCAACGTAACAGTGTCCCAAACAGTCGTGAACAACCAGGAAGAGAGATGTATAAACCATTTAACCTCCAGTGCTTCATGTTTTTCTACCCAGATCTTGTTCTGCACAGATCAACAAGCTTTGTCTTTGTCGTATCAGGCTGATATGATTCGATGGTATCTTCAAGTTTTCTTTGTCTATTTGGAGAGTTTGAGAAAAACAGTGACAGTTCCCTCAGTGCTCCAATCATGTTCTTCACTGCAGGCAAGCCGCATGCTTTTACAATGCATTAAAAAAATCATTTTTTTGTTTTTTTAGTTTTGCAGGGGAGGGGGGGGGGGCTGGAACCCAGGTACCCCCCTCCCCCCCCCCCCCTCCTGGATCCGGCCCTGCCCAACACATCACCAACGACGAAGTCCCACAGACCATCACACAAGCCATTGGACAACACAATGACATGCTGACAGTGGTAAAGGAAATGGAAAGTCCGATGGTATGGCCACATCACCAGATCATCAGGCCTTGCATAGACCATCCTGCAAGGCACAGTGCAAGGAGACAGAAGAAGAGGGCGACAGAAAAAGGGGTGGAACCATGAGGGTTGCTGAGGACAGAGAAAGATGCAGTAAGCTGGTTAAACGATCATGTGTGTTGCCCCAACGACCTTCGAGTTATGGGATGGGATAGGCTAGGCTAGGCTAGGACACATGGGAGGAAGTGAAGTTACCGTTTTAGTCTGATTGACTTTTACTCCATTTGGTGATCCGTTTGATCCGTTCCAACTTGTCTTTTCTTTCTAAAGTCTTGGAAAAAGTAGTCCTTCAGCAACTCTTTTCTTACCTCACTGAACACAACCTCCTTCCTCCATCACAGTCTGCTTACCGCCCCAACCATAGCACAGAAACCGCCCTCATCAAAGTGACAAATGACATACTGCGTGGCCTGGACGTGGGCGATGTGTCCCTCCTCACTCTCTTAGACCTATCTTCTGCTTTCGACACTATTGACCACAACATTCTCCTTCAAAGACTCTCCACTCTCTACGGAATCTCTGGAACTTGTCTCTCCTGGTTTCAATCCTACCTCTCTCACAGGTCTCAGTCTGTCCTCATTGGTGAACACTCTTCCTCGTCTGTCCCACTCTCCTTTGGTGTCCCTCAAGGTTCTGTCCTCGGTCCTGTCCTCTTCATTCTGTACACTAAAGGCCCCGCCACACATGCCGATTGTGCAACGATTTTGTTTGCGATCCGATCCCGATGACGTCAGAACTACTACTTGCCCTGCGGTCCGATGACAATCGGCTCGGTATCGTGCGATTAGAACCTGTTCTATTCTGCTGTGCAAAATCGGCCCCGATTGTAAACTTCCAACCAATCAGAATGCGTCCCGTGTTCATTGTCAACTTGGCGTCAACTTGGCGGCACAAACGAAGCTGATGACAGGTGACAGGCTGGGAAGTCTCGTCTTTCGTAGGCCTCAATTACATACTATATATACTATACTACGTACCTATGTATGAAGCCCCACGAGTTTACAAAGCCGAAATTAATAAAGACTTCAGAGCCTGTGATGTAACCCGCGTTGTTTTGTATGGTTTTGATTTGGTTTTCCATTACGTTTTTATTTTTAAATAGTTTTTGTAGCATGTAGAGACATATTTCTGCTGTGGTTTCAGACAAGATGGTTAGCTGTTGGATGGGGATGGTAAACTGTTGGATGGGGTTGTGGATCGTGTACACTGACACAAGTGAAAGTGAATATAAACAATGCACATTGTGTGGAAGTTTCGGGTCGACCTGATCGGAAACGTGTGGCAGTGCTATCGGTTTTGGAGCCCGGCCCGATCGCAAACGGATCCGAAACCCGATCTAGAATCGGCCTTCAAACCGGTATGTGTGGCGGGGCCTTAAGCCTCTCTCTAATCTCATCTATTCCCACTCTGTCAACAGTCAGTCATTTGCAGACGACACACAACTCCACACCTCTTTCAGCTCCTCCGTCCAGTCCATGCAGGCATGATTTTTTATTTACACACGTATGTGGTTGATTTAAAACTTTCAAAGAAAGATGATTACCCCATGGAGGTGCTGGGGGTTTCAGTATAAATAGTATCCCCACTTTCTGGAAATTTAGTGCTTTAAATTCCCACTGTCGCTGTCTTTCTAAGTTGTTCTTTCTCATTCCTGCTCTGTTCTATCAATCTGCTATACTATCTTCTTCTTCGCTTGACCAATCACCTACCTTTTTTCTTGAAAACTCTTCCGGGACAAGACTCCTTATTTGTGTGTGAGGTCTGTTGGATCAGCTTGGGAATATTGGACGCTTTCTGCCAGGTGGTCACTGGTGCTTCCTATCACGTTATTATTTAGCAATGTAGAGGCATTTTATATGTATGTATTTTGTTGATAATTTATTTGATGTTTGTATTCATTTTGTTTTTGTAAACGGGGGTTCGATAAATTAGAGTATATTAATTATATATCTTCAGTGTCCCCTGCGTGGGATCTCTATCTATATTGCAAAGTGACTGGCTGGTGGAGAGCATTCAGTTTTACCACTAGGGTTGTTTCGGCAGATCTTTTATGCGGATCGGGGGTTGTGTGGTCCTGATTTAGCTCGGAAGAGTCCGCTGGACCTAAAGCAATAATCATGTAATGTAATGTAATTCAGCATAGCATAGCCATAGTTAGGCATGCAGGCTAAAAAGCCTTTGGCCCTCATAATCGATCTTGATGAGGGTCCCAAGACCCAACCCCCTGGCCTCAGTGCCTACCAATTTAGAATTTTTAGATTCCAATTTGGTGGAGTAGACGCTATCCTTAAATAACTTGTCCAGACTACTCTTGAACACATTAAGTGATCCAGCATCCACAGCCTCGGCAGTCAGGTTATTCCAAGGGGTTACCACTCCACTGAAAACGAAAATTGTCCCCAAATGCGACAAGTCACAGACAGATTGATATTATCCATAATTTTCTTTTCATTGTGAGTGCGAGGTCTCATTGTGCGATAGCTTAATTTGTGCTTGCAACAAAAGCCAAGGAACGAGAGACACACTCGTGAAATTGTAATCGGAAGAAGAAAATCAAAACGCCCATCCAAAAGAAACTGTCTTTAAGCAGTCGCTCTTTCATAACAGAAATATATTGCTGTTAAGTTCCATTCCATAGGTATCCTAGTATTAAACCAAGAAAACTTTAGTACGCAATTCTTGTTGATTTTGTCGAAAACAATGTTTACTATAGTAGTCCATCATGGAATCACTTCGCTGGTGTTCTCTCGAATGTTCTTCCCTTGCATAAAAACAACCATGTCCTTCACCTCATTACTTATGCATGCAGATAAGGTCAGCCAATCGGCGTATAGCAGATACTGATGCCCCAGTATTTTGTTACTAATTTTAGACTTATAGACGCCTCGTGGTCTTTCTAGTACAATCGCGTTGCGTTTGTAAAACTCGCGCTCGCTTCAGAGGCGGTTATAAAAACCACGATTGGCGTAAGCGTAACACAGATTGAGTTGAAACACGATCAACTTACGATAAAAGCTAAAAGGAAAAAGCGAAACTAACCATTGAAACCGAGCGACTTTTGGTTACTACTACTACTACTACGCGAAATTTGTATAGTCTACCTGTGCAAACGACGATTGAAGCAGAAAATTTTCTATTAGAGACTTAGAATCGAGATCTACAGCTACAGAATGGCAAGCAAAGCTCCAGCGATCGGCATTGACTTGGGCACGACCTACTCTTGTGTGGGCGTGTTCCGACACGGTCAAGTAGAGATCATCGCCAACGATCAAGGACAGAGAACCACTCCTAGCTACGTGGCCTTCACAGATACGGAACGACTGGTGGGCGATGCAGCCAAGAACCAGGCGGCCATGAACCCCGAGAACACCGTGTTTGACGCCAAGCGACTCATCGGCCGCCGCTTCACCGACAGCAGCGTGCAAAGCGATATGAAGCACTGGCCGTTCAGGGTGGTCAACGACGGCGGCAAGCCCAAAGGTGCAGGTGGAGTACAAGGGCGAGACCAAGACAATGGCGCCGGAAGAAATCAGTTCCATGGTGCTGACCAAGATGAAGGAGACGGCGGAGGCCTACCTGGGTCAGAAGATCAAGGATGCTGTCATCACGGTTCCAGCCTACTTCAACGACTCACAGAGACAGGCCACCAAAGACGCGGGCGCCATCGCCGGTTTGAACGTTCTGAGAATCATCAACGAGCCCACCGCTGCCGCATTGGCCTACGGTCTGGACAAGAACGTGCAGGGAGACAAGAACGTCCTCATCTTCGACCTGGGCGGTGGAACTTTCGACGTCTCCATCCTCACCATCGCGGAAGGGTCGCTGTTCGAGGTCAAGTCCACCGCGGGTGACACTCATCTTGGTGGTGAAGATTTTGACAGTCGCCTGGTGAGTCACTTCAGCGAAGAATTCAAGCGCAAGTACAAGAAAGACATTGGCCAAAACGCCAGAGCTCTGCGACGTCTTCGTACAGCCTGTGAACGCGCCAAACGCACCTTGTCCAGCAGCGCAGAGGCTAGCGTGGAAATTGATTCTCTCTACGAAGGCGTCGACTTCTACACTCGCATCACCAGGGCCAGATTTGAAGAACTGTGTGCTGATCTGTTCCGTAAGACCCTGGAACCCGTGGAACAGGCCCTGAGAGACGCTAAGATGGACAAATGTCAGATCCACGAGGTGGTCCTGGTGGGAGGCTCCACTCGCATCCCCAAGATCCAGAAGATGCTGCAGGAGTTCATGGGAGGCAAGGAGCTTAACAAGTCCATCCATCCAGATGAAGCTGTGGCCTACGGAGCCGCCGTTCAGGCTGCAGTACTGAGCGGTGATATGAGTGACATCATCAAGGACTTGCTGCTGGTGGATGTGGCTCCTTTGTCCCTCGGCATCGAGACAGCGGGCGGCGTGATGACCAAGCTGGTGGAACGCAACACCACCATCCCCACCAAGACGTCACAAGTGTTCACCACCTACTCCGACAACCAGCCCGCCGTTACCATTCAGGTATACGAAGGTGAGCGCGCCATGACCAAAGACAACAACCTGCTGGGCCGTTTCGAGCTTACCGGAATCCCTCCAGCACCACGCGGCGTCCCACAGATCGAGGTCACCTTCGACATCGACGCTAACGGCATCATGAAAGTGTCCGCTCAAGACAAGAGCACGGGCAAGTCGTCCAACATCACCATCAAGAACGACAAGGGCCGTCTGAGCAAAGACGACATCGACCGCATGGTGAGCGAGGCAGAGAAGTTCCGTGAAGAAGACGACAAGCAGCGGCAACGGGTGGACGCTCGTAACAAACTGGAGGCTTACGTGTTCTCAGTACGGCAGGCCCTCAACGACTGCAGCGACAAGCTGAGCAGCCAGGACCGTGAGCAGGCCAACAAGGTGTGTGATGACGCTCTGAGCTGGCTGGAGAACAACTCTCTGGCCGACATGGAGGAGTTTGACCACAAACTGCAGGAGGTGCAGAAACTTTGCTCTCCTCTCATGGCCAAGCTGCACGGTCAGGGTCAGGGTCAGAGTTCACCATCTTCAGGATTCTCTGGACAGCAGAATCATGGCGGTCCTACCGTAGAAGAGATGGACTAAAATACTACACAGGCCGACTCTAAATATATGGAATGTGTGCTAGAAGACATTGTGTGAAAAACATTCGTGCAATCGATCTCAATACGCCCCTAGGATATTGTGACTAAAATATTATGTGATATGAACAATATTATTTAATGACTTTCATAAAGTCAACGGGTTGTTTGAAAGAGACCATGAAAGATGGGTAGTTTGAATTAAATGCATAAAGATTCATTGTACATGTTAACGGAAAATTCAATTAGTTTGAATGTGACTGAATATGCAAAATGGTGTGGCTGTTAAAAATTAAGAATTTACTCCTAAATAAAACGAAGAAAATAAAAAGTTTGAAATTTTTGTTTGTTCCATTTTCTTTATCTTTTTTTCTATCATTTGCTCTCTCTCTCTCTCTCTCTCTCTCTCTCTCTCTCTCTCTCTCTCTCTCTCTCTCTCTCTCTCTCTCTCTCTCTCTCTCTCTCTCTCTCTCTCTCTCTCTCTTCTCTCTTCGCCTGCTTTACTTATCTTCTCCTTTTTCTTCTATATTGTTCTTCCTTCCTGTCACGGTTACATCGATTATCGTTTCCAAATTCCTGTTCTTACATAATATTTCCAAGACTTCATAGTTTGAAAATTAAAAAAAAAAGTCTTAAAGAATCCACAACTTAACAAATAAAACTGTTAAAAGTAAATAATTTAACAAATAAAATAAAATAGTTATTGACGTTAAAAAAAAGACACGACAAAAACAAAAATTTAATAATAATAATAATAATAATAACAATAACAATAATAATAATATAATAATAATAATAATAATAATAATAATAATAATAATAATAATATTATTAATAATTACCATACAGTGTTTACATCCAAAAGCAAAAAGAGTGGCAATAATGAGGTGTTCAGCACAGATGTTTGTTTCTCGACCTTGGACAGTCAAGCACGATCATACATACAGAGACATCATTTTTTTACTAACAAAAAACCAACAACAACAAAACAAGAAGAAGGAAACGAAGAAACCAAACCACTTGCAACTGGCTCATTGCCAGTTAATTCAACAGCAGTTTAAAATAATCGACTTCGTCTCTCTCTCTCTCTCTCTCTCTCTCTCTCTCTCTCTCTCTCTCTCTCTCTCTCTCTCTCTCTCTCTCTCTCTCTCTCTCTCTCTCTCTCTCTCTCTCTCTCTCGGAGACTAAGCTGTATGCTATTGCTAGAAGTAAAATAATTTGATGATTTCCGAATTCAATTGATATAATTCGTGAGTGTTAAGTGGAAATAGTACTGGTATTAGCAGTAGCTCTGACAGCCTCAAAAAATGACATTTTGTGAGAGCCAGAAGAAAGCAAGTTTTTTAGATATACAATACAAGATTATTGCTTTAGGTCCAGCGGACTCTTTCGAGCCAAATCAGGACCAAGTTTTTGAGATGGAAAACAATATAAAAATAATAAAATAATAAAAGCAGATACAAATTTTTTAAAAAAAAATATCTGAATCTTATGACGTGACTTGATCAAGTAGGCTAATTGTTAACATTCCCGTACTCGATCGCAGGCCATTGCTTTGGATCATTGACAATTTTCCACAGATCTGCAGGCAACGAGTCATCCAAACCACAAGTTTTAGTTTTTTTTTCAAAATAAGGTCTCCTGTCATTTCATTCATTCATTTGGTAAATTAACGTACCCGGACACATTAGCGTATAGGGGACAAGGAAATGTTTATAATTCGTTGAAATAAGAAGTCTTGCTAAATAAAGTAAGGATGAAGATGGAGCGCCTGTAGCTGGGACGGCTGCTACGACAACCGGCAGGAGGGAAGCGTCGAGTTGGAATAAGGCAGACGAAAAAGGAAGCCACGTCCAGAAGAAAGTTAAGTAGTTTCGGGTTGGCAGGAGGTGTTAGGTTCCATGGATGGTTGCCGGTGATGTGAGGCTCAGAGGAGGAGGAAATTTGCTCCTGTCGTTGTTGTTGTTGTTGTTGTTTGTAGATTATAGTCACACGACACTTTCGCATATAGGTGACTACTGGACCGATTTATACTGACACCAGCGGGCCAGTTGTTGGTAAAGGGGAAAATAATATGATCACACGTTGACCAATCCGGGATTCGAACCAGCGACCTTTCGGTTACTAGCAAGACGCTCTTACCAACTGAGCTACCCGGCCCCTCAAGCTCCTGTCTTCGGGTACTCTGGCTTATAACATAGGCTTCCTCTCATCTTTTTTTTTTTTTTTTTGGTCTAAGGGAAATGACTCCGGTGTGCAGAAATGAAAGGACGCATTTCCGGAATTTTGGCGTCATTGGTTGCTGACTCTTGCAGAAGGTTAGAATCGATAAAATACAATATTTAAAAGTCGTCGATACACTACATGACACGTTACAAGCGTAGACGATTTTAAGATTGATTTTTTTTTTGGGGGGAAGGGCTGGGGGGGGGGGGGGTTGCTAACCTGAGAATGGTTTGCAAATGTCAACACTAAAAAACACCCGAATTCAGGGAAAGGGTTTCATCATAATTCATGTCATGTGACATTCGATTTGGATAGCTAAGATAGGCATAATAGTTCATACTACTACTACTACTACTACTACTACTACTACTACTACTACTACTACTAATAATAATAATAAAGTGCCAGAGTAACCAACAAGTATGATTGTGGGCGCCTATTATTAAAAATAACTTAACTAATAACTAGTAATAAGCATTCACAATCATACACGTGTTGATTACTCTGGCAATTTAAATATGTATTATTTTTCTTTCAATCTTGGTCTATTCATATCAGAATGTTTAAACATTTTGTGTTGTTTGTCTTGTTTTCAGACCTCTTTTTTATGGAGGTGGCATACTCTGGCAATAAAACTTACGAGTCATTTTTTTAAAAATTGTAATAATTAGCAGTACTGCAACAGTTCTAGTCAATTGCAGCAAAAGCAACACCAGCAACAAGCAAAAACTGCTACAACTATAATAATAAAAATAATAATAATAATAATAATAATAATAATAATAATAATAATAATAATAATAATAATAATAATAATAATAAAAATCCCCCCCACCCCCCTCCACACACACACACACACACAAAAGTCTGTTTACGGTAACAGAAAAAAAAATGGGGTCGGTAGGTGGGCTCCATTTCTTTTCTTTTTTTTAAATTTTCAGCGTGGGTGCAATTTTTTTTTATTTCTTTGTCAGTTGTTGTTTTTTCCAGACGAACCTCAAAAATAAGTTTAGGGGCAGGCCAAAAAATTAGTGTCAGTCAAAATACCATAAACAAACGGTTTTTTTCGGGGGTGGCCTAATAATATTTATTCGTTTTTCCTCAGGTAAACATGGCAGTAAGGCTAACACTGCAAGAAGCAGTGCAGCGATGGCGCACCAGAACAGTCAGGGTGGACAAGATAGCAATGTGCGTCTTCTTCTGCGGTGGAATCTTCCTGCTGTGGTATGAACTGTCGCATGTCTCATCCTTCTACTATCCAGAATGGAATCTAGCGTATACCTTCAACGTCCTTCTGGCCATTTTCTTCGCAATCAACATCTACGGGAACTGGTTTATGTTGCTTTTGACGGATGTGACAGGAAAGGGTTTGGTGTTTCCGTCAGGTTCCCCACCCTCTGGTTGGAGTTACTGCGCAGGGTGTGCGGCCAACGTTCCAGTCCGCTCTCACCATTGCATTCTGTGCAAGACTTGCATTTTAAAGCACGACCACCATTGTTGGTTTGCTGGAACTTGTGTGGGTCATGATAACCATCGCTACTTTTTGGCACTGTGTCTTCACATGGTAATGGCCGGGCTGTATTGTAATGCCTTTAACTGGGCTTTTGTGTGGAGTGTCAAGGTAAGTCTTTCTCTCTCCCTCCCTCCCTCCCTCCCTCTCTTTCTCATTTCTTGGCATTTCCAGTTAAAACAGGTTAAGCTTCATAATTATAATTCTGTATTTTAAAAGTTAAAGCGATGGTACCAAAAAAGTGGTACATGTTTCCAGTATCGAATACATTTGGTCTTTCTTTCACTGTTTCAGTCAAGGTGTTTGATCTTATTATTGATAAACTTTGTGACTGTTGCCAAGACTAAGCAGATTGCTGAATTACTTGTAATCTGTCATTCTTCTGTTTCTTCTTGTGCATCTCTCTCTCTCTCTCTCTCTCTCTCTCTCTCTCTCTCTCTCTCTCTCGCTCTCTCTCTCTCTCTCTCTCTCTCTCTCTCTCACTTTCTCTCTCTCTCTCTCTCTCTCTCTCTCTCTCTCTCACTTTCTCTCTCTCTCTCTCACTTTCTCTCTCTCTCTCTTTCTCTCTCTCTCTCTTTCTCTCTCTCTTCCTATCCTCCCTTCCCTCCTCTCTCTCTCTCCCTCCCTCTCTTAGGTTGTTTCTTTGGTGGTTCTTTCGGATGGTTGTTTATTCACTTATGTCTTTATGATTATCGATTTTATTTATTCATACTGTTGTATGTCCTTTGAACACTTAACATCTACACTGATAATAGATGACATCTTTGATCTTCACTTTCCACTATATAATTAATTCCTTATCATAGATTTCCTCTCTTCTAATTCATCCTCTTAACAGCATTATTATCATCATTCTTATCATTGTTGGTCACAACCTTTTTTTTTTCTTCATCACCTTATTGCTGAGATGATGATGATCCTGATCACAATGGTTGCCATTATCATCTGACTTTACCCAGGAAGGGTTTTAGAGGTTATGGTATAATTCATTCTGTTATTATATAATGCTGCCCAACAATATGTGGGTTTACATTTATATAATTGATGAAATAGATACCAACCACTAACACACATAATTACTCCATTATATCAAGAGAAGATTTACTGTTGTGAAATCTGTTTTGCAGGGAGAGATAACGTTGTTCAATCTGGTGTCGTTTGTCATACCCCACGTGGCGGCCTTCTTTGAACCGAGCACTTGGTACATTTTTTTCATCACCACTGTGTCCATGGTTGGTTTCTTGCTCACCTGCCTCTTCGCTTGGTTGCTACAGATACAGATAGTGCAGGTATAACCGTTATTTCTAATAACGTTAGGAGTCAACCTCGGGTTGGAGGAGTAGGGAGGTAGGGGGAGGAGGGGGGACAGTGGGGGAGGATGATGGTGGGTGGGGAGGGGGGTCACTTAGAATTGTAGGGTGTCACATCAAAAATGTTGAAAGTGGTAGTTAAAAAATAAAAGTAGTTTTTTCATATTTGAATGTGTTATAAATTCTTTTTTAAAAATGGCGTTGTTGAAGCCCCACTATGATCATTGTTTCTTCAGTTTCGTTTTGGATTTTGAACTGTACACTTTTAGGGTCAGATTTCACTTGATACATGATTCAAAATTTTATTGCCCAGAGAGAGAGAGAGAGAGAGAGAGAGAGAGAGAGAGAGAGAGAGAGAGAGAGAGAGAGACAGACAGACAGACAGACAGACAGACAGACAGAGGGAGACAGACAGAGGGAGACAGAGGGAGACAGAGACACACAGAGAGAGAGAGAGAGAGAGAGAGAGAGAGAGAGAGAGAGAGAGAGAGTGAGAGAGAGAGAGAGAGAGAGAGAGAGAGAGAGAGAGAGAGAGAGAGAGAGAGAGAAAATTTTGAAACTTTTGAAACTTTTTTTTAATTAGGGATAAAGATTTTAGACTAATAAGAAGTCTAATCTTCCAATCTGTCCCTTAACAAATTAACATAGTAAATAACCTTTAACATTAACTTGGAAATCATAGAAATCACACACACATGCACTCACACACATGCACACACAATCACACCAACATCTTCATCATTATCTTTAAACAATGTTAGGCAACCACCCCCCTTCCTATTCCTCACCTTCATAATAATAATACAAATAACAATAATCATAACAACATTGATAATAACAATAATAATAACAATAATAATAATAATTATTAATATTATTATTATTATTATTATCATCATCACTACTATTACTATCATACTACAATGTCATGAAAAACTGTTATCATATAAAAAATATCAGTTTTATAATTAATTATGAGAGAGAGAGAGAGAGAGAGAGAGAGAGAGAGAGAGGGAGAGATGATGATGATGATAGTGATGGTGATGGTGATGATATCCATTTCTAATGAGCAAGTATGCATGCTGAAGCATGCGCATTGCACATATGGAGAGTACGGGAAAATGAAAACGATTGGACACTAACCATCATGCATTATACAAAATCCTTTGTTATTTATGTATCATGTAGGAAAGAGGGTAAGGAAGTAGACAGAGAGTAAGAGTGGTGATTGGCAAAACCTGACTCAATCTGAGGCAAAGGTATGCGTCTTCATCCTCATTTTTGTTCCCTTTCTTTCTCTAATTTACCAATGTTGTTATTGTTTGTTTCAGGTTATAAATGGCCAAACGCGATTTGAACGCAAGAAGAAAATCCATACGTATGACCTTGGTTTGTGGGGCAACATCCAAGCTGTCCTGGGGCATCGAATGTTTCTGACGCTTCTCTGTCCATTTGTAAACTCCAGTTTACGCAGCAATGGGACCAAATTTTACACTCAAGGGGTCAAGTCAATGTAGGCAATAATCAGTGCATAGAAATAGTTTTTCGATAATTAATTCAATAATTTAGATTTTTTTATTTTTGACACTTTATTGTCCCTTTTTATCAGGAAAATCTGGGCTGCCTCCCCTGTCGAAGGTGTGGTCGCAGCCTGTGGCACGCCCAAACCTACCTAATATTAGTTGTATTTTATACAATTTTGCTGGGAGAGCAAACCGGAGTACCTGGAGAAAACCACTGAGATGTGGGCCGAGTCAAAAGTAAATAATTTCGGAGAAACATAATTCCCAGAAGCGAGATGTTTCTCTGAATATTATTTACTTTCGACTTTTAATTGCTAATTTGTTTGCACAATTTGTGTGTATACGTGCATATTTCAGAGCTAGTGCAAAGGGACAAAACTGTATATATATATGCGGTAAAGTCAATGTAGATAAAATTTGCCTAGGAATTTTGCGAAAAAAATAATTGTGAATGGAACCAAGGAGGAGGGCACTATATGAATCGTCATCATGATTGTTATTATCATTGCAATCATCATTATCATCACCAGCGTCATCATCATTATTATCATCACCATCAATCATCATCATCATCATCATCATCACCACCACCATCACCATCATTACCATCACCATCATTACCATCTTTTTCAGCGTTATTATGACTACATCTGGCTCTGCTATGTCCACTTTGGTGCATCTAGTGTAGTCAACTATGAGATTTTTTTATTCACAATGTCAAGTGAATGTAGATATCTGATAAGATGAGAATTAGATATGCCTAAGAAGTTATATTTATATGTGAGTGCCTTTGTCAAATCTAGTTAAAATAATATAGGCAGCAGAGAAACAAAAATGTACACAGCTCTTTAGACATAACAATTTGTGAGTTTGTGCATGGTGAGTTACGCCCGTTGGGGTGCCAGGGGTTTCAGTATAAATAGTATCCCCACTTTCTGGAAATTTAGTGCTTTAAATTCCCACTGTCGCTGTCTTTCTCATTTGCTCTTTCTCATTCCTGCTCTGTTCTATCAATCTGCTATACTATCGTCTTCTTCGCTAGACCAGTCTCCTACCTTTTTTCTTGAAAACTCTTCCGGGACAAGACTCCTTGTTTGTGTATGAGGTCTGTTGGATCAGCTTGGGAATATTGGACGCTTTCTGCCAGGTGGTCACTAGGGCTTCCTATGATGTTATTATTTAGCAGTGTAGGCATTTTATATGTATGTGTTTTGTTGATAATTTATAATGATGTTTGTATTCTATTTTGTTTTGGTAAACGGGGGTTCGATAAGTTGAGGTGAAGCCTCAGCCGTCCCCTATGTGGGATGTCTTTATTGTAAAGTGACTGGTTGGTGGAGGGCATTCAGTTTTCCCACTAGGATTGTTTCAGCAGATCTTTTATGCGGATTGGGGGTTGTCCGGTCCTGATTTGGCTCGGAAGAGTCCGCTGGACCTAAAGCAACAATTATGTAATGTAATGTAATGTAATGTGTGTGTGTGTGTGTGCTTGGCGGTGGTAAAGGTGTCCCTGTAACTTTTGTGGTTATTGGGGATTGAAGCGTTTGGGACCTCCCTTTTCTCTAGGCCAGCTTAATGAGGATGGTGTCTATCTCCTCTCCCTCGCTGCTTTACTGTCCCCGATTGTAAACTGATCCTGATACCCATTGACAGCTGGGAGGGCTGGGGTGTGTCGTGCGCTTGTTTCAATCTTTTTGTGTCGTTTTTTTGTGGGTTGCCTTAATTTAAAGAATGGTCGGTCACCGTCCAAGTACTAACCCCTCCTGACGCAGCTTGACATGAAACGTTGCTAGCATGTGCCCAAAAAAGCCTGCCAAGCTCACAGTGATAAAGCATGTACACCATTCCAAATCAAAACTGATGATTAATTTTGTTCCACACCGCAATCATTCAAACTTGACTTGTTTTTCTATTGTGTGTCTTTGTCAACAACAATGAAAGTCTTTTTACAAATTGTGTATGTTGGAGAAATCAAATATGTGATTTTTTTGTCTGTTTTTATTTGAGCGAGTTGTGCCTTTGATGTCTGTATTCTTTGGTTGAGCAGCCCCAAGCAATACATACATTGATTCATTTGCTGCTGTAAAATAGTTGCTTTAGTCATAGAGTGTGTCTAAGAATACTGCTAAATGATTTGATAAAAATGTGGCTCGGAGAAGGTGTAGCAATCTACTTATGTAGATAATCATATGCCGTGTCATGTTTCTGTATTTTGCAAGGTGTGTCGCGCTTTCTTGTTGCAATACAGAGCCCATCCGCTTACTCAACTAATCTTAATTACACTGTGTGATTGGGAGTGGCAGAGATTTGTTGATTCTTCACTGAAATTTAATTGATATTTTTGTGTATGTGTTATCTTCAAGCAAGACTGTGTACTCATTCCTCATCTTGTTGTTTTTTTTCTTCCCAGGACCTTACAATCATAGTTGCTGTTGATCACTCAGTTACACTACCCTGATGAATGAATGACTGTCGACTTAATGCAGGTCATACACAATTTTCAAACTTACGCTGCTCATACATTTTCAGACTTAGCCTGCACTGAAAACAATTTCCATACTTATATAGCACATAAACATGTATCACATGTCCAGACTAATACTGCAAATTTCCAGACTTAGGCTGCATATATAACATTTCCAGACTGAGGCTGCACGTATCATATTTCCAAATATGTGCTGCACTTATAAAATTTCCAAACCTGCGCTGCTCATAGCAAATTTAGCTTATGCTGCACATACACAATTTCTATACTCGAAGGCATGCTAACAGTGTAAATGGTACTATATGTGTTCTACACACAACTTTGTTAAGTAGTTATGCTGTTAGACTCTGGTCTCTTGTTTGTATAGATAGATGGTTTTACTGTAGATCATAGATGTGTGTTGCAGTTGTTGAAACGGGTAGTAGCTTTGAATGTGTGACAATTACTCCTAAATAGCAATTATCCTTATTTATTTTTTTGTGTATTTTTTTTATTATTTAATTATTTATTTTTCTTCTTGGAAATACCAGGAGATCTTTTAGTATAAATAGTTTTCCCACTTTCTGGAAATGTAGTGCTTCAAATTTCCTCTTTTCTATCATTCCTTGTATTTCTGCCTTAGCTTTTCTTTTCATTCACTCTTTCAATATATCAGTAACCTATTTTTTTTCTTAAAAACTCTTCCAAAACTCCTCGTTTGTTTATGGGGTCTGTTGGGTCAGCTTGGGGATATTGGACGCATTTTGCGAAATGGTCACTAGGGCTTTCTATGGTATTATTATTTAACAATGTTGGCATTTGATATGAATGTGTTTAGTTAATATTTTATCATGATGTTTATATTCTATTTTGTTTTTGTAAACAAGGTTTTGATAAATTAGAGTAAAGCCTCAGTGTTCCCTGCATGAGATGCCTTTATCACAAAGTGACCGGCTGGTGGAGTGCCTTCAGTGTTACCATTAGGATTTTATATGGATCAGGGGGAGTCCTCTTTCAATCAAGTTGTGGCCCTGATTTGGCTCTTTGCAGTCCGCTGGACCCTATAAACAATGACTAACTAACTAAATTTATTTATTTATTTATTTATTTATTTATTTATTTATTTATTTATTTATTATTATTATTATTATTATTATTATTATTATTATGTTGTTGTTGTTGTTGTTGTTAGTGTTATTATTACCATTATCTTCATTATTATTATTATTATTATTATTATTATTACCATAAATCAGTACATGCATTTGAATGAGTTATAAAATTCTCTAAATCTGTGAAGATGAAGAATAAATATAAAATGTTGTGTCTATTAAGACGAAATATGTCCACTATGCTGAGGTTCCAAGTGCAGCTGATTATTATTCCAAGATCACAACGATCTTTATTATTTCGTCAGATCTCCGTTTTATATTTCCATTGTTAATTATTGTTTGTCTGTGCTCCGCAAATGATAGTAGTAACTAATGTGCTATGCAAAACATTGTATATTGTATTTTGCTTTTGTTGTTTTGTGACGATTAAGATGTATTTTTACATACCACTGAGAACCTTGTGACAGAACCTTTAACTTAAATAAACATATATGCTTTCCTACAAACAAGAGTATCTGCGTTTACCTTGAAACTGAAAAAGTATAATTCTAGGCTTTGGTATTTAAAAATTAAGTGACCAAAATTTTTGGGGCGAGTCTGTTTCGCGAGACTTAAAATTTAAAGGGAAATACTCCGTCTTCGAGTTTGTTTCTCTCATTTATTGGGTTACTTCCCTTGGTCCACAAATTTGCATGCACTTGTTTCCCATGGTTTGGGTTTTGCAGTAGGGCGGCGGCGGCGTGTGTGTATGTGTGTGGGCATGCAGAAACGACGTTACTCTGACACACATGCAACTCTACATGGTTGTTTTTTTTTACGGCCCCGTTATTTTGACGTCAAAATAGTGCTCTGTAGAGTTACAGCTGTTTTAGGGTTAGGTTAAGGGTTATGGTTTAAAGTTAGGGGATAGCTTCAAAAAATTGAAAATGTCAAAATCATGTCAAAGAAATGGAAAGTGTGTCAAAATAATGTATGTTTTTTCACAACAGTCATCACAACGTCGTTTCTACAAAAATGTGTGTGTTGTTAATGTTTAGAAAACTGGACTTCTTGCTCAAGATAGCATATTTTGGACAATTTTGTGCGAATGCCACATTACCTGTGAGCCTTGGCCATCGTACTGCGTCAATAAATATTTTTCATTAAATCAAAGAATTGTTTTATATTTAATTTATAATTTAATTTTTTAAATTGTCTTATTGTGCTCACCAAGTTACTCAAAAGCTGACCAGGCGCCGTTGAGTTTACATTGTTGTTGATGCTTTTGGGGATCTCCGAGGTCAAGGTAATATAAAACAAGGTCAAGGCCATAGAGGTAAGGAATAACATCATTCTAGGTAACATGGTGTTACGGAGGAAGGTCATTATTTCAGTCCCTTGCAGTAAACAAAAAAATAAAATATAAATAAATAAATAAAACATGACTTGAAAAAAAAATCTATAAATAAATAAATTATAATAAAACATTAGATTATTTATTTAATTGATGTATTGATTGTCAAATAAATAAAGCACAACTCGGTTCTTTATTGTTAAAATTAAATTACACGACAAATATTATAACAATTCCAAATCAATATCTTCGTCAGAGCACGCTATAGTTAATTGAAGTATTTCTTTTCTTTTTTTAAGTAAACACTAGCGAAACGGACAAGCAGACAGGTAAACAAACCTTGCTTACTTGCTTAATTCCTTGAATTCCGCGTGGAACAAAGGGCCTCCACAACAGTTCTCCAGCGCACTCGGTTCTGGGCAGCCTTTTTCAGTTCACCCCACGACAGGTTGCAGCTCTTCATCTCCTCCTCACAGGAACGCCTCCAGGTCGTCTTGGGACGACCAACCTTCCTCTTCCCCATGAGGATTCCACTGTAGGTCCCGCCGTGTGATGTCTCGTTGGGGTTTCCGCAAAGTGTGTCCCACCCAGCGCCACTTCCGCCTGGCAATCTTGCCTTCGTCGTCAGGAGATTCGTCGGCTGGCTGGCTTTCGTGAGGCTTTCCCTGCGTCATCTGTCCTGAAGAGGCATCTCCCTGAATCAGGCGCTGGTGGTTGTTTTCTTCTGTTGTTTCGGTTTCTGTAGCAAGAGTGGTTTTACGGGGCAGGGTCGCTAGCCCCACGCCCAGCCCTCCTCCTTTCTCATCCGGGCTTGGGACCGGCCATGGCGGAGTTGGTAAACAAGCCAAGCAACCAAAATAGGTAAAGGTGTCCTCTTAACCTTTCGGTCGTTGGGGAGGAATCGCTTTGAACCTCTCTTTTCTCTAGGCCAGCTTGATGATGGCGGTGCTTATCTCCTCTCCCTCTCGCTGCTTTATTTTTCCCGGTTTTAAACAGCTCCCATCCACAGCTTTGATGTTTCGTGCGCTTGTTTCAATCTTGTTATCGTCTGGTGGTTATCTTTAACGCACGGTCACCCATCCAAGTACAAAGCCTTCCCATCTCTTCCTTTTGTTGAAAGGCAAGAGAGGTACGCTTATAGATTTGTGGACACTAAAAGCCCATCCATTGTCCACTAATGATTTTACACATTCACTGACTCGGCTCACGCTGCGTAGCACACTGGCCCAGTTCACATCTCCCCAATCTCCGCTGCTTGTCGCAAAGCCTACCTATTACGCCGGGTGTAGTTGGTCAGTCTGGTCTCCCCTTATTTTTCAATTCGGGACGGTAAATGCCGTCTGTTTGATGAATGAACATTGAGGTTTAACGTCTACACCCACCATTGGCGATGTGGCAGACGGGGATAACCATCCCAGGGAAAGAGGGGTAGGGACCTGAATCAACACTGAACCACCAGAGCAATCATACTCCTAAAATGGACAGTGAAAATATCCACTTTTTATATCGCCCACCACGGGATTCCAACCTGGGTCATCGGTGTGCCAGGCGAACGCTCTACCACTTGAACTACGGCGGTGAGATGATGGAGATGTGACGTAAGCCTCGGCCCGTTTCTGCTACTCAGCGTGAAGGATACGCGCACGCTATCACACACACGCACACAGCCGCACGCACACACACACACACACACACACTCCTCCCCCCCCCCTCACGCACACACACACTCCTCCCTCTCTCTCTCACACACACACTACTCAATACATTCACAAAAAGTGTTTCTTTAGTCAGTACTTAGCATGGAATTGTTTTTCTTCTTCTATTACTACCTTCTTTTACAGTATAATATATAATTGTTATATATAATTTTTTTAAAGTGAACACCCATCCTATCCTATCCTGTCCCATAACCCGAAGGTCGTAGGGGCACCACAGATGATCGCTTAACCAGCATACTCCATCTTTCTCTGTCCTCAGCAGCCCTCATGGCTTCGCTCAGTGTCAAACCAGTCCATTCTCGAATGTTGTCCTCCCACCTCTTTTTCGGTCTCCCTCTTCTTCTACCTCCTTGCACTGTGCCTTGCAGAATGGTCTTTGCAAGGCCTGATGATCTGGTGACGTGGCCATACCATCGGAGTTTCCGTTTCTTCACCACTGTGAGCAGGTCATCGTGTTGTCCAATGGCTTGTGTGATGGTCTGTCGGACTTCAACGTTGGTGATGTGTTGGGTATAGGAAATGCACAGAAGTCTTCTGTAGCACCTCATCTCCATGCTTTGTATTCTTCGTTGGAGATCTGCTGTGAGGGTCCATGCTTCGCAAGCATATAGGAAGATGGAGATGACCAGAGAGCGCAGCAGTCTTACTTTGGAATGTAGACTGATGGTTCTGTCTTTCCAAATGGGCTTCAACCTTGTCAGGGCAGCAGTTGTTTGTGCGATCCTGGAGAGGACTTCCTGTCGAGACCCATTGTCTGACACAATGGCTCCTAAATATTTGAAGCTGTGCACTGTGTTGAGGGATTGGCCTTGTACTTTGATGTCCGTGTTGATGCCATTGGTGTTGTTGGTCATCATTTTGGTCTTCTCTGCACTTATTTCCATTCCATAAGCTCTGGAGGTGGTGTCAAGCCTCTGTACAAGCTGTTCAAGTTCTTGTTCCTCTCCAGCCAATCCATCAATATCATCCGCAAAACGAAGATTGGAGATTGCTCTGCCCCCTATGCTGACTGTGCCTTCGTGATCTGCAAGAGCATCTGACATGATGCGCTCTAGGAAGATGTTGAAGAGTGTTGGAGAGAGTAGGCATCCTTGACGCACACCGATTGTTGTTCTGAACCAGTTCCCGATGACGCTGTTATGGAGGACTGCACTGGTAGCCTTGTCATACAGGCTTTTGATGACTTCTATAATTTTAGGGCTGATGTTGTACACTTTCATGGTTGCCCATAGAGCTGCATGCCAGACTCGGTCAAATGCCTTCTTGAAGTCTATGAACACATGATATAGATGTTGTTGGTGCTGTAGGTATTTCTCACAGATTATTCTGAGGTTGAAAATCTGTTCAGTGGTACTTCGCCCTGCCATGAATCCTGCTTGTTCTTCAGCTATGATTTGTTCAGCTTGTGGTTTCAACCTGTTGAGTATTATTTTCAGGAGGACCTTGCTGGGATGGCTGATGAGGCTGATGGTGCGGTAATTTTCACACTCCTGAAGGTTACCTTTTTTGGGAAGAGTGATGACAAGCGACTGGGTCCATGGTGTAGGCCATTCCCCACTCTGCCAGATCTTGTTACAGATAATGGTGAGAGCATCAGTCATCGCTTCTCCTCCTGCTTGTAGCAGTTCCGCTGGTATGTTGTCCACTCCCGCTGACTTCCCTTTCTTCAGCGATTGCACTGCTGCCTCAACTTCTTCCCGGAGAATTGGGAGGATTTCTTCTTCTTCTCTGCTCTCGGGACATGCTAGAACTGATGGGTCTCCATTTGGTGTATGGTTGTAAAGGTCAGAGCAGTACTCTGTCCATCTGTCCAAGACTTCTTGTTCTTCTGTAAGGCAAATGCCAGACTTGCTTTGGATAGTGGAGACTTTGGGCTGTTTAACACTTGTCAGCCGCTTCACAGTCTGGTAGGCCTTCTTGCTGTTGTTCTTGTTCAGATTGTTCTCTATTTCCTGGCATTGATCTTCTATCCAGTTCTCCTTTGCTGTGCGCATGCCTTTTCGGATGTCATTGTTGATTTTTCGGTAGACATCAGCTCCCTGTGAGGTGTTCTTTTTCTTTTTTAACTCTCTTCGTTTATCACACAGATCCAAAAGTTCAGGTGTGATCCACGGCTTCTTTTTTGGTCGGTGCTTGCCAAGGATCTCAGTGGCGGCATCTGTTACAGCTGAGTTGAAGGTATTGGTCATGGTGTTGACATCTACTTCGCCTGCCCCCAAAATAAGCAGTGGTGCAAATTTCCCTCCAATTGTGGCCTGAAATATTTTTGCCACCTCCGGGTCTTGCAGTTTGTCCAGATCGAACTTCAGCCTAGTGCACTTTGCTGTATTTACTCTCTTCAAATGGAGCCGGAAAGACATCATCACGAGATCGTGGTCACTTCCAATGTCTGCTCCTGGAAAAGTGCGTGTCCTGCCAATGTTGATGCTTGATCTGAAGCGTTTCTTGACCATGATGTAGTCGATCTGGTTGTGATGTTCCCCGCCGGGACTGTGCCATGTCCATCGTCTGGATTTTTTGTGGAGACCAAGCGTGTTTGCCAGTACCAGATTGTTGTATCTGGCAAACTCCAATAGCCTCAGACCCCTGTCATTTGTCTCGTTGTTGCAGTGGGGTCCGCATGTGTCTCCCCAGTTGTGGTGCGCATCTTGGCCAACCTTGGCATTCCAGTCGCCTTGCACTATGACTATGTCCTTCTTCGGCACTTGGTCAAGGACCGCCTGTATATTTTCATAAAAATCCTCCACTTCGCTGTCTTCATAGTCTGATGTTGGGGCATAGGCCTGGATGATGGTAATGTTGAAAGGGGTTGCTCTCAGACGGATGGTAATGAGTCTACTGGAGACTGGGCGGCAACCCATGACAGTGGCTAGAATGTTCTTGTGGACCAAGAATCCAACGCCGTGTTCGTGCCTGTCATCTCTACCGCTGAAATAGAGCTTGTGGCCTTTGTCAGTCGTTGTTTCACCTAGGCCTTTCCAGCGCAGTTCGCTGATACCTAGAACGTTCCATCGATAGTGGTCCAGCTCGTGGGCCAGTTCTTCTAATTTTCCTTCCGCAGTTAGGGTCCTGACATTCCAGGTTCCTATGAACACCCATAAAAATATTATTTTGTGATTGTTTAATGTTGGGAGGAGAATATTATTTGAAGTGACTGCTTGAGGAATAATATTGTTCCTGTGTCTCTATCTCTTTTTCTCTCCATCTCTGTTTCTCTCCATTCCAGTGTCCTCTCTCTCTCTCTCTCTCTCTCTCTCTCTCTCTCTCTCTCTCTCTCGCTCTCTCTCAGGAAGGTTCGTGGAGTTTCAAGAACCACGTTTTTCGAAGTTCTCAAATCCCGAACCAATATTCCTAAACCTTATCGGCAAAATTAACAGAGGCCATATACAAAGACGTTTACCATGAATTTAAGTGATAAATACGTTCTAAATTCGGCAAGCTATGGCGAATTTAGTTAGTCATTGTTTATAGGGTCCAGCTGACTGCAAAGTGCCGAATCAAGACCACAACTTGGTTAAAGAGTTAGTTAATGTTTATAGAATCCAGCGGACTGCAAAGAGCCGAATCAGGACCACAGCTTGGTTGAAAGAGGGTTCACTCCTGATCCGTATAAAAGATCTGTTAAACAACCCTAATGGTAAACACTGAAGACATTCCACCAGCCGGTCACTTTAAAATATAGGCATTCCTTGCAGGGTACGCTGAGACTGTACTCTGGTCTAGCGAAGAAGACGATAGTATAGCAGATTGATAGAACAGAGCAGGAATGAGAAAGAGCAAATGAGAAAGACAGCGACAGTGGGAATTTAAAGCACTAAATTTCCAGAAAGTGGGGATACTATTTATACTGAAACCCCCGGCACCCCAACGGGGGTAGTGACCATTTGGTAGAAAGCGTCCAATATCCCCAAGCTGATCCAACATACCCCATACACAAATGAAGAGATTTGGGAGAGTAAGGTAGGTGACTGGTCTAGCAAAGAAGACAATAGATTGATAGAACAGGTTAGAAACGAGAAAGAACAAATGAGAATGATAGAAACAGTGGTAGACTAATTTAGAGCACTAAATTTCCAAAAAGTGGTGATACTATTTACAAAGAAAACCCCGGCACGCCAACTGGGGTACTCCAGCGAATGAACCATAAGGCCTCTAACTTATCACCATGTAAATTGTGTATGACAGGAACAGGAAAGTTGGGGAATAAAGCGATTGATTGATTGATTGACCGAAATGTGGACTATGGTTCTTGATCGAAAATGCTTTGACAACACAAGAAAAGAAAGAAACATTACAAGATAAACAGCTTCATAATTGTCAAGGAAATAATATTTTACATTCAATTAATATATTAACATTTGCGTCTTTCAGAGAGAGAGAGAGAGGAGAGAGAGAGAGAGAGAGAGAGATGGTGGTGGTGGTAGGGGGGGGGGGGGTAGGTGGCAGAAACCAACAACATGGAACATTTATCTTTAAATAAAGCCAGTTCATTTATTTATTTAGGTATTATTGTCATAAATCAAAGTTCAAGTATGCAATGCATTAATTTCATTTTACAAATAGTCTACAGAGAGGAGACACTAACTTTCAATCAGCTTGAATTACATTTCACTTAGCAGCATTAGTACTATTACAAGAGTTACTTTTTTTAAAACCCAACTCCCCTTTCATTTCCAAAACAAAACGTACAATATATAAAAAAAATCAAGCAACATTTGTTCCCCAAAACATTTTTAGTATTGTTACCACAATGACTTCTTGTCTCCATCTCTCTTTCACATTCCAATTTGTCTTTGAAATAAACATGTACAAATATCATTCAAATCAATGAACAAAGTACATTTTACAAAATAAGTCTTCAGTACAATTACGATGTTTCTTTTTGTTTTTATCCCCAACTATCATTTCCAATTTTCTTGGAAATAAACATGTACATTTTTAAAAGATATGCATATAATACATTTTTCATGCACATCATCAGCACAATTACAATATATTTTACAGCATTTTGTAAGTCTTACTCCTCTTCATTTTCCAATTTCTCTTTGAAATAAACATGTACATATATGTTTATATATATAATGTGTGCATCACAAATCAAGGCATAAATTATATTTTACGTACAATTAGTCGAGTTTTATAACAATGTTTTACATTATAGTTTTAATTCTCAACTCTCCTTCCTTTCATTGATGGCTTTGAAATTGTAACAATTATATTACTTCCTTATTTTATTTATGTTTTGTCTTTTTAACTTTGTTAATTTTTGAATCATATTAAATGTATGCAACACAATTCACTGTATACAATGCACTTCGCATAAAAGATTGAGTATAATTATAATATTTCGTATTAGTTCTCCAATTTCCATTCCTTTTCCAAATTTCTCTTTGAAATATAAACATGGACATGTATACAAGCTATTCAAAATATTATGCTTATATATTACATTGTCCATAAAAGTCTGTAGTACATTAGGAATATTTACAGCTTGTTATCTTCAACCTTCCATACTATTAAACTTTTTCTGTGAAATACACACGTACATAATTTAAATGTATGCATCACAATGTATTGAATAAATTACATTTTAAATAGCAGTCTTCATTTCTTTTAGAACACTTACATTGTTTTAATCCCCAACTCCCCTTCCTTTTCCTTTTTGTTTTACATTTCAACAATTGTAACTGTATTTGTTTTTACACTGTTTCTTCCTTTTGTTTTATTTTCAACTTTTTATTTTATTTTATTACCATAAATGTATGCAACGCAATTCACTGCAGGCATTGCACTTTACATAGACAAGAGTACAATTACGCTGTTTTGCATTATTTTGTCAATTTCCATTTCATTTCCAATTCAAAAAAAATCTTTAAAAAAACACATAAAAATGATATTCAGCAAAATCCACGGCAAAAATTACGTTTTCCATTCAAATCTTTAGTACAATTACAGTGTATACTGCCTTTTTAAAACTCCAACGCACCATCCTTTTCCACTTTCTCTTTGAAATAAACCTGTACATAGTTCAAAAGTATGCATCACATTTTATTGCATACATTACATTTTACATAAACAATCTTCAGTTCTATTACAACATTTAAATTGTTGATTTTTAAATCCCCAGCTCCTCTTCCTTTCTATTTTGTATGACATTTTAAAAAATTATAATTGTATTTTTTAAAAACTCTTTTCTTCCTTTTTATGTTATTTTGTCACATTAAATGTATACAACACAATTCACTGCAGGCATTACACTTTACATAGACAAGAGTGCAATTATGCCATTTTGTACTATTTTGTCAAGTTCCATTTATTTTACAATTTTTCTTGGAAATAAACTTGTACACATAGAAAGATATTCAGCAAAATCCATGGCATAAATTACATTTTCCATTAAAGCGTTAATAAAATTACAGTATTTACAGTTTTTTTTAACCACTTTTCCACTTTCTCTTTGAAATAAACTGATTGATTGATTTATTGTTGCTTTAGGTCCAGCGGACTCTTCCGAGCCAAATCAGGACCGGACAACCCCCGATCCGCATAAAAGATCTGTTGAAACAACCCCAGTGGGAAAATTGAATGCCCTCCACCGGCCAGTCACTTTACAATAAAGACATCCCACGCGAGGGACGGCTGAGGGTTGACCTCAACTACGCGAACTCCCCGATTACAAAAACAAAATAGAATACAAACATCATTATAAATCATCAACAAAAAACATACATATAAAATGCCTATAGTGCTAAATAGTACATTCATAGGAAGCCCTAGTGACCACCCGGCAGAAAGCGTCCAACACTCCCAAGCTGATCCAACAGACCTCATACACAAACAAGGAGTCTTGTCCAGGAAGAGTTTTCAAGAAAAAAGGTAGGTCATTGATCTAGCGAAGAAGAAGATAGTATAGCAGAGTGGTAGGACAGATCGGGAATGGGAAAGAGCAAATGAGGAAGACAGCGACAGTGGGAATTTAAAGCACTAAATTTCCAGAAAGTGGGGATACTATTTATACTGAAACCCCCGGCACTCCAACGGGGGGAACTGTTGCCGCAGTTAATTTGTCATGCCTACAAAGGCAAGATTGAAATAAACTTGTACATAGTTCAAAAGTATGCATCACATTTTAATGCATACATTACATTTTACATAAACAGTCTTCAGTTCTATTACAACATTTAAAATGTTATTTTAATCCCCAACTCCCCTTCCTTTTCCTTTTTGTTTTACATTTTTAACAATATTGTTAATAGTTCAAAAGTATGCATCACATTTTAATGCATACATTAACGTTTACATAAATAGTCTTCAGTTCTATTACAACATTGAAATTGTTGTTTTAATCCCCAACTCCCCTTCCTTTTCCTGTTTGTTTTACATTTTTAACAATATTGTATTTAAAAAAAAATTCTTTCTTGCTAATTTATTTTTTCTTAAAACCGCAACGCCCTGATCCTTTTCCACTTTCTCTTTGAAATAAACATGTACATAGTTCAAAAGTATGCATCACATTTTAATGCATACATTACATTTTACATAAACAGTCTTCAGATCTATTACAACATTTAAATTGTTTTAATCCCCAACTTTTCTTCCTTTCCTTTTTGTTTTACATTTTTAAAAATTATAATTGTAATTTTAAACCCTTTTCTTCCTTTTTATTTTATTTTCTCACATTAAGTGTATACAACACAATTCACTGCAGGCATTACACTTTACATAGACAAGAGTACAATTATGCCATTTTGTACTATTTTGTCAAATTCCATTTATTTACAATTTTTCTTTGAAATAAACTTGTACACAAAGAAAGATATTCAGCAAAATCCATGGCATAAATTACATTTTCCATTAAAGCGTTAATACAATTACAGTATTTACAGTTTTTTAAAACCACTTTTCCACTTTCTCTTCGAAATAAACATGTACATAGTTCAAAAGTATGCATCACATTTTAATGCATACATTGTTTTACATTTTTAAAAATTATAATTGTAATTTTAAACCCTTTTCTTCCTTTTTATTTTATTTTCTCACATTAAGTGTATACAACACAATTCACTGCAGGCATTACACTTTACATAGACAAGAGTACAATTATGCCATTTTGTACTATTTTGTCAAATTCCATTTATTTACAATTTTTCTTTGAAATAAACTTGTACACAAAGAAAGATATTCAGCAAAATCCATGGCATAAATTACATTTTCCATTAAAGCGTTAATACAATTACAGTATTTACAGTTTTTTAAAACCACTTTTCCACTTTCTCTTCGAAATAAACATGTACATAGTTCAAAAGTATGCATCACATTTTAATGCATACATTACATTTTACATAAACAGTCTTCAGTTCTATTACAACATTTAAAATGTTATTTTAATCCCCAACTCCCCTTCCTTTTCCTTTTTGTTTTACACTTTTAACAATATTGTTAATAGTTCAAAAGTATGCATCACATTTTAATGCATACATTAACGTTTACATAAATAGTCTTCAGTTCTATTACAACATTGAAATTGTTGTTTTAATCCCCAACTCCCCTTCCTTTTCCTGTTTGTTTTACATTTTTAACAATATTGTATTTAAAAAAAATTCTTTCTTGCTAATTTATTTTTTCACATTAAATGCATGCAACACAATTCACTGCAGGCATTACACGTTACATAGACAAGAGTACAATTATGCCACTTTGTATTATTTTGTCAATTTCCATTTATTTTACAATTTTTGTTTAAAATAAACTTGTACACATAGAAAGATATTCATCAAAATCCATGGCATAAATTAAATTTTCCATTAAATGTTTAGTAAAAGTCGTATTTACAAGTTTCTTAAAACCGCAACGCCCTGATCCTTTTCCACTTTCTCTTTGAAATAAACATGTACATAGTTCAAAAGTATGCATCACATTTTAATGCATACATTACATTTTACATAAACAGTCTTCAGATCTATTACAACATTTAAATTGTTTTAATCCCCAACTTTTCTTCCTTTCCTTTTTGTTTTACATTTTTAAAAATTATAATTGTAATTTTAAACCCTTTTCTTCCTTTTTATTTTATTTTCTCACATTAAGTGTATACAACACAATTCACTGCAGGCATTACACTTTACATAGACAAGAGTACAATTATGCCATTTTGTACTATTTTGTCAAATTCCATTTATTTACAATTTTTCTTTGAAATAAACTTGTACACAAAGAAAGATATTCAGCAAAATCCATGGCATAAATTACATTTTCCATTAAAGCGTTAATACAATTACAGTATTTACAGTTTTTTAAAACCACTTTTCCACTTTCTCTTCGAAATAAACATGTACATAGTTCAAAAGTATGCATCACATTTTAATGCATACATTACATTTTACATAAACAGTCTTCAGTTCTATTACAACATTTAAAATGTTATTTTAATCCCCAACTCCCCTTCCTTTTCCTTTTTGTTTTACATTTTTAACAATATTGTATTTTTTTTTAAATTTTCTTTCTCGTTAATTTATTTTTTCACATTAAATGCATGCAACACAATTCACTGCAGGCATTACACGTTACATACACAAGAGTACAATTATGCCACTTTGTATTATTTTGTCAATTTCCATTTATTTTACCATTTTTCTTTAAAATAAACTTGTACACATAGAAAGATATTCATCAAAATCCATGGCATAAATTACATTTTCCATTAAATTTTTAGTAAAACTAGTATTTACAAGTTTCTTAAAACTGCAACGCCCCATCCTTTTCCACTTTCTCTTCGAAATAAACATGTACATAGTTCAAAAGTATGCATCACATTTTAATGCATACATTACATTTTACATAGACAGTCCTCAGTTCTATTACAACATTTAAATTGTTTTAATCCTCAACTTTTCTTCCTTTCTTTTTGTTTTACAGTTTTAAAAATTATAATTGTATTTTTAAACCCTTTTCTTCCTTTTTATTTTATTTTCTCACATTAAATGTTTACAACACAATTCACTGCAGGCATTACACTTTACATAGACAAGAGTACAATTATTCAATTTTGTACTATTTTGTCAAGTTCCATTTATTTTACAATTTTTCTTTGAAATAAACTTGTACACAAAGAAAGATATTCAGCAAAATCCATGGCATAAATTACATTTTCCATTAAAGCGTTAATACAATTACAGTATTTACAGTTTTTTTAACCACTTTTCCACTTTCTCTTTGAAATAAACATGTATATAGTTCAAAAGTATGCATCACAATGTATTGAATAAATTACATTTTAAATAGCAGTCTTCATTTCTTTTAGAACACTTACATTGTTTTAATCCCCAACTCGCCTTCCTTTTCCTTTTTGTTTTACATTTCAACAATTGTAACTGTATTTGTTTTTACACTGTTTCTTTCTTTTGTTTTATTTTCAACTTTTTATTTTATTTTATTACCATAAATGTATGCAACGCAATTCACTGCAGGCATTGCACTTTACATAGACAAGAGTACAATTACGCTGTTTTGCATTATTTTGTCGATTTCCATTTCATTTCCAATTCAAAAAAAATCTTTTAAAAAACACATAAAAATGATATTCAGCAAAATCCACGGCAAAAATTACGTTTTCCATTCAAATCTTTAGTACAATTACAGTGTATACTGCCTTTTTAAAACTCCAACGCACCATCCTTTTCCACTTTCTCTTTGAAATAAACCTGTACATAGTTCAAAAGTATGCATCACATTTTATTGCATACATTACATTTTACATAAACAATCTTCAGTTCTATTACAACATTTAAATTGTTGATTTTTAAATCCCCAGCTCCTCTTCCTTTCTATTTTGTATGACATTTTAAAAAATTATAATTGTATTTTTTTTAAACTCTTTTCTTCCTTTTTATGTTATTTTGTCACATTAAATGTATACAACACAATTCACTGCAGGCATTACACTTTACATAGACAAGGGTGCAATTATGCCATTTTGTACTATTTTGTCAAATTCCATTTATTTACAATTTTTCTTTGAAATAAACTTGTACACAAAGAAAGATATTCAGCAAAATCCATGGCATAAATTACATTTTCCATTAAAGTGTTAATACAATTACAGTATTTACAGTTTTTTAAACCACTTTTCCACTTTCTCTTCGAAATAAACATGTACATAGTTCAAAAGTATGCATCACATTTTAATGCATACATTACATTTTACATAAACAGTCTTCAGTTCTATTACAACATTTAAAATGTTATTTTAATCCCCAACTCCCCTTCCTTTTCCTTTTTGTTTTACATTTTTAACAATATATTTTTTTTTTTAAATTTTCTTTCTCGTTAATTTCTTTTTTCACATTAAATGCATGCAACACAATTCACTGCAGGCATTACACGTTACATACACAAGAGTACAATTATGCCACTTTGTATTATTTTGTCAATTTCCATTTATTTTACCATTTTTCTTTAAAATAAACTTGTACACATAGAAAGATATTCATCAAAATCCATGGCATAAATTACATTTTTCATTAAATTTTTAGTAAAACTAGTATTTACAAGTTTCTTAAAACTGCAACGCCCCATCCTTTTCCACTTTCTTTTCGAAATAAACATGTACATAGTTCAAAAGTATGCATCACATTTTAGTGCATACATTACATTTTACATAGACAGTCCTCAGTTCTATTACAACATTTAAATTGTTTTAATCCTCAACTTTTCTTCCTTTCTTTTTGTTTTACAGTTTTAAAAATTATAATTGTATTTTTAAACCCTTTTCTTCCTTTTTATTTTATTTTCTCACATTAAATGTTTACAACACAATTCACTGCAGGCATTACACTTTACATAGACAAGAGTACAATTATTCAATTTTGTACTATTTTGTCAAGTTCCATTTATTTTACAATTTTTCTTTGAAATAAACTTGTACACAAAGAAAGATATTCAGCAAAATCCATGGCATAAATTACATTTTCCATTAAAGCGTTAATACAATTACAGTATTTACAGTTTTTTTAACCACTTTTCCACTTTCTCTTTGAAATAAACATGTATATAGTTCAAAAGTATGCATCACATTTTAATGCATACATTAACGTTGACATAAATAGTCTTCAGTTTTATTACAACATTTAAATTGTTGTTTTAATCCCCAACTCCCCTTCCTTTTCCTTTTTGTTTTACATTTTTAACAATATTGTATTTTTTAAAACAAATTTTCTTTCTTGTTAATTTATTTTTTCACATTAAATGCATGCAACACAATTCACTGCAGGCATTACACGTTACATAGAAAAGAGTACAATTATGCCACTTTGTATTATTTTGTCAATTTCCATTTATTTTACAATTTCTTAAAATAAACTTGTACACATAGAAAAGATATTCATCAAAATCCATGGCATAAATTAAGTTTTCCATTCAAATGTTTAGTAAAATACAGTATTTACAGCTTTCTTAAAACCGCAACGCCCCATCCTTTTCCACTTTCTCTTTGAAATAAACATGTACATAGTTCAAAAGTATGCATCACATTTTAATGCATACATTACATTTTACATAAACAGTCCTCAGTTCTATTACAACATTTAAATTGTTTTTAATCCCCAGCTCTTCTTCCTTTCTTTTTGTTTTACAGTTTTAAAAATTATAATTGTATTTTTTAAACCCTTTTCTTCCTTTTTATTTTATTTTCTCACATTAAATGTTTACAACACAATTCACTGCAGGCATTACACTTTACATAGACAAGAGTACAATTATTCCATTTTGTACTATTTTGTCAAGTTCCATTTATTTTACAATTTTTCTTTGAAATAAACTTGTACACAAAGAAAGATATTCAGCAAAATCCATGGCATAAATTACATTTTCCATTAAAGCGTTAATAAAATTACAGTATTTACAGGGATTTTTTAACCACTTTTTCACTTTCTCTTTGAAATAAACATGTACATAGTTCAAAAGTATGCATCACATTTTATTGCATACATTAACGTTTACATAAATAGTCTTCAGTTCTATTACACCATTGAAATTGTTGTTTTAATCCCCAACTCCCCTTCCTTTTCCTTTTTGTTTTACATTTTTAACAATATTGTATTTTTAAAAAAAATTCTTTTCTTGTTAATTTATTTTTTCACATTAAATGCATGCAACACAATTCACTGCAGGCATTACACGTTACATAGATAAGAGTACAATTATGCCACTTTGTATTATTTTGTCAATTTCCATTTATTTTACAATTTCTCTTTAAAATAAACTTGTACACATAGAAAGATATTCATCAAAATCCATGGCATAAATTAAATTTCCATTAAATGTTTTAGTAAAAGTAGTATTTACAAGTTTCTTAAAACCGCAACGCCCCATCCTTTTCCACTTTCTCTTTGAAATAAACATGTACATAGTTCAAAAGTATGCATCAAATTTTAATGCATACATTACATTTTACATAAACAATCTTTAGTTCCATGATAACATTTCATTATTGTTTTAATCCCCAACTTTTCTTCCTTTCCTTTTTGTTTTACATTTTAAAAAATTATAATTGTATTTTTAAACCCTTTTCTTCCTTTTTATTTTATTTTTTCACATTAAGTGTATACAACACAATTCACTGCAGGCATTACACTTTAAATAGACAAGAGTACAATTATACAATTTTGTACTATTTTGTCAAGTTCCATTTATTTTACAATTTTTCTTGGAAATAAACTTGTACACATAGAAAGATATTCAGCAAAATCCATGGCATAAATTACATTTTCCATTAAAGCGTTAATAAAATTACAGTATTTACAGGTTTTTTTAACCACTTTTCCACTTTCTCTTTGAAATAAACATGTACATAGTTCAAAAGTATGCATCACATTTTAATGCATACATTAACGTTTACATAAATAGTCTTCAGTTCTATTACAACATTGAAATTGTTGTTTTAATCCCCAACTCCCCTTCCTTTTCCTGTTTGTTTTACATTTTTAACAATATTGTAGTTAAAAAAAATTCTTTCTTGCTAATTTATTTTTTCACATTAAATGCATGCAACACAATTCACTGCAGGCATTACACGCTACATAGACAAGAGTACAATTATGCCACTTTGTATTATTTTGTCAATTTCCATTTATTTTACAATTTTTCTTTAAAATAAACTTGTACACATAGAAAGATATTCATCAAAATCCATGGCATAAATTAAATTTTCCATTAAATGTTTAGTAAAAGTAGTATTTACAAGTTTCTTAAAACCGCAACGCCCTGATCCTTTTCCACTTTCTCTTTGAAATAAACATGTACATAGTTCAAAAGTATGCATCACATTTAAATGCATACATTACATTTTACATAAACAGTCTTCAGATCTATTACAACATTTAAATTGTTTTAATCCCCAACTTTTCTTCCTTTCCTTTTTGTTTTACATTTTTAAAAATTATAATTGTAATTTTAAACCCTTTTCTTCCTTTTTATTTTATTTTCTCACATTAAGTGTATACAACACAATTCACTGCAGGCATTACACTTTACATAGACAAGAGTACAATTATGCCATTTTGTACTATTTTGTCAAATTCCATTTATTTACAATTTTTCTTTGAAATAAACTTGTACACAAAGAAAGATATTCAGCAAAATCCATGGCATAAATTACATTTTCCATTAAAGCGTTAATACAATTACAGTATTTACAGTTTTTTAAAACCACTTTTCCACTTTCTCTTCGAAATAAACATGTACATAGTTCAAAAGTATGCATCACATTTTAATGCATACATTACATTTTACATAAACAGTCTTCAGTTCTATTACAACATTTAAAATGTTATTTTAATCCCCAACTCCCCTTCCTTTTCCTTTTTGTTTTACATTTTTAACAATATTGTATTTTTTTTAAAATTTTCTTTCTTGTTAATTTATTTTTTCACATTAAATGCATGCAACACAATTCACTGCAGGCATTACACGTTACATACACAAGAGTACAATTATGCCACTTTGTATTATTTTGTCAATTTCCATTTATTTTACCATTTTTCTTTAAAATAAACTTGTACACATAGAAAGATATTCATCAAAATCCATGGCATAAATTACATTTTTCATTAAATTTTTAGTAAAACTAGTATTTACAAGTTTCTTAAAACTGCAACGCCCCATCCTTTTCTACTTTCTTTTCGAAATAAACATGTACATAGTTCAAAAGTATGCATCACATTTTAGTGCATACATTACATTTTACATAGACAGTCCTCAGTTCTATTACAACATTTAAATTGTTTTAATCCTCAACTTTTCTTCCTTTCTTTTTGTTTTACAGTTTTAAAAATTATAATTGTATTTTTAAACCCTTTTCTTCCTTTTTATTTTATTTTCTCACATTAAATGTTTACAACACAATTCACTGCAGGCATTACACTTTACATAGACAAGAGTACAATTATTCAATTTTGTACTATTTTGTCAAGTTCCATTTATTTTACAATTTTTCTTTGAAATAAACTTGTACACAAAGAAAGATATTCAGCAAAATCCATGGCATAAATTACATTTTCCATTAAAGCGTTAATACAATTACAGTATTTACAGTTTTTTTAACCACTTTTCCACTTTCTCTTTGAAATAAACATGTATATAGTTCAAAAGTATGCATCACATTTTAATGCATACATTAACGTTGACATAAATAGTCTTCAGTTTTATTACAACATTTAAATTGTTGTTTTAATCCCCAACTCCCCTTCCTTTTCCTTTTTGTTTTACATTTTTAACAATATTGTATTTTTTAAAACAAATTTTCTTTCTTGTTAATTTATTTTTTCACATTAAATGCATGCAACACAATTCACTGCAGGCATTACACGTTACATAGAAAAGAGTACAATTATGCCACTTTGTATTATTTTGTCAATTTCCATTTATTTTACAATTTTTCTTTAAAATAAACTTGTACACATAGAAAGATATTCATCAAAATCCATGGCATAAATTAAATTTTCCATTAAATGTTTAGTAAAAGAAGTATTTACAAGTTTCTTAAAACCGCAACGCCCCATCCTTTTCCACTTTCTCTTTGAAATAAACATGTACATAGTTCAAAAGTATGCATCACATTTTAATGCATACATTACATTTTACATAAACAGTCCTCAGTTCTATTACAACATTTAAATTGTTTTAATCCTCAACTTTTCTTCCTTTCTTTTTGTTTTACAGTTTTAAAAATTATAATTGTATTTTTAAACCCTTTTCTTCCTTTTTATTTTATTTTCTCACATTAAATGTTTACAACACAATTCACTGCAGGCATTACACTTTACATAGACAAGAGTACAATTATTCAATTTTGTACTATTTTGTCAAGTTCCATTTATTTTACAATTTTTCTTTGAAATAAACTTGTACACAAAGAAAGATATTCAGCAAAATCCATGGCATAAATTACATTTTCCATTAAAGCGTTAATAAAATTACAGTATTTACAGGGATTTTTTAACCACTTTTTCACTTTCTCTTTGAAATAAACATGTACATAGTTCAAAAGTATGCATCACATTTTATTGCATACATTAACGTTTACATAAATAGTCTTCAGTTCTATTACACCATTGAAATTGTTGTTTTAATCCCCAACTCCCCTTCCTTTTCCTTTTTGTTTTACATTTTTAACAATATTGTATTTTTAAAAAAAATTCTTTTCTTGTTAATTTATTTTTTCACATTAAATGCATGCAACACAATTCACTGCAGGCATTACACGTTACATAGATAAGAGTACAATTATGCCACTTTGTATTATTTTGTCAATTTCCATTTATTTTACAATTTCTCTTTAAAATAAACTTGTACACATAGAAAGATATTCATCAAAATCCATGGCATAAATTAAATTTCCATTAAATGTTTTAGTAAAAGTAGTATTTACAAGTTTCTTAAAACCGCAACGCCCCATCCTTTTCCACTTTCTCTTTGAAATAAACATGTACATAGTTCAAAAGTATGCATCAAATTTTAATGCATACATTACATTTTACATAAACAATCTTTAGTTCCATGATAACATTTCATTATTGTTTTAATCCCCAACTTTTCTTCCTTTCCTTTTTGTTTTACATTTTAAAAAATTATAATTGTATTTTTAAACCCTTTTCTTCCTTTTTATTTTATTTTTTCACATTAAGTGTATACAACACAATTCACTGCAGGCATTACACTTTAAATAGACAAGAGTACAATTATACAATTTTGTACTATTTTGTCAAGTTCCATTTATTTTACAATTTTTCTTGGAAATAAACTTGTACACATAGAAAGATATTCAGCAAAATCCATGGCATAAATTACATTTTCCATTAAAGCGTTAATAAAATTACAGTATTTACAGGTTTTTTTAACCACTTTTCCACTTTCTCTTTGAAATAAACTTGTACATAGTTCAAAAGTATGCATCACATTTTAATGCATACATTAACGTTTACATAAATAGTCTTCAGTTCTATTACAACATTGAAATTGTTGTTTTAATCCCCAACTCCCCTTCCTTTTCCTGTTTGTTTTACATTTTTAACAATATTGTAGTTAAAAAAATTCTTTCTTGCTAATTTATTTTTTCACATTAAATGCATGCAACACAATTCACTGCAGGCATTACACGCTACATAGACAAGAGTACAATTATGCCACTTTGTATTATTTTGTCAATTTCCATTTATTTTACAATTTTTCTTTAAAATAAACTTGTACACATAGAAAGATATTCATCAAAATCCATGGCATAAATTAAATTTTCCATTAAATGTTTAGTAAAAGTAGTATTTACAAGTTTCTTAAAACCGCAACGCCCTGATCCTTTTCCACTTTCTCTTTGAAATAAACATGTACATAGTTCAAAAGTATGCATCACATTTAATGCATACATTACATTTTACATAAACAGTCTTCAGATCTATTACAACATTTAAATTGTTTTAATCCCCAACTTTTCTTCCTTTCCTTTTTGTTTTACATTTTTAAAAATTATAATTGTAATTTTAAACCCTTTTCTTCCTTTTTATTTTATTTTCTCACATTAAGTGTATACAACACAATTCACTGCAGGCATTACACTTTACATAGACAAGAGTACAATTATGCCATTTTGTACTATTTTGTCAAATTCCATTTATTTACAATTTTTCTTTGAAATAAACTTGTACACAAAGAAAGATATTCAGCAAAATCCATGGCATAAATTACATTTTCCATTAAAGCGTTAATACAATTACAGTATTTACAGTTTTTTAAAACCACTTTTCCACTTTCTCTTCGAAATAAACATGTACATAGTTCAAAAGTATGCATCACATTTTAATGCATACATTACATTTTACATAAACAGTCTTCAGTTCTATTACAACATTTAAAATGTTATTTTAATCCCCAACTCCCCTTCCTTTTCCTTTTTGTTTTACATTTTTAACAATATTGTATTTTTTTTAAAATTTTCTTTCTTGTTAATTTATTTTTTCACATTAAATGCATGCAACACAATTCACTGCAGGCATTACACGTTACATACACAAGAGTACAATTATGCCACTTTGTATTATTTTGTCAATTTCCATTTATTTTACCATTTTTCTTTAAAATAAACTTGTACACATAGAAAGATATTCATCAAAATCCATGGCATAAATTACATTTTTCATTAAATTTTTAGTAAAACTAGTATTTACAAGTTTCTTAAAACTGCAACGCCCCATCCTTTTCTACTTTCTTTTCGAAATAAACATGTACATAGTTCAAAAGTATGCATCACATTTTAGTGCATACATTACATTTTACATAGACAGTCCTCAGTTCTATTACAACATTTAAATTGTTTTAATCCTCAACTTTTCTTCCTTTCTTTTTGTTTTACAGTTTTAAAAATTATAATTGTATTTTTAAACCCTTTTCTTCCTTTTTATTTTATTTTCTCACATTAAATGTTTACAACACAATTCACTGCAGGCATTACACTTTACATAGACAAGAGTACAATTATTCAATTTTGTACTATTTTGTCAAGTTCCATTTATTTTACAATTTTTCTTTGAAATAAACTTGTACACAAAGAAAGATATTCAGCAAAATCCATGGCATAAATTACATTTTCCAGTAAAGCGTTAATACAATTACAGTATTTACAGTTTTTTTTAACCACTTTTCCACTTTCTCTTTGAAAGAAACGTGTATATAGTTCAAAAGTATGCATCACATTTTAATGCATACATTAACGTTGACATAAATAGTCTTCAGTTTTATTACAACATTTAAATTGTTGTTTTAATCCCCAACTCCCCTTCCTTTTCCTTTTTGTTTTACATTTTTAACAATATTGTATTTTTTAAAACAAATTTTCTTTCTTGTTAATTTATTTTTTCACATTAAATGCATGCAACACAATTCACTGCAGGCATTACACGTTACATAGAAAAGAGTACAATTATGCCACTTTGTATTATTTTGTCAATTTCCATTTATTTTACAATTTTTCTTTAAAATAAACTTGTACACATAGAAAGATATTCATCAAAATCCATGGCATAAATTAAATTTTCCATTAAATGTTTAGTAAAAGTAGTATTTACAAGTTTCTTAAAACCGCAACGCCCCATCCTTTTCCACTTTCTCTTTGAAATAAACATGTACATAGTTCAAAAGTATGCATCACATTTTAATGCATACATTACATTATACATAAACAGTCCTCAGTTCTATTACAACATTTAAATTGTTTTAATCCTCAACTTTTCTTCCTTTCTTTTTGTTTTACAGTTTTAAAAATTATAATTGTATTTTTAAACCCTTTTCTTCCTTTTTATTTTATTTTCTCACATTAAATGTTTACAACACAATTCACTGCAGGCATTACACTTTACATAGACAAGAGTACAATTATTCAATTTTGTACTATTTTGTCAAGTTCCATTTATTTTACAATTTTTCTTTGAAATAAACTTGTACACAAAGAAAGATATTCAGCAAAATCCATGGCATAAATTACATTTTCCATTAAAGCGTTAATAAAATTACAGTATTTACAGGGATTTTTTAACCACTTTTTCACTTTCTCTTTGAAATAAACATGTACATAGTTCAAAAGTATGCATCACATTTTATTGCATACATTAACGTTTACATAAATAGTCTTCAGTTCTATTACACCATTGAAATTGTTGTTTTAATCCCCAACTCCCCTTCCTTTTCCTTTTTGTTTTACATTTTTAACAATATTGTATTTTTAAAAAAAAATTCTTTTCTTGTTAATTTATTTTTTCACATTAAATGCATGCAACACAATTCACTGCAGGCATTACACGTTACATAGAAAAGAGTACAATTATGCCACTTTGTATTATTTTGTCAATTTCCATTTATTTTACAATTTCTCTTTAAAATAAACTTGTACACATAGAAAGATATTCATCAAAATCCATGGCATAAATTAAATTTCCATTAAATGTTTTAGTAAAAGTAGTATTTACAAGTTTCTTAAAACCGCAACGCCCCATCCTTTTCCACTTTCTCTTTGAAATAAACATGTACATAGTTCAAAAGTATGCATCAAATTTTAATGCATACATTACATTTTACATAAACAATCTTTAGTTCCATGATAACATTACATTATTGTTTTAATCCCCAACTTTTCTTCCTTTCTTTTTTGTTTTACATTTAAAAAAATTATAATTGTATTTTTAAACCCTTTTCTTCCTTTTTATTTTATTTTTTCACATTAAGTGTATACAACACAATTCACTGCAGGCATTACACTTTAAATAGACAAGAGTACAAATATACAATTTTGTACTATTTTGTCAAGTTCCATTTATTTTACAATTTTTCTTTGAAATAAACTTGTACACATAAAAGATAATCAGCAAAATCCATGGCATAAATTACATTTTTCATTAAAGCTTTAGTAAAATTACAGTATTTACAGTTTGTTTGTTTTTTACCCCAACGCCCCATCCTTTTCCACTCTCTCTTTGAAATAAACATGTACATAGTTCAAAAGTATGCATCACATTTCAATGCATATATTACATTTTACATAAACAGTCTTCAATTCTATTACAGCATTTACATTGTTGTTTTAATCCCCAACTCCCCTTCCTTTTCCTTTTTGTTTTACATTTTTAACAATTATTACTACATCGTTTTCTTTTTTTCTTTTCTTTTTCAAATTTTTGTTTTATTTTCTCACATTAAATGTATGAAGCACAATTCAAAGCAGACAGTACACTTTACATATATAGACAATTTCTCTTTCAAATAAACTTGTTCGCATAGAAAAAATATTCAGCTAATTTCCCAGCATAAATGACATTTTCCATTAAAATCTTTAGTAAAATTACAGTGTTTACAGGTAATTTGAACCCAAACACCTTATCTTTTTCCACATTATCTTTAAAATAAACACATACATTGTTCAAAAGTGTGCATCACAATTCAATCAAAAAACACATTTTACATTACAGTCTTCAGTTGTTTTACAATATTTACATTGTTGTTCTTATCCCCAACTCCCCATCCTTTTCCATTTGAAATATTTACAGAAATATGTTTTAAATTTACGTTTTAAAATTTATTTTTCAATATTAAATGTATGCAACTTAATTCAAAGTATACATCAAACTTTACTTAAAAGACATGAGTACAATTATAATGTTTTGTAATAATTGCTCAACTTCCTTTTCCAAAGATATTCAACAAAATTCAATGCATAAATGACATTTCCCATACACATTGTTAGTACAATTACAATATTTACAGCTTTTTTTAATAACCCCAACTCCCCTTCCTTTTCCAATTTTTATTTATTTTATTTTAGTTATTTTATTTATTTATGTATTTATTTTATTTAAATTAAATTTTATTATTATTATTATTATTATTATTATTATTATTATTATTATTGTTATTATTATTATTATTATTATTATTATTATTATTATTATTATTATTTTGCGTATTATTATAAGTATTATTATTATCATAATCGATTTATTTACATAGTTGTTTTAAATTATACATATTTTGTATACAGTTTCAACTAAGAATATTGCACATGCAACATTAACAACAATTGAAAGTCAACCTGAACCTAACAACAGCACACAAACATTGACATAGCATTTCAGAGCAGGAAACAATACAACACAGAGCATCCATCAATTTGCTAATGACTACTGACTACTGACCTAACCTAGACAAAACTAACTTCGCTTTCAAAACACTAGAGTACTTCGATCTTGCTAATAAACAAGGACTGGCGCGCTTTTCCCCATCGCCCCTTCCTTTTCCGTTGTTTTGACCTTGATACAATCTCGCTATCTTTTTCGCGGTGGTTTTTTTTGTGTCCAGTCTCAGTGCTGGAAAGGTGGAATTTTTACAAGGTGTGCAACGTCTCCAGTATCAGAAAACTGACCACACTGCAATTCCAATAGGGCGGATCGTGTAGAGGTGACCATTATTATCACAAAGCAAGGGGCAGCTGTTGGAGCGCAGAGTCTGGGCAAGCAGAGCTAACAAATGCCAACGAGAAAGAGGGAGACAGAACCAGGTTGCAGTCTCATGCTCATTTCCCATTATTGTTATTTCTAACAAAAAAGAAGAGACATTTGTCCCGACTGCCTCACCAGTCGGTTCTTAGTCTCATGTTACAGTTTACTTTCTATCCTAACAATAGAAAGAGACATCGTTCGTCTCATGTTTATTTAAATTTTGACTGCTCGCCACAAACTTTCACTCTACATCCATTGTCCCTTTTCCCCGTGACACTAATGTCCACAACCACACAGTTTCTCCATAGAAACATTTCCCCCATAGAACCACAACATGACCCTTCCCCTCAACCTTCAGCAGCTTACAACACCTTGTAGCTGCTGTTCTTTATGCAGCTGCCAGTTATGTGATATCGCGACCGGCTTGCTTTATGTCGTCTCAAAGACTGTTCTTTGACTGCAACATTTTCTAAATGTGACCTTGAACCATTTTCTAAACATCTGACCTTGAGCCATTTTTAAATGTGACCTCGATCCATTTTTAAATGTGACCTTGATTCATTTTCTAAACTGACCTTGAGCCATTTCCCCTCTCCAGCCTCAGGGCTGACGAGGTGGATTTTTGACAAGGCATGGACCGTCTCCAGCATCAAGAACTGACCACACTGCAATTCCACCAGGGCGGATCATGCAGACGTGACCATTATTATCACAAAGTAAGGAGCAGCTGTTGGAGAGCAGAGTCTGAGCAAGCAGACCTAACAAATGTCAAAAAGGGAAAGAGGGACAGAGACGGAACCAGGTTGCAGTCTCATGTTCATTTCCCATTATTTTTTTAACTCTACCAAAAAAGAAAATAAGACATTTGTCCCGACTGCCTCTCATCAGTCGGTTCGTTGTCTCATGTTACAGTTTACTTTCTAACTTAACGAATGAAAAAGAGACATCGGTCGTCTCATGTTTATTTACATTTTGACTGCTCGCCACAAACTTCCACTCCACATCCATTGTTCCTTTCCCCATGACACTAATGTCCACAACCACACTCTCTCGTTGTTTCCCCACAGAAACATTTCCCCGATAGAACGACAACATGGGTTCCCCTCAACTTTCAACAGCTTACGCCTTGTAGCTGCTGTTCTTTATGCAGCTGCCAGTTATGTGATGTTGCACTGGCTTGATTTATGTCGCCACAAAGCCTGTGCTTTTCGACATTTTTAACTGACCTTGAGTTATTTTCTATATCTGACCTTGATCAATTTCCTTTCCAGTGCTCAACGCATTCGTGGCACTGTAGACGCACACGGTCCCCGCTAACTAACAAGATCTATTGCTCTAGCGATTCAAAACTGGAGTCAGTAATATCCAGACAGAGCCCGCAGCGAGTGCCGCCAACAAGTCAACAGGTGCACTGTATTATATCGCTTGCCTCTCCTGGTAGCTGCTTCAATGCCAGCATGGACAGCTGCTAAATCCACGTAGATTTCAATTCCTGCTAAATTGCTTTGCAATACTGTACAATTTCACTAAACACACGCATGCACCCACAATAAAAATGTCTTTTGAGGTGGCCATCTCTGTCGTTGATTCCTCGTCGTTTGCTCCTGCTAGTCCTCCTTGGCTGTGGGATCCTGTCCTGCTGTGGAGTCCTGTCCTGCGGTGATGTTCTGTCCTGCTGTGGTGTCCTGTCCTGCGGTGGTGTCCTGTCCTGCGGTGGTGTCCTGGTGTCCTGTCCTGCAGTGGTGTCCTGGTTTCCTGTCCTGCTTTGGGGTCCTGTCTTTCGGTGAGGTCCTGTACTGCGGTGGGGTCTTTGTCCTGCAATGGGGTCTTCGTCTGCGTTGGTGTCGTCCGGTCTTGCTGTGAGAAAAATAAACATTTAAATTAGCAAAACATACAAATAAGAATAAGGATCGCTTTCAATAGTTGTACTTTACTTAATTTACAAGTTTCCTTCTGTAGATTTAAATAACATTTGAGCAATATAAAACATCATCTTATGGCGTAAAATCCTTTGTCATGCTGTTTGTATTAGCTGTGAAATAAACATGGAATAGTTACTACAAAAATCAGTTTTAAAAATTTACATTTTAATTTAAATAATTAGCGAGCAGATTTGTGGTAAAGATACGAAGACTGGTTCACATAACATGTGCGAATCGGTCCATGCAAAATTATTTACAAGTTATTTGTTTGAAAGTGTCATCTGAAAAAATTATATAGTTTAGGCAGTGAAGCCACAGCATTTGCTCTTTGGAGTTCCTATACACGCTTGGAAAATAGACGCTTTTAAACAGCAGGCGTACTACCATTACATTAATATAGGACATTAGCGTGCACCAAATATATCAGAAGATCAAAAGCTGTCGACAATTTTACAATAATTGAGTTTCCTAAAAGAGCAAGACGCACTAGAAGCCTACTACTACTACTACTACTACTACTACTACTACTACTACTACTACTACTACTACTACTAATACAGGACGCTATCATGCGCTTTTTCTTAAATCGAAATCAAAGCGCGGCGATCTAAAGAAATCGCTATTTCAGAAGTCGTGAAAAAAATTCTTATTTGTGAAATTTTCAATTGACTGCTTCCTATGTAACCATTATTGAAGGGAGGGAGGAAACCGGATTACCCGGAGAAAACTGTCGTTGTCCTTTAAAGTCTCGTACCTAAATCACGTCTTCGTCCCACGAGGGGTTACTAACATAGCAGCTTATGAGATCTGTTTCAGAAGTGTAAAATCATGAAACGGTTGCTAACGGTAAAAAAAAGCCAAAAAATGATTATAATAGCTTTTTTTTTTAGTTTTGTATCAAAACATTCAGATACTCGCATATATTTAAATTAAGAGTATAATAATAGTTTTAAAATGTTCACTTATGGTTCTGTACTAGAATATAAACATGCAGTATCTGCTTTCGTATTTGCAGATTTGAAAACAACAACAACAACAACAATAATAATAATAATAATAATAATAATAATAATAATAATAATAATAATAATAATAATAATAATAATAATAATGGTATTCATATATAGCGCTTTTCCCTAATGATATCTGTTCAAACCACAGTTCTCAGGTATTTATACTTAATGTTATTGTTAACATCGAAATACATACGAAAAGGGAAACAAACCCGAGACACTAATAAATTATGCTAAGACATAACACAACCATGAAAAAAGAATATTTACAAGTAAACAATAAAAGACGAGGTAGGAAGGGGGAGGAAGAGAGCAGCTAAGGAGTGAGAGGGTTCGGGGGTGGGGGGTGAGGTGTGTGTGTGACGGCGGTGGTCTGAATCAAAAAAGAAGGAATGATGATGGTGATGGGAGCAAAGATCGGACATTTTTAAGGAAGAGGCTAGTTCTCAAGTTGGACTTGAAAGTGGCTATTTTCGGAGAGCTGCGAAGTGAGAGAAGAAGAGAGTTCCAAGTTGAAGGACCATGCACTGAGAAGGATCGACAGCCTGCAGATAAGTTTGTACTTGTTGCGGGGTATTTGTGGCATGGACGAGAAAATATGATAATCATTTCTATGAAAAGCTTATGTTTTACAGCATAAATGATAGCTATTTCAATGGCTTTAAATAAATGGCTAGCTTGCCTACTGTTTTCTGTAGTAATGTGTATGTATGGACTGGGTCTGTTTTACAGGCTTTAAATTCTACAAATATAGCAAGGACTGGCAATTGAACTAATTTATGAGATCAAACACGTTTTTCATAGTTTGATTATACATGGAAATGAAGTAAATTTCTTCTGGATACATCACATTCTGGATTTTGACTGTACAGAACAAGAGGCAAGAAAATTTGCTTTGAATCTGAATTCAGTCAGTTAACATGCTGTATCTACTAATTACAGAAGCAATTAACCGAATAGAATAACTCAGTTTTACGAAAATATAATTATTCACCCTAAATTTCGTTAAATGTTGTTTTTTTTCAAGACCTGTTGTTAGCATACAAAAATTGTGTTCTTAAATTTATTCATTAAGAACAAAAGTTGGAAAAATTAGTTTTTGCTTATGTAACTATTATTCACTGGACTGACTTTTTACTAAGAATTAACAAGAAAAACAGTAAGATACTAAAACTCGCAAAACGTTGTATTTATTCATCCGTTATGTAAGTTTTAAATAACTATTGTATAAAGAATGTATGTTTTATAGTTATTTGTGTATCAATGTCTAAATCACTTTGGTTGTTGTTTGTAGATTATAGTCACACGACACTTTCGCATATAGGTGACTACTGGACCGATTTATACTGACACCAGCGGGCCAGTTGTTGGTAAAGGGGAAAATAATATGATCACACGTTGACCAATCCGGGATTCGAACCAGCGACCTTTCGGTTACTAGCAAGACGCTCTGACCAACTGAGCTACCCGGCCCCGCAACACTCACTTTGGTGAATGATAGAATACATTATATATTAGTACCACACTCTGATGAACAATATGTACTTTGATGTATTTTTTCCCTCTTATCGAAGATAAAAGGAAGCTAAGGTGAAGAGAAAAGAACGAAGAGCTGAGAGAGAGAGAGAGAGAGAGAGAGAGAGAGAGAACAGAGAGAGAGAGAGAGAGAACAGAGAGAGAGAGAGAGAGAGAGAGAGAGAGAGAGAGAGAGAGAGAGAGAGAGAGAGAGAGAGAGAGAGAGAGAGAGAGAGAGAGAGAGAGAGAGAAATGTTATAAAAAAAATCAAACACTCACTCCTCTCTCTGACTGGCGAGACGCTCCTTGGTATTCTTCCCCCATTGTCCCCCGGTGGTGACGTCCTTGGCTTGTCCCTCAGCTCCGTCGGTGCGGTGATGACATCCTTGGCTTGACCCTCAGCTCCGTCGGTGCGGTGATGACATCCTTGGCTTGGCCTTCAGTCGGTCCCGTTGGTGGTGCTGGAACTTAGAACAGAGCATTAGTGGATGCATATAGCATAACAAAGTATTCACTCCCTCATTCTTTGCCACATCAATGTAGAGATCTCAAAGTAGGTGCACCTACTTTACGCGAAATCAAAACATTGCTGACTCACTCTCACGCACCCCACCCTTTCCCCTTCCTCCCTCCCTCCCTTCCCGTCCCCTCCTCGGCGGCCGCGGCTGGTCGGTCCTTCCTCTGCGATGCTGTGGACATCGGTATCTACTGAAAAGTGTAAAGGCAGAATTAGCGACTCGTGGAGGCCAGGACGCCTACCCCTGTCACAGATACGTATCTGTCCACTGCCCGCTGCCAGACTTCAGCAGACTTCTAATTACTAGGGAATGGAAGGAATCAAGAACCCGAGGAGTGAGAGGCCTACTCGGGTCCTTTATTCCTGGTTTGTAAGAACTAACATCTGAAGTTCTAAATGAACTTTGATGTCAACCCTTACAGGGAGAGTTACCCTAACACTACACCATTTACCAACACCACACCATTTTCCTAAGATAGGCTACTAAAAAAGGAAAATACTACACCGACATTTTCCTCCATTGAAGTCCTGAGCGGCTGTCGTCGTTGCTGTCCATAGCGGCGGTGTTCACTCCTGCCTGGCGTTGACTGAATGACTCAAAAAAACACTCACTTCGACTTCAGTGTACACTTTGTCATTATGGGAGAATGTGTGAACTCGTTTTCACTAAACACTTATGAAGGCACGAGGAAAGTGGTTGTACCGACCACTACCGAGTGATGACAAAATACAGATCAGGATACAACACTGACATTTTGAGTAGGCCAATCTATTGCTTAATTTATTTGCGTTTTATGATTTTAAAAAAAATCTGGATCATGCAATTTAGAGACACCCGACATTCAAACTTCACACTGAAGGTGCGCTTCGTCGTATCATCGTCGAGGGTATATACCCCCCTCCCACCACCACCACCACCACCCTCCACCCTACCCTACCCCCCAAAAAAAAGTACTTACACTGTTTTATCATCGCGCGCCAGAACGAGTTAGTTTTGCAGAAAGCACGTGAAAAGCAAGAAGTTGCAGTGCTTTTGTCAGTTCAAATCGCGATACCAACACAATAAACCTATGTAGGCTTATATGATTCTTTTGTCAATGAAGTAAGCCCATCTTAGCTTACGACATGGGCGAGATGGTTAATCGCTCTCTTTCTATTTCCACTCTCTTTCTCCCCTCCCCTCTCCCCCTCTATGAATAATCGAAAGTACTGGTTTGGAATCGGTAAAAGAATAAAGATTTAAAAATGAATGAAAAAATAATGAAAGAAAATAATTTAATTATTGCAATTTTCAGTTCATTCGTTACTAGGAAAACATTTGCATTTTCGCCCTTATACCTCTTTCCATATTGAACCAATGTAAACCTTAAAACGGGTGCTTGACATTTACCCCCGTTGGGGTGGCGGGGGTTTCAGTATAAATAGTATCACCACTTTCTGGAAATTTAGTGCATTAAATTCCCACTGTCGCTGTCTTTCTTCTTTGTTCTCTCTCATTCCTGCTCTGTTCTATCAATCTGCTATACTATCGTCTTCTTTGCTAGACCAGTCTCCTACCTTTTTTCTTGAAAACTCTTCCGGGACAAGGCTCCTTATTTGTGTATGAGGTCTGTTGGATCAGCTTGGGAATATTGGACGCTTTCTGCCAGGTGGTCGCTAGGGCTTCCTACGATGTTATTATTTAGCATATGTAGGCATTTTATATGTATGTGTTTTGTTGATATTTTATAATGATGTTTGTATTCTATTTTGTTTTTGTAAACGGGGGTTCGATAAATTAGAGTAAATTAGAGTACAGCCTCAGCATCCCCTGCGTGGGATTTCTTTATTGTACAGGGACTGGCTGGTGGAGTGCCTTCAGTTTTCCCACTAGGGTTGTTTCGGCAGATCTTCTATGCAGATCGGGGGTTGTCCGGTCCTGATTTGGCTCAGAAGAGTCCGCTGGACCTAAAGCAATAACCATGTTATGTAATGTAATGTAATGCTGTACATTTCAGTTTTGTCTTCTGATGCCTATGGAGCAGTCTTTTTTTTGTGTGTGCCGTTCATTGTTTTTTAATGTCTGTAATTTCCCCTCTCCCCCATTTGCTCCTACGTTTGGCTAAAATGACCGCTGGGTTATGAGCCTTGTTTCATGCTTTGAATTATATGTGGTTTTGCTAATAAAAGGACGAAGTTCCAAAGTTCAAAGTTCCAACTCCACTATAATGTTAATGTTGAATTTATGTTTATAAATATGAAATGTATCGATTTAGCCCAGTCTTAAAAGTGTGAGTTGTAAGTAGACTTGATGTGCGCGTGTATGGGCTTGAGTATGTGTGTGTGTATGTGTGTATGTGTGTGTGTGGGTGTGTGTGTGTGTGTTTGTGTGTGTGATATCGAACGCGGAAAGCGTCAAATACGAGTGCAATTGCACGCGAAAATACACACGCAATTGCACGCTCATCTAGTAGCTGATTGGTCAAAAACTGTAACGCCAAACTGCGCATGCGCAAGTGCACAGGCATTTACCTACGAGTCACATTAAAACTAGGAACGTGAAATATTCGTATCTACGTTCTGTGTATCAAAAATAATGTAATGTAATAAATTGACAGCTAATTTACAATGTAACCCTCGCCACACACGATCTCCCCTGCCTCCAAACCACCCCTCTCCCTCCCTCCTTCCCTACCCCCCCCCCCCCACAACCACCACCCCTAATTAAATGTTATCATAATTTACTTTGGTTTGCCTGCAAATAATATGAGAATTATCTTCCATCGCACGCACGACGGTCTTCAGTATGGCCACAGGGCAAAGCTTACGATATTTACACGCGTTTTCAGATGCTTTTCCGTTCCGTGTTTTGTCATTCTTCATCATTAACATCCGGCGTGCAGGTTGGCGTGCAATTGCGCTTGCGCGGTTTGGCGTGTAAGTTTTCTTCCAGTCAGCTACTATAGATGGGCGTGCCATTGCGTGTGCATTTTCGCGTGCAATTGCACGCGCATTTGACGCTTTCAGCGTTCCATAGTGTGTGTGGGTGTATGGGGGAGTGTGCGTGCGTGTGTGTGGTGGTGGTGGGGGGGGGTGGTGGTGGGTGAAAGAGAGAGTGTGAGAGAGAGATCACATTGTTATCACATATCTAAAGAGTTTGCTTTGGTTATCAATGGTCGCCCACGTTGTGGTTTTTCGACCCCCAAACTGTAGGTCTTTCCTTGACCTATAAACTTAAGCCCATGCCACACGAGCGTCAAATCTACTGGACTTGACGCGAATCGGAGCAATTTTCGACTTCGAAGTCGGAATTTAATTTTGACTTGTATCGTGCAGTGCCACACGAAAGTCGCACATCGAGTCAAACTTGAGGGTTATTGGTCTTGAAGTTTTGCTGTACGTGTGTTGTGATCACGTGATTCGAATTCTGCTTCTCATTGGCCAAAAGGTCCGAATCACACAATCGAGACTCGCGGAATTAGAACATGTTGAAAGTCGGCAATCGGAGCCAATTCAAAGAATCTGGATTCGCGATGCACAGGGTGCCACACGACAATCAAGGGATTTTGTAATGATTTCATGAATTGGATTAAAGATTTGACGCTCGTGTGGCATGACCATAAGCACAGGGCCTATTGTATTGCTCAGTTTGATTGCTTGTAGCGTATTCCGGATAGCAAAGCGGTAGACGAGATAGCACACCGCCCTATACGTATCATAGATACATATTCGAAAGGCAGTGTTCAAAGCTACTGCTTTGTTATCGAGGTTCTGCTACAGGCGACCAGCTTTAGTAATTAAGGCCCCTGCATGCTTAATTACCGCTAAATCCAGTCCAATGTCCCAGTTGAATGTCCACCTGCAATTGCACACAGCCCCAGGCCGTGTAGGGATACCATGGATGACCATGGATGACCATGGATGACCCTGCGTAGATCCTGCTGATCAGTCAAGTGATTGTTCTGATATTATAGGGGTTTTTCACCCTCCCGCTGCACGGGTTTCTAGAATCGATTGGTTTCTTTATAAGTACATGTAAGCTCACCCGATACACATTGGTCGAACGCTACCAGAAGCATGCGTTATTAGTCGCTTCAACAGGCGATAAAGCATGCTCCCATGCTTCAGAGCACTGCTTTCTATACGCTTCAAGCTCTATAGTCACGGAAAAAGCGCAATTTCCCTGCAGTGAACTCATGAAAATAGAAAAATGTAAGCTTCGTTTCCTCTAGGGGACGAATTAGGTCAAACTGTATTAGATTCTAGGTCAACTGTCTTTTACGAACCGTTTGACAATGTTTTTGAACCGTTTGTTGACGCCGGATAGTGTCCTCACTTGGTTTCATGCAATTTAAGAATCCAACAAGGCAATTGGGTTTTTGAGACGGAAAGAGCGGAATGTTGTAGAGCAACATTCTGCATATATTTACAATGAAATTGCGCTTTTTCCGTCACTATAGCGCTTGAAGGTTGTAGGAAGCAGTGCGATGAAGCATGAGAGCATGCTTTATCGCCTGTTGAGGCGACTAGTAAAACATGCTTCTTCTGACAGCCTTCGACCAATGTGTACCGGGTGGTAAGCTTAAATGGATTAAGAAGAAGAAGAAGAAGATTTAGTTTTTTGATTTTTGACACTTTATTGTCCCTTTTCGTCGGGAAATTCTGGGCCGCCTTCCCTGGAGAAGGCGCAGCGGCAGCCTGTGGCGCGCCCAACCCCAACCTACCAAATATTAGTTGTGATTTTTTGAACTTTTGTGATGGGGGAGCAAACCGCAGTACCCGGAGAAAACCTCCGAGACGTTGCCCGAGTCGAAAGTATATAATATTCGGAGAAACATGACGCCCAGAGGCGTGATCGATCCCAAAACCTGTCAGACGCCATTGGTTTCTAGCCTGTGGACAAGGCAAGTTAGTCTCGCCTTAGACCACGCGGCAACAACGAAGAAGAAGAAGAAGAAGAACAACAACAACAACAACAACAACGACAACAACAATAATAATAATGAAAACAAGAACACAAACCACAATAAAAAAAGAAGAAGACGATGATGATGATGATGATGATGATGATGATGATGATGATGATGATGATGATGATGATGATGATGATGATGATTTGTTGATTTTGTTGAATTTTTTGTAATAGTCTGGTGTTCGTTTTTAGCAACATATATCCATTGTACCCAAGCGCTTTAAGCTGAAAGGGATAAAAAGCGGTATACCAATAACAAATGATGATGACGACGACGATGATGATGATGATGATGATGATGATGATGATGATGATGATGATGATGATGATGATGATGATGACGACGACGACCATGATGATGATGTAAGATGAATTAGAAGAAGAAGACAATGATATGATGATGATGTTGTTGATGATGATGACGATGATTGTGCTCGTGATTACGCTACTGCTGCTGCTGCTGCTGCTGTTGCTGCTGCTGCTGCTGCTGCTGCTGATGATGATGATAGTAATACAGAAGAAAGCAATGAATTATGCTTGACTTTCCTTTCTTTGGGACTTTTTGAATCCATTATTTGTCTTTGAAGTGACGCAATAGCCGTGTAACGTCATAACGCTCGGGCAGCCATGTTTGTGATGACTTGCAAAGCACGTGGACATCACGCAGAGCTGATCTTTTCATGTCACAGGGCGTGTTTTACACATCAGGGGTCCAAATCAAGCATCGTTTACAACAATTTGTGGTCTACCGATAACGCGAGACTATAAAGCACTATGGTATGAACGTTAAATAGACCTACACGGCACTTCGGTCATATTTCTTTGTAGAGATAAAGATCACAAACATCGATAGTGCGTGGTTTAATTTTCACCTAATGTGGTTGTGTGTGTGTGTGTGTGGGTGTGTGTGCGTGTGCGTGCGTGTGTGTGTGCGTGTGTAGGTGTGTGGAGTGCGTGTGTGTGTGTGTGTGTGCATGCGTTCGTTCGTGCGTACGTGTTTGTATGTGTCTCTGTGTGTGTGTTCCCAAAAAATTACATGTTATGAGATATTCCCTTAAAGCGTTTAATAGCCAGAGGCTGTTGAGAGCATATGCCTACCTACACACATTCTATTCTTGATAGATCTCTGACGCTCAGAAAGCGTAAAGATCGCCTGTTTAGTTTAGTTGAAACTGACCTATTAATTTTGCTGTTTGGGGACCGATTGTTGACGCTTATGAAACTGGACATATCAAACTACATCGAATCTTTGATTCTTTTTTCACTGGTCCATTAGTTCTGATACCAGTTCCATCATACAATACAATACAATACAATACAATACAATACAATACAATACAATACAATACAATACAACTTTATTACCCCAAACAAGGAATGTACACAAGCGTAGATAATTATAAAATTGTTACACTCGTTGTTGTTTTGTTTTTTTGCAGTAGTTGATTCAGCCCCGATGCTTGAATCCTGATAAGTGTAACTCGGATTCGTTTATCCACGCAACCTGTTCACTCAGCAACAAGGCAGGAGTCGTCGTATGAAGTTTTCCAACTTTATTCAGCGTACATCAACAACTGCATATAATCGCTCAATCGCTTTTTCCACTTTCTCTCCTTTTCAGACACAGTGCATCAATTATATAGTCTCCCTATACTCCAGATAACGTTGGAACGTTCCAGCGTGACGCAATTATAACCAATCAGAATAAACCTCGTCATCACTGTCTTACGTCATACAACTTTCTTTACAGTCCAAGAATTGTCTCAGCTATCCGTAGATCTAATCTAGACGCTTCGATAGATAGTAAACACGCAACCCTAGAGAATTCTCCAATAATATCGACCAACGAAAATTATCAACATTATACCAAGCTTCTTCTAACAACAATGAAAAATCAAAGGTAAATACACTCTGTTATTGAATGCTTTGCAAAACAAAACAATCGGATCTATCGTGCGCGTCTCACACGTACTATCGTGCGCGTCTCACAGATAACAAATATAATCCGAAAAGACATGTGTTAAATGAACACCAAATTACAATCAATCCTTAGTAATCTAACTCTGAATATTCTGAGATTCACGCATACAGCGTAGTTGAGATTAGACCGCGTGTAGTCTCGGTCACGTGGTAAGAGATTCACCATTACAAGGCACGTTCGCTTTGCGTACTATTCCAGGCAACCTAGGTAGGCCCTGCCCTGTAATAGGTCTCAGCTAACACTGACACGCATTTCTCTTGTTGAAATACTGTAATAACGTTTTATAAATTCTGATTCTGACATATTAATGAGTAGTGAGTCCATTATCTATTATCTTCGACCCTATAAACAAGAAATCAAATCAAGTCTATCATCTTGCCTGTTTATTATTTATTTATTTATTTATTTATTTATTTATTTATTTATTTATTTATTTAATGGCTGGTTTTGGTTGTTTTATTAACGTCTTCTTCATTGAAATATAAAAAGCTATTTATTTAACATTTCTTTTATTCACCCCCCCCCCCCCTTTTGAGGGATGGGGGGTGGAAGGTGGGTGGGTCAGTTTCAACCGTTGAAGGCTCGAAGCTATTTTGAAGTTGCTTTGAATGTTTTTGTTTGTTTATTTTATAGTTTTATATGCTGTTAGACACTGCACAGAAAACTCCTTGTAATGGTTATAGGGACAATTAAGGATTCTGTATTCTGTATATTCTTTATTCTGTACTGACCTTATTGTGGGGGTACTTTCCCTTTTGAATCTTCTGCCAATCGTATTCTCTCCTCTTTTATTCAACCCATTTTCTATTTTCTCAGTTCTCTACCCTACCCTGGCCCATCTTGCTATTGTTTTACGGGAGATTCCGGTGTTTAGACTGAGGATGCAGTCTCGATGCTTTTGGCGCCAAGCACAGCAGGAAGGGAGAGAACTTCCACCATTGTTTATTCACACAGTGGGTTCAAATCGACAGAAGCGATGAAATATTTCGCTTTTAGAATGTTCGTGATGTACGGTAATATGAGAGATTTGGAATATTTCGTGACATTTCAGATAAATCCCAGGCTACAGGTGGCCTTATAACTCGACGAACTTGACCAAATTCAACAGCAACGCTCTTCCATGTTTGGACACCAATGATGTGATTTTTTTCCCTTTTATTTTTCTTTCTTTGTTTTTTTTTTTGAAGAAACGTCCTCTCCACTGATTGCTTGTTCGTGTATTGCTCATCATCATCATCATCATCATCATCATCATCATCATCATCATCATCATCATCATCATCATCATCATCAGCAGCAGCAGCACCATCGTCTTCTTCTTCTTCTTCTTCTTCCTCTTCTCGACTGATCATCCGTATTGCTCGCCTCACCATTTTTTCTTTCAGTGCAAAAAAGCTTTGACACATTCAGTATCTAGGGAAAGGAAAAGAAAAGAAAGAAAAAACAACAACAAAACAAAAAAACACATATAGACTACACTCTTTACCTCAAACAGTCCCTCTCTTTCTTCTGCTTTCTTTCTTCTCTTATCTTTCTTTCTTTCTTTCTTTTTATTTCTTTCTTCTCCTGTTTCTTTCTTTCTGTCCGTCTGTCTCTGGTTCTTGTTCTTTCTTTCTTTCTTTCTTTCTTTCTTTCTTTCTTTCTTTCTTCTTCGTCGTCGCCGACGTCTGCTTCCTTTTGCTTCTCTCTGCTTGTTGTTCTTGTGTCATCGTCGTCGTCGTCTTCGGTGTTGTTGTTCTTCTTCTTCGTCGTCGTCGCCGACTTCTGCTTTTTTCAGCTTGTTGTTGTTATTGTTGTTGTTGTTGTTGTTGTTGTTCTTCTTCTTCTTCTTCTTCTTCTTCTTCTTCTTCTTCTTCTTCTTCTTCTTCTTCTTCTTCTTTTTCTTCTTACTTACTTACTTACTCACTGACTGGCTTACTTACTGACTGACTCACTGACTGACTCACTGACTGACTCCCCTTCATTCTTAATCATCCTTTTCTTTCAGACGAAACAATTACCTTAAGCAAGTGGGATGCCGTGTGCCGTGTGCCGTGGTGCAGGGGAACCTTTCCTCTACCTGCTGTGCAGTGCCCATGATCTGCTGCCCGATGCTTCCGCCTTGCTGATCGTCCCTGCAGATGGCTGCAGAGCCTGCTGCGAGCATCCCCTCACTATCTGCGCTAGCATCTACCTGGCCAACAGTGGGATTCATCTGCTGGCGAAGGTCTACAGCAATAATCTCTGTTGAAGTTTGGGAGGTAGGTATAGCCATCATCCTCTTAACGTGTCGGTGCCTAATAGAAAGCTTCTTCTTCTCCTAAAATCTGAATGAGGTTGCTCCAAGTGACTTTAGGAGTCTGGGGAATCTGCAGATCGATATACCTGTACGTTTCTTTGAGTTTGTGTTGAATCCTTTTTTTTTTTCTAAACTATCTCAGAATGTTTTGGACATGGTGGGCCCCATACGAGAGGTAATTCCTAACACGATATAATAATGAATATAAAACCATCCAGTTCATCTCTCTCCTAGGTTCAGAAATATGTGGAATGAATATATCCGTAGTGGTGTTTATCTGTGTTCCTGAGCTCAGATTAATGCGCTGAGCGGTACGCACCTTGGTCGGACCTCATAAAGGAGGTTATGTTGTTTCTTTCACCCTCTCTTGAGTATAATCATCCGTTCATCCCACGCCTGATGCTCAGAATGGCGTCGTCCCGTACAGGCTGGGAAACTCAAGCCATGACCAGGCTAACTGTGGCCGCGGGGAGATGTTTGTTGTCAAAACACCACCCTCTGATATGAACGGCTGTAGGGGCAAACAAACCTATGCTGCAGCCAAAATGTCTGTTTTGCTGGCTGCGCATGACCCCCGTCCACCCTATACCCAATGACGTTTCAATCTCTATCCCCTTCCCCTCCCCCCCTGACCCTACATCCACCCCATCCCTCACCATCCACCACCCCACCCCTCCCTTCTCTCACCTATCACCTACACCTTCCCCACCTCTTGCTCAGCTAATACAAGGCCCACCCACCCCTCCCCACCATCCAGGAAACAGTACATTTCTCTTCTCTTCCCCTTGTCACCTATTACCATCCCCTCCCCTCCCTCTCTCCCCACTGCATATCCGCCTCTCTTCTGCCCCCCCCCCCCCCCCCCCCCCACCGCCTTCCCGTTTTCCTTTTCGACAATAGTACCATAAACTGCCACTGTTTGTACCCGTAGCTTTTAATAGCATTTATCTAAGTTTCATCTGACTGTTTGCGTTTTGGATGTGTGGAGTGTGGGTCCCTCACGCCCTACCTTCACCCCCGCCTCCCTTTTTCCATTCTCTTTTTTTTATTTTTTCAAACGCCGCGAAACATTCGGTGATTTCATTCAACCTGTTTCGATATGGTTTTGGACGAGGTTTTGCTCTTTTGTCTAAACATTTCTATACCGTTTTTAGGGAGAAGAAGAAGAAGAGGAAGAAGAAGAAGAAGAAGAAGAAGAAGAAGAATATTACATTACATTATTATTGCTTTAGGTCCAGCGGACTCTTCCGAGCCAAATCAGGACCGGACAACCCCCGATCCGCATAAAAGATCTGCTGAAACAACCCTAGTGGTAAAACCGAAAGCTCTCCACCAGCCAGTCGCTTTACAATAAAGACATCCCACGCAGAGGACGGCTGAGGCTTCACCCCAACTTATCGAACCCCAGTTTACAAAAAACAAAATAGAATACAAACATCATTATAAATTATCAACAAAACACATACATATAAAATGCCTACATTGCTAAATAATAACATCATAGGAAGCCCTAGTGACCACCTGGCAGAAAGCGTCCAATATTCCCAAGCTGATCCAACAGACCTCATACACAAACAAGGAGTCTTGTCCCGGAAGAGTTTTCAAGAAAAAAGATAGGAGACTGGTCTAGCGAAGAAGACGATAGTATAGCAGATTGATAGAAAAGAGCAGGAATGAGAAAGAGCAAATGAGAAAGACAGCGACAGTGGGAATTTAAAGCACTAAATTTCCAGAAAGTGGGGATACTATTTATACTGAAACTCCAGGCACCCCAACGGGGTGAAGAAGAAGAAGAAGGAGAAGAAGCAGAAGAAGAAGAAGAAGAAGAAGAAGAAGAAGAAGAAGAAGAAGAAGAAGATGATGAAGATGATGATGATGATCATGATGATGATCATGATGATGATCATGATGATCATGATCATGAACATGATAAACGGCGAGGGGGAGGAGGATTGCTGGATTTTACTTATGCCTAGCCGTAGGTAGCTATTATTACAGGAAGCAACTATTTCAAACGGAGGATTCCAAGATGACAAAGAACGATAACCATAACGCACCGTCGCGGTTACTCCCATTTGCTTTCTGGTTGTGAGCTTTGTGAAGAATGCTGGCACCATAGAACGGTATGAAAAACACAGGGGTGGTATTCACACTTTTCTGCTATCCTATGCACCAACGGGAATCCCCTCTATGAAAAATACTTCCGGTTTTTTTTCTCCGCGTGTTTTAGTGAGTTATTTCCAAATATTCAAGAATAATAACATGTGTCACTGGCCACCTGTATCGTACCCTCACATTTTTTTTTTGCTGCAGTTTATTATCCCTTTCTATCGCCAGTGGCGCGCCTAAACCCTACCTACCTAACATTATTTGTGAATTTTTGAAAAATATTCGGATAAAACATAACGCCCAGATGCTGGCTCGAACCCACACCTGTCAGGCGCCATTGGTTTCTGGCTTGTGGACAAGGCAAGTTAGTCCCGCCTTAGCCCACTTGGCCACAACGCTAGCCTAACATAGTCAGTTACTTTCTTGTTTTGTGAAGGTTGCGACGGCAAAGCTATGGAAAACTACAAGAGTTTTCAGGTCCTGTTTCACTTTCTGTCGATGATCGACGCACCTCCGAAGTCGCCACAAATACAGGCCTCTACGATTGTTTTTTGCATTCTTTCACTGAGCATGTACTTCCTCCACCGTTTTTATACTTATCCCACTCGTTTTCTGGCTCTAACAATCGTCGTTTTCGGCAATTTGCCATATTTAAAAGTCACGCATCAAGCTTTGATAAAAGCAAAACAGGCCAAACCGGAACTTGGTTTCATATAACCTCGTTTTAATTTATAATGGCGATACCCACGTGTTTTTATGAGAGGTGCCGGAAAGTTGTGAATAATTGCTGGTAAAGGTATAGCCTACACGCGAAATTTAGCTGTGGAAACTTGCAACAAGGATAAGCAGATAGCACTGACCAAATAACCAGAAAATTACCTCCTTTCCCCAACCCCTCCTCCCTATTAGTCACTGCAGCTGATTGAATGCAACACCACCATCCCCACGTAGAGCGTATTGATGTACCGTTAAACAGGGGAAACCATTCCCTGTCACTCTCAGAACAGAAATACAAATTTCAAATTTTAGCGGTGGGTTTAAGCAACGAAAGTCCGCTTAATCATCGTTTCATGCAATAACCATTCCAATTTTAAGGTACACTTGTTATCGCCAAAATTAAACAACGTTTTCCACTTTGGACTCTTCTAAATCAATTCATAAAATCATTAGCCCTAAAATTATTGAAGTCATCAAAAGCCTGTATGACAAGGCTACCAGTGCAGTCCTTTATAACAGCGCCATCGGGAACTGGTTCAGAACAACAATCGGTGTGCGTCAAGGATGCCTACTCTCTCCAACACTTTTCAACATCTTCCTAGAGCGCATCATGTCAGATGCCCTTGCAGATCACAAAGGCACAGTCAGCATAGGGGGTAGAGCAATCTCCAATCTTCGTTTTGCGGATGGCATTGATGGGTTGGCTGGAGAGGAACAAGAACTTGAATAGCTGGTACAGAGACTTGACACCACCTCCAGAGCTTATGGAATGGAAATAAGTGCAGAGAAGACCAAAATGATGACCAACAACACCAATGGCATCAACACGGACATCAATGTTAAGGCCAATCCCTCAACACAGTGCATAGCTTCAAATATTTAGGAGCCATTGTATCAGACAATGGGTCTCGACAGGAAGTTCTCTCCAGGATCGCACAAACAACTTCTGCCCTGACAAGGTTGAAGCCCATTTGGAAAGACAGGACCATCAGTCTACATTCCAAAGTAAGACTGCTGCGCTCCTTTGTCATCTCCATCTTCCTATATGCTTGCGAAGCATGGACCCTCACAGCAGATCTCCAACGAAGAATACAAAGCATGGAGATGAGGTGCTACAGAAGACTTCTGGGCATTTCCTATACCCAACACATCACCAACGACGAAGTCCGACAGACCATCATACAAGCCATTGGACAACACGATGTGAAGAAACGGAAACTCCGATGGTATGGCCACGTCACCAGATCATCAGGCCTTGCAAAGACCGGTCTGCAAGGCACAGTGCAAGGAGGTAGAAGAAGAGGGAGACCGAAAAAGAGGTGGGAGGACAACATCCGAGAATGGACTGGTTTGACACTGCAGAGGACAGAGAAAGATGGAGTATGCTGGTTAAACGATCATCTGTGGTGCCCCTACGACCTCCGAGTTATGGGACAGGATAGGATAGGATAGGAAATCAATTCCTGGATCCGATCTGTCCCCCCACCTGGAAATGCCCCCCCCCCCCCCCGCCCCCCTCCAGGGAGGCTGGGAGGTCCCTCACGTACTGCACCAAACTCTAAAATCGTCCCCCGTCCCAAAAAGGCTACCACTTGTTTTTCAAGTCCTTCCCCGTCTAAGTGTAATTCTACATCAGAAGTTAGTAACTATAATCTATTTGTTTTGAGGTTATGTGTTTGCAAACGTTTTCCTGCTACCGTTTTTGTAGCGCTGTTGTTGTTTTTCGGTGTACGTCTTTTTAATTTGTGAGGGTTCTGCAACTTACGTTCAAAATCTTAATTGCTTCAATGTACAGAATTTAGCTGTAACACATTGCCAATCCAAACCCACAAGTATCTGAATATTCCGAGAGAAGAAAACCTGTGGCTTTTTTTTTTAATGTGATCTATGCGAAGAATATCATTATTTCTTTATCTGTACTAATCCCCTCAAAAAGGGCAACCGATTTTCCTTATTATCCCAATATTTTAGGAATCACCCAAATGTTTACAAATTAAATCAATTAATGAATTTAGGGGGTGAAGACAGGATGGGGTCCCTCTCGGGATGGGGGAAGAATGTAGAGTTTGGTGGGAAACAAATGAAGTAGGTGGGGAACATCCCATTAGGTCTACCTGGGTGACATTTTGGTGTCCCAAATTGTCCCCCGGGGGACAGATCGGGACACCAAAATGTCTCCCAGGGGACACTTCTAGGTGGGGAGGCAGGTCGAGGTTTTTACAATTGTGGTAAGCGTTCTTCATTCTAGTTACATCTACAATATAATGTACAAAAGTTAATTATGAAGGCAAACAAACAAACAAACAAACAAACAAACAAACAAACAAACAAACAAACAAACAAACAACAGTTGCCGTTATTGAACATTTCAATTGATAGTTGAAGTTATTGCATTCCAAGAATAGCAGGATGCAGAACAAGATGCTGGTCAGAGATAAAAGAGAGGGCGCGTTGGCAAGGGGCGTAATCCTGTATTGTATTCCTGACTGATCGCTCATTACGTCCTTTGCCTTGCCCAGGACCCCTTGCTGCGACCCATGTTGAGCCTAGAGAAACACCAGCTGTCGTACGCTGGTCATCTAATCCAACGTGCACTTCCCATTTATTCCGCTTTTCCCCACATACAGCCTAGCTGATCCACATAAAGCCTTTACTCTTTAGCTGCTATACTAATCTAGGGAGTAGATCTTTCATCACTCTCATCATTTTCATCACTACCATGCCTACCTATGCTCCCAATGCAAGCCCCCATCTTTCCAAGTTTTATTTCCTAATTCTGTCCATGGAACACATAGAGCAGTCGGCGGTGCGCTCGTTCACCCGGTGTGCAAGCCACTGGAGGTTCGATTCTCCTGGATGATGTGATGTTTTTGGTTTCTCCTATGAGTTTTTTTTTAAATATAAAAATGACTCTTTATACGGTGTTCCACAACAGGACTAGTGTCTCCTCAGCGGCACGTTATAAACCCTGGTAAGTCATCATGGTGCCAGACTCGATAAAATACACACTTTATGTACAATACATAGTCAAAAACTGACCCTTTCATCCATGAGGTTAGACATTGCAAAATGAACAGCATGATATCAATCGTGACCCCTTCGTCCATGATGTTTTATTTTGTAAACTGGGCAGCTTGATGTCGATATTGACTTCTTCGTTCTGATGTTGGATAGTGCAAATTGGGAAGCATGATGTTGATCGTGACTCCTTCGTCCATGATGTTGGATAGTGCAAAATGGGAAGCATGATATTGATCGTGACTCATCGTCCATGATCCATGATGCTGGATAGTGCAAAATGGGAAGCAGGATGTTGATCGTGACTCCTTCGTCCATGATGCTGGATAGTGCAAAATGGGAAGCATGATGTTGATCGTGACTCCTTCGCCCATGATGCTGGATAGTGCAAAATGGGAAGCATGATGTTGATCGTGACTCCTTCGCCCATGATGCTGGATAGTGCAAAATGGGAAGCATGATGTTGATCGTGGCTCCTTCGCCCATGATGCTGGATAGTGCAAAATGGGAAGCATGATGTGGATCGTGACTCCTTCGTCCATGATGTTGGATAGTGCAGAATGGGAAGCATGATGTTGATCGTGACTCCTTCGTCCATGATGTTTGATAGTGCAGAATGGGCAGCATGATGTCGATCGTGTGGTCGTCAGGCGCCTTGAGTAGTGATTTGAGCTGGTGAGTGCGCTATGTATAACAACGAGCTTATTGGATTTTTTTGGTGATATCCTAGAAGACTAGAAGACTGGATTTAATCTATTGCGGAAAGTTTCTCGGAAGTAAAACCGAAGGTCCAAGTTAGGGTCGGTTTGTAATAGGTGATAGGTTTAAACCATGCTCCTCTAGGCTGTAACCCACATTTACCTTTTTTATTTTCTAATGTAGGAAAGTAAAAACAAGAAAATTAGAAGAGAGAGAGAGAGAGAGAGAGAGAGAGAGACTCAGAGAGAGAGAGAGAATGAAATCTACCAGCCAAATATATTATTATGGTCTTTAAGCAGACTCGCGCTCTTAATACTCTGCGATCTGCACAACGACCATTAGTAACACACTGCGTAGCTGGGGTTAGCTTAAGCTTACGATCGCCTCACCACTTGTGAGAGTTACTTGACGAGTCACGACTATTCTGTATGCATTAGTAGTAGATTAGTAGACTGCTGCTTGTTCATTTTACAAACCCCTACGGTCGTTCACTCATACTTTCACCACTGTATGTCTTTTAGCAGACGACAGACGAGCGTGGCGCCTGTGCTACATAGCCTACATAATATGGCGTGAGAGTAGGTAAGAGAAACAGGGAGGGGGGAGAGGGGAGGAGGGAACGAAAGAGAGCAAACGACACTCCGACAGGCACACGCCCACACTATCGGAGACTGCAGAATCATTATAATATAGGCTAAGCCTGAAATGCTGGAAGCTGTAGCCATGATAGATCTCTGACACTGAGTATGGCACATCCCATTCGCACTATAGGTGTTGGCACATCCACAATAGACCAACGGCTTACGGAGAGGCTTCGGTGTAATTAGACCTTTAATAGTTAGTGGTAGGCAGAGACTCTTGTGTTATGAATTCTCATCTGCAGCACATCACTAGAAAGATGTATCGTGATAAGCCATTCTCAGAACAGGGACATAAGAACCATTATAATCAGGAAGACAAAAACATGCAGTTGTAATTGCACTATCTAAAATTACGAATTGACACACGCAGAATAACACACACACACACATTATTCGCGCGCACCCATACACACACGCACGCACAACACACACAAACACCATCCCGACCAAAATAAACTGTATTAATTTTATATACTTGAGCTTACTTGTTATTAAAAATTGTGGTCGTACAAATCTTCTTTCCCGATCGATCCAGAGTGAAATAAGAGTGGTGCAGCGTTTGTCTTATTGCTATCTCAAATACCCAGGATGACTAAACTTTACAAGAAAGTCACCATGACCTAATCTGACTACTTCATTCCACAAACCCCACTCTTCTACCCTATCATGCCCATCGTCTTCCCACACCCGTCCTTTAAAATCCCTCTCGCTGATAGCTATACGTAAAACCTCTAACAACGCAAGACTAAAACAAAAATCCTAGAAGGAATCTCCGTAATGCTACTGAACGAAAGGATGATTTTCCACCAATCAGAATCAATTATGACTGCAGCGTTGGCCTTCGCTGCGGAGCTGAAACGGAAACAGCCGCTGCGCATTCTTTCGTTACGAAAGCGGGCAATCTTGATAATCGTGTCACTTCATTGGTCAGACAAGTCACATGATTTCCGGTCCGTCCAACTGGCATTGATAGTCAGTGAAAGTGCTGTGTGCCGACAAACTTTTCTGTCTTGAATTTGTTAATCAAAACGTTGCAACTGAACCTCCCGCTACATTTTCATACCATCAAATTGGACATCCAAATAATTGAGTTTAGTTTGGTTGCATCAACAGACTTTTTTTCTTTCAAAGGGAAAGTGGAATTTGAAAGGAGAATTGAGGATGGTAAACATAAAGATACATTATTCATGACTTGGTGACTTAACATTTTGTAAATTTTCAAGTAGATTTCTTAAAATCTGATTAACAATGGAGAACAAAACAAAAAAAAGAAAAAAAGAAAAGAAGCCTGTGAGGTTTAAGACTTAGTGTTTATTAATATTATTTCTAGCTGGCAGCAGCGCAGTGCATTATAATCAGGCTTACTGTTCTACTGCTTCAGATTACAGAAATGGCAACCTGACACTCAGCTGTTGGAGAAGAATTTACTTTTACCCTGAAAGAAAAGCCACCTGCACCTGAGCCTCGTACGTATCTGCCACTACGATTTTGGTGACGTCTCAAAAATGTCTCTCCATTTGTCTTTCATGGGAATCCACTACGGTAAACTAGCGGCATTCTTTCCTACGCTTCATCACTCCTTTACACCCACCCCTACCTTCACACCATCCCATCCCCAACACACACGCCTTCTCTTCCCATCCTCACGCATTTCTGGCAGTACATTTTAATGTATATAGTGATGTGGACGCCATATTATAGGTGCTTTCCCCGCCCCCCCCCCCCCCCCAAAAAAAAAAAAAAAAAAATCACACTCACTTACGAGTACATTTGCTTTTGCTCCCTTTTGCATTCCCATCTCCACCCCACCCTCAGCAATGGGAAATAACTTTCTATTAACCCATAGAATTTAAACTGAGATCAATTCCTCTTCTTCTTCTTCTTCTTCTTCTTGGGTTGAGCAACCACAATTAGTACGTTGATTCATTTGCTGCTGTAGGTTGTTACTATCATCAGTCAGCTCTATACGGTTATTCAAGTTCAGCAGGTAATTCCAAAAATTTCTTTCGTCTTATGGCTTTCTGTTACATCTTACTTTCTTTCCTATATTGTTTTTTAGTTTTCTCTTGCCTGATTCCTAGCCGGTCCATTCTCGAATGGACTGGCTTGACCCTGAGCGAAGCCATGAGGGATGCTGAGGACAGGGAAAGATGGAGTACGCTGGTTAAACGATCATCTATGGTGCCTCAAAGATCTTCGAGTTAGGGGATAAGATAGGATAGGATAGAATTGCCTGATTTCCTTCTTCTCATAAAAAGATTCATTCTTGCATTTATTTGGTATTTGATTTTTTTCCCCTGTCTTCTTTCTCTCTTTATTTCTTTCTTCTCTTTTCAGGTTGGTGGCTCAGTTGGCTAGGCGCCGGTGTCTATACGCCGAAGGTCGCGGTTTCGAATCCTGCAAGGGATAAACTTATGTGACTTTTCAGATCGTTATCCTTTTCCCACTTTCAGTAACGGTACATGTATTAGGAGGAGCGAATGAAAAGTTTCGCATTTAAAATCGGTTTCCATTCCGTCTGTTAACACAGCGATCTCCCAGCTTTTCATTACGTGTTGGAGGGGTGACTGTGAGATAGTTATGTACTTATGAGCGTGTGTATAGCATGTGAGCGAGTATGTTGGTACAGGTCGCCGCACTTTGAGCCATTGATGATTCGGAGAAAAAACGCGAAGATAGCATTAACTATATATTAGTGGTAGCAGTAATGATTACTGATAGATAGCTAGACGTTTCAACGCCCGCCGAACCTTAAGTTACTCTTTAAATGGTGATCAATGAGGCAGAATACGTGATAATACAGTTCTGTAGGTTTCTGATATTCTAGCAAAGAGTGTTTTTTTATATTCTTAGTAAGCTTACTTACTAAAATTCAAACCTTACTCACTCTTGATTCCCAGCACCTGAGTCTAATACTCCAATAAGGCAAAAGGCCTTTGAAGATCATCAATGGTTGACCAGGTAAATCAAAAGAACAATTAATGAGAATGCCGTAATACATTTAATATGCCTGATTGCAGATACATTTGTATCTTTAATGTGAACTTCCTAAACTCTTATCAGAGGATTAGGTACAGATGTTGAAGACATTTGAAGTCGGCAAGGTAAAGAGAAGGAACGTATTTGTGTATGTTTATGTGTGTGTATTTGTGTTTTTGTGTGTGGTGTCTGTGTGTGTGTGTGGTGTGTGTGTGTGTGTGTGTGTGTGTGCGTGCGAGAGAGAGAGATCAGGGAGGGAGGAAGGGAAGGAGGAAGATGTTTAAATATTATTATTATTGTCGGTCCAATTGCAACAATTCGTATTACTTCTCTCTCCCTCTCCTCCCCCTCTCTCTCTCACCCACCCACACACGCCCGCCCGCACACTTCTCTCTCTCTCTCTCTCTGTCTCTCTCCATCTCTCTCTCTCTGCCACCAAACCAGCGGAACAGACTGCCCACATGCTCCAGTGCGCAAAGAAATCAAGCGAGATAAATCATGCGTAGCGGGGGAGACTGGCACGCTCATCGCCCCTGATGGTCAAAGCTTGGATTTGATGAAGCGGAAAGTGAAAAGCTGAGAGAGAGAGAGAGAGAGAGAGAGAGAGAGAGAGAGAGAGAGAGAGAGAGAGAGAGAGAGAGAGAGAGAGAAGAAGAAGAAGAAGAGGAGGACGAGCAGGAAGTAGTAGTAGTAGTAGTAGCAGTAGTAGTAATAGTAGTAGTAGTAGTAGTAGTAGTAGTAGTAGGAGGAGGAGGAGGAGGAGGAGGAGGAGAAAGGAGGAGGAGAGCATAAATCGACGAAGAAGGACAAGGAGTAACTTACGGTCTCTACTAATTTAGTTCGCCAACTACAGGGAGTGTTTATTTAGGTAAACGTAAACGATGGCTTTGTCTAGAAGAAAAAGAAGAAGAAGAAGAAGAAGAAGAAGAAGAAGAAGAAGAAGAAGAAGAAGAAGAAGAAGAAAAACCACTTGGTTAATTCTTTATCACTCTATGGATTCGGTCTCCTTTGCTTCCTCTGTTTTAATGTAATTCATTTATAACATTCTTTCTCTTTGGCGATGACCCTTGTTCAGTACAGTGTTGCTCCCAGGTGGTCAAGGGAAGTAATCCCGGAGGATTAACCAACTTTAGCAGACGTGTCTCTGGACCCTGAGCATCCCAGGGTGAGCTAAAGGAAGGAAAGCTTCAGATGTCCAAACTTTTCGGTCCTCTGAAGCTCCGGTCTGCTGCCAGAGATTTGCTTTTTATTATGGGATCTGGCCAGTTTCCACTAGAGAGGCGAATGTTGATGGGGGTGGTTTGGCTGATGTTTCTGTTATTGCTTCTACCCCACCTCCTCGATCCCTTTCATATGAATATAACGAATTTGATTTAAATGCATGATGTTGCAGGAAACAAAGCAAAACAAAAACGGATTTAGAAAATTATAATGTGAGGAAAACAATCTGTTGGAAACTTCGCTTTTAGTATAAAAAAATCGGTTCAAAAATGTATTTTATATTTAATGTAAAATTAATAATAAATGTTGCTAATTCTGAATGTTACTTTGAACACTTTTAAACTGCGCGTTTATATTTTCTATTTTTACCGACGTTGCTTGTTATTTCTGAAGAACTTAAAAAGAGAATAAAAATCTAGAAAGCTTCAAGAAGGTGTTGAGTGTTGACACTGCCAAATTCTTTATCAAAATTAAATTTAATGTAAAATAACATCCAGGAGATTCCATTCACCCTCTGCCGCCATCTTCACTGAGTCATCAAGACCAGTGGGGTAAAAGTACAAATGGCAGAGGCCACGTCCATTTCCTATTTATCCCATTCTCACTTGGTCAGCACAAGCAGGCGCCATAACAAAAATAAAGTATAGCTTAGGCTATTCAAGTCCATTTACCGCAGTGTGAAAATATGGCCGGTGTCCATCTGGTAGGTATGCGAGCTGCCACCCTATAACTGCGACACCGGAACCTGCTTCAAAGAGCGGTCACTGCCCATACCGTGACGGCATACTTCACGGTCTAGACACAGTTATTTCCCTTTTAGCAAAAAGCTCGGATCGGAACAGCAGCAGACGACACTGAGAATTTCAAACGAAACTGATTTTGAGCCAATTATGAATATGGACTACAGGGTAAACAACACCAGAAAAATGAAAATAGTTATGACTAACCAACATGCCCATACATGAATCTAATGAAAGTTTTCATCTTCGGAGAGGTCCTGTTTCTCAATACGAGCCTGAGGCAATGCAAACTTGTTTGTATTTACATCCCCTGCTGTCTTTCCCACCTCTTCCCCCTCCCCCCCCCAATCCTCCATCCTTATCTCTCATACTCCCACACATTGCTTTCTTTCTGTCGTTTTCATCAACTTAACAGCTAAAGCAAACATAATACAAAAATAAACGAAATTAAACAGCTTTGAATTTTATTTTCCGGAAACATGGACTTCAACTGCAAGGAATACAATAATGCAGTCACGTTTGATATTGTGTTTCCTAAATAATTATAAATAAATGCGTTTCTGGACAGTGTTGAATCAATCGCATTATTTTCAGGTAAGATTTTCACCATCTGTTTCATAATTCGATCAAGTGATCAGTTTGATTGGTAGTGATTGGAAAAGTGAAATTCTTGAGGAAAAAAACAATTCTCGCTTCTGTGCGCTCACTTTCCAAAATATTATCTAAAGACTCAAAGTATCAAAGACTAAAAATGTTGTTTCTCATCCAGAAATCCAATCAGAAATATCCCAAATCCCTCATCCAAGTCTGATGAAGAGTTACTGAGGGCAGGCTTAGTCGTCGTGATCTTTTTGTTTTCGCAGTCAGTGTGATGAGGGATGGCTGCAGTATGGGAAGAGAGAACCGCTGAGAGATAAGAAGAGATTTAAAAGTCATAAACATGCATTAACAGGACCACAAATCGGAGGGCTGTCTTCCCGCTCTGTGTGTATTTGCTCTCCAAATTGAGTTATCTCTTGTAGAAATTTCTGCTAGGCGCATACCCCGCCGCGCAAGCTTTAATAGTTCCTGCAAAATCAGGGCTGCTACTGCCGCAGTAAGTTATTTTTTCATGATGGAGTATTCCAAGGCTTCTTGAGGACAAACGCCATGCATCCAGTTTATAGGGCCTTAGGAAAGCACAGTTTCATACAGCGTAGTTGGGAGTCCCCGAGGCTTCAACACTTCTCTCTCTCTCAAGTGAGGGTCAAACGTAAGACTCGGTGGATCTCAGCTACGCAATGTGACACAGCTTGAGAACGAATTACTCGAAGCACTGCTTTTTTTTTCTTCTAAATCCCCACTTCGTATTTCGTCGTGCTTTTCGTTTCGTACAGCGCGCGACGCCGATAATAATTCTTACGCTACTGAATTAGCTCTTAGCAGGCGGGTGGAAACAGAGCAAGAGAAAAAGGTTAGGGTTAGGGCTACTTGTTAGGATTAGAGCGAGATTGGGGATAAGGGATGAGGTGAGAGAGAGAGAGAGAGAGAGAGAGAGAGAGAGAGAGAGAGAGTGCATGATGTGCAAGAGAAAGAGAGAGGGTGTGTTAGAGAGAGGAAGTAAGAAAGAAGAAAAAGAAGAAGAAGAAGAAGAAGAAGAGAAAGGAGAATGGGGAAAACGAATGTGAGAAGGGAGGAGGTGCATGAGAAAGAGACGGTTATGAGGAAAAGGAAAATATATAAAATGAACACACACAAAATAACCTTTATTATGATAGAATAGCTGACCAACACAATTGATGGCCAAATACAACTCATGAATAAAAGAAAGAAAGAAAAAGAAAAAAAGAAAGAACTGTAACCCGGGTACAAGCGAGTCGAAATGACCAAGGCAAAGTGACCGCAATGGCACACGGAAGGGGAGAAAACTTGAGTGGGTGGTGATGGATAATCTCCCTTGTTGTTCCAGACACTTTGGTGCACTGCTCAAATTTCACGCGGGCGGTAGGAATGCTGAACACACCTTGAAGCCACATACTGACCAAGCATGAAAAAAGCGCTTGATAAATGGAATATTTGTAAAGCACGAGCTTTTCTGGAACTAACATTACTGTTGGAGATTCACCTGCTGTTGGAAATGCTTCAGTATAGCGCAGAACTGTTAATAATCGTAGTCACCTCAAGATTTTCTGTGACACAAAGATTACTTTGATTGATCAACAAAAATAATCCTGCAAAGAAAAGCGCAGAAACTGTTGATGCTAAATGCAGATCGAGCTATTCTTGCCAGCTCAACGAGAGTCACATTTCTGTCCGTCGGTAAATGCCAGAAGGCTGAAGAGGTAGAAACAGGATTTGCACTCTGATTAGATTTGTTTAGTTGCTCTCCGACCACTCGGCCTGTTGCCTCTGGTTACCTCCGCTCCCATCTTCCATTCCAACTCTTTCTTTCCCCACCTCGTCCACACGTCCACACCACTTCCCATACCCTTATCTTCAGACATCCTTCAAAACACACCGCAACAACTTTCACCAGCGTAGCACTTTCACTCGCAACAGACACTCACGCACACAGGAAGAAAGATAGACATAAGCCTTCTACATACAAATAAGCATACACGCTTATGCGTTTGCCTAAGCTCACGCGCGCTTACGCACACATACACACAGAGTTTGAATGTTTTACAGTTATTGTTAGCGCCCGTTAAAAATACACACACCCACACAAACTGTTCAACGAAGTGAACATCACATAATTTACTTAACCTGCTTCTATATCTCACTGACTTGTTAATACTAGAGTCTATTAATTATTGTAACCCAGTGATACCTCCATCCCAAGATTAACCTGCTTCCTCCCTCTATCAAAATCTCTCCTCCCTATCTCAATATCTCTCTATCTACTCCTCCCTCATACATACCCCGCCCACTCCCAGCTCCCGCTCTCCATCTCCTCACCCTCCTCCTCTCCTCCCCTTCCCCTCCCCAGGGCGTGTTTGCATGTCCAGCAGGGTGCAGGTGCGTGAGCGTGTGTCAAACAAGTGTACATTTCTGCCACTCACCTCGCCGCGCCGTGGTCTCGAGCACCGTTACTCAATGTTTTAAAAGCCTGCCATTCTGAGTTTCACAGACCGAAGAAGCAGCATCCAGCGTTATGCTGAACCTTACAGGCGGAGACGAAATTCTGATGAGAGTACCAACAGAGGTCTAGTCTATAGCACGCACGCATTTCCGTCGCACTGGCGTTTAAAGATCCTCCTGACGCTCGCGATCTAGACAGGTGCGGGCCGGTCAGATACACAATAACACTCAGAAAACACTACACTATAGTGTAGGACCCGGGCTCCCCCCTTCACCGAGGACTATGCTCAATGATCTGGGCGTCAGACGGTTTCTCCTAAAGCAGCAAGTGTGGGCATCCTCGGGTGACTTCAATTAGATCCTGTATCGGCCAGCGCCTTGAGCAGCGCTTGAGCTGGAAAAGTGATATGCAAGAACGATTCAATAATTTTTTTTTAAATTCTACAGAGTCCGAGGCTTTACTATTCCACTTTCCAAGAAGGAACAGGCTGGATAACAACGAAGAGCCTGCCTGCCTGCCTGCTGTGGCAGTAGGTCTAAAGCAATGTCTTTTGAGACTGGACTGGGAGAATGCCTCTGCAGACTCAGTTGAGCTGTATTATGATGAAGATGAAGAAGATGATGACGATAATGACGATAATAATGATGATGATGATGATGATGGTGGAGACTTGTAGGGCGCATAATTCCATGTGCAATTCGCACATTAATTAGTGCCCTAGCCATCAAGGGATAAACAAACAAACGACAACTATAGGCTACTGAAACAGGTAAGTTTTTAATCCTTTTCGGAAGCTTTTCAAAGAGGAGTTCTGCTTCAGATCCATTTGAAGAGGGGAGGACAGAGGGGGGGGGGGGGAGGTAGGGGGAAAATTCCGGAGATGTAGAGCCGAATTTGTGAAAGAGAGCACTCCTAGATTCATTGTATTTATGTTGCTTGTGCGGACGCTGGGAAGCTCAAGCCGGCGCTGTGTTTCAAAACCGAGCCTACGTCGGGGCTGATGACAAGCAATCAGCTCAGTAAGATAAGCAGGAGCACAGAAGAATGAAGAAGTACTGTAAATGCATATCCATTTTCTAGTTCGAGATGTATGAGTGGTTTTTTTTTCTCCCCCAGATGCAATTCAACAAATCTGTATTACCTTAGTGAAGGAATGTGAACAGGCGCAGAGATCATCACTCAAATAAATAAATAAAAGTTAAAGGTACAAGTTACTTCCTTTATTAGTAGACCCCACCCCTCTCCTCCCCTCCCTCATCACCACCCAACCACCCGCCCCTTATTTTATTTTTAGGCTTACCGGACAAGGTTTGACCATTTCATCGTTGTTTATTACTGTCCAGCATTGGAGAGTGATGGAGAAACTCTTAAGGCTGTCAGCGTCTACTTGAGTCCAGCCAGGTGTAAATCTGCTCATCATTAGTCATCAACACCACACAGTGTTTACTCTGACCAACAGACACACCAGTCTAAGTGGCCAAGAGAACTCGGATGAGAACATCAGAAGATATTGGTGATTGTATAATACTGTGATTAAGAGTGCTGTTATTGTTATTAAGGATGATGATGAAGAGGAGTAGGCAGGTGCCAAGAAGTTGGAGGAGGAAGAAGGAAGGAAGGAAGTAAGAAGAAGAAAAAAAAGAACAATAACAAGAAGAACAAGAACAAGAAGAAGAACATTGAACTTTGAACTTTGGAACTTTGTCCTTTTATTAGCAAAACCACATATAATTCCAAGCATGAAACAAGGCTCATAGCCCAGGGGGGCATTTTTGCAAAAAATATGGGAAAAGGGGGGGGGGTGGGGAATTACAGACATTAAAAAACAATGAACGGCACAAAAAAAGACTGCTCCCATAGGCATCACAAGACAAACCTCTGAAATGTCAAACACCCGTTTTAAGGTTTACATTGGTTCAGCATGGAATGAAAAATGTACAGCATCGCATGGTTCACAAACGAAGACAAAAGGGAATGCACAATATATAAATAGTGACATAACTCAAACTCCAATAAAGCGGCTTAAATTTAGCAACCTGCTTTTGATTCAATATTCGTCCAACCAAGAAAATAGAAGTTTGAAATAAAATTAAAAGAGAACTGTGCGTCACTATTGGAAAAATGAAAAAAATAATCCATATAAAACGGCTCAAATCGGACAACCTGCGTTTAGATTTAGAGTTCAATAACTGATTTTAATTATAGGCATTCGGATGATTCCTGAAGTATTGAGGTACTAAAGAAAGTCTGTTAAAAACCAACACAGAATTTGTACATCTAAACAAAAAATGAAATTCATCACCTAGTTCATCCAGATCACACAGAGTACACAGTCTATCTTCTCTCTGAATATTCAAATATCTAAGTGATTGAATTGGGAGTTTGTGACAGCTGAACCTAAATTTCAAGAAGTTTCTTCTCGATAGAGGTGACAAGTAAACTAAATAATCTTCGAAACACAACGTACTCTTAAAAATTCTATACGTAATACAAGCATTATGATCGAATACATCCTGATGCCAGGTTTGCAAGAACTGGTCTCTCAAGCGTTGTTTGACCATGGTCTTAAAACAATTTAAAGAGTATTTACAGCCGTATAACCAAATGAAAGACAGACCAAGATCATTTAGCAGAGAACGAACAGTACATAACCAGGAGAGTTTATACTCAGAATAAAAAAAATAAATCAGAGCATAGTCGAAACATAAGTACTGACATTCTAACAGAATCATTGCAATAATCGATACAAAGAAGATGATGATAATGATGATGATCATGATCATGACGATGATAGTGTTGCTGCTGCTGCTTCTATTGTTGTTGGTGATGATGATGATGACGATGATGATACAAGAAAGAATATTCAATGAATGCGGTACATGCGCTACACTTGGACAGAAAAAAACACCGACGCACGCTAATGTAGCGAGCGCCACCGTGTGTGTTGTCAATAAGGACGAAGGAACAAAGTCGACCAATACTATTGACGTACATCGGGACATCTTTGAGTAATCCTCTGAAAGTTAAAAAGGGCGAGGCATTGGGCTTATAGCATAAGCAGTGAATGTAGCTGAATAAAATTGCACCTTTATACCTTACTATAACTACAAAATTCTACACTGGACAACGCGTCTGTAAATCTTAGCGTGGGTATGCAGTATGGGGGAGGGTATATGGACATATTTTAATTTTAAAAAAAAAACCACCTGAAGTCTTATCAAATATTTTGTGGATACTAGATTTATGGCAGTAGTCATAATGATATTGGCATGTGGCGTGGATGTATGTTTGACTGTTTACCTACATCGGGGCCATTTTCCATTTGCAATATTTGGTTGTTATTTAGCTGAATAAATTCTGTATTCTGTATTGTGTGTTGAAACAGATCAATGTGCGCTACAATGGTACCTTTGAGAAAGTTTCTATCACTATTCCTAAAAAAAATAAAAAAAATAAAAATAAAAAAAACTCTCAAGGAGCTCGAAGAATACTGTACTGAAATCTCGAAAACGTTTTTTTATCACAATTCGTTAAAAAAGGAAAATCGGAAACGGAACTCCGTTCCTCTGTTTAAATATAGCAGGAAGACAAGTAAAAGGGTTGAAAGAGATAAAACAAACCAGATTACAGGATTCTCTATACGTGTATTTTTGCTAACACGCTTCGTCAGGAGTTCCAAGCCAATGTCATAGCAAATGTTAGAGCAAATCAATTCACCTAATGTTAATCTTAACTCAAGTCATACCGCAAGAAAGGGAGGTCTCCTTGGTTCAAGAAGACGACCAAAGAGGCGACAGACCGACTCCGGGTTTGAACATCTTTTACGATCCACGCACGATTAGTCTCCCTTGTCACAACTCTCCGACGCCAGAAGTCAGAATTCTCGCTTGGATGGCGCCGAAAGGCATTCTGGGAAGTTGAAGAAACTGCATTTTGATTGGCATTTCACTTCCCTACAGCGTGCACCGCTACGAGAGTGCAAGAAATGTCAAAAGGCTAAAGGGAAAGGAAGAAGTTGAATTAAGCTGGATTTATCAAAGAAACGTTCAGGTGGCGCCTGTAGCTCAATTTCTTTCTTTCTTTCTTTCTTTTGGTTTCCTTCTTTCTTTCTTTATTTTTTATTTTCTTTCTTTCTTTCTTTTGTTCTTTCTTTCTTTATTTATTTATTCATTTATTAATTTTATTATTTATTTATTAATTTATTATCATCATCATCAGCATTATTATTATTATCATCATCATCATCACTATCATTATCATAATCTTCATCATCATTATTGTCATCATCATCATCATCATATTAAAACTTTTGACAGATTTGCATTTTCGTTAATGGAAATGTACTCGTATGTTCGTGTTTATTTATTTATTTATTTATTTATTTATTTATTTATTTATTTACTTATTAACTTACTTATTTCCATATGTTACGTTTCTCTTTGATGATAATGCTGCTACTGAAGAAGAAGAAGATGATGATGATAAATATGATAGAATTTTGGAAAAATGGCAGTAAAATGGGTTAGTAAATTTACATAAAACTTGTCTCGTGTTATGCAGTAAACTAAAACAGTTTTACGAGGAAAGGTTAACACATTTGTTACAACTGAGTTTAGCCTATTAGTTAACGTTGACTGATAATATCACCCCCCGTCTTGCTGTGTCCTGTGTGCAATTGTCAGTGACACGATTCGGACATTAGCGGCTTTGACACATTTGATCAACGAGCCATCAGTTACAGCAACAAAGCATCATCATCAGTCTTTCGTAAAACAATAAATGTCTGTAGAATGTACTCTGGCACTAGTTCACCTTAGTATTTCAGATGAATACTGTAAACCACTACGTACACTTTTTTGTTTGTCTCCCTTGAATATTGATAACTTTGTTCAATTTCATTTCTTTGTTCACTTTAACCTTTTGGGACCAGTGTGTGGGCGTGTGTGTGTGCGTTTGTGTATGTGAGTATGTGTTTGTGTGTGTTGTTTTGGTCACTTTTTCAGTCTCTGGGTATTGAGGAGAGATTGAAAGTATGTAAAATGACACCACACCAAGCGGTACAAAATTATATATCAACAACAATATGCATTGAATTCTTTCAAAACGTTCACGAAAATGTTTTTTAATACCCGCCATTAAACTCTTTCAAAACTTTCATGAACAGTCATACTACACTTTCTCACACCGAAGCCTAAAACAGGAAACAAGAAGTGGAGAGGGATTGATTGAGAGGGAATGGAAAGCAAAAAAGGTATCGTTTGTGGACATAGTGGGGGAGTTTGAGAGCAAATTCGTGTTAAACAAACAAACAAACAAAAAAAACAGAACGTTTCAGAGATGGAAGAGGAGGGTTAGGTTGGAAGGGAGGAATGAGAAAGGAAAGAGGTTGAAAGGAAATGGGGAAAAAAAGCACTTCTCACTCGATCTCCCTGCAGACTCGATGATCAGAGGACGAACAAGCGCCCCCACAAAAAAAAAAGCCACGCTTTGACAACTTTGGAAGATCACGTCTGCGATACACGACTTTTACATTGGAGTAACGCCCCTTTGATCTCCGTCCAACATGGCGTCTGCTGGGAAATTGTCGACCAATCTCTAAACGGCAGACGACACATTTGACCAATGAGGGACGAGAGCTATAGAAGATAGAGCTGAGTGATTAAAGAAAGAAAAAAAAGCGTTTGATTCAGGGTGAGGGATCGGGTTACGCTAGAGCTTATGACAGTCCGTACTCAACTGTCGCTGAAGATTTATAACAAGGGCGCAATAATTTCTGTTTTAGCATCGTCATTTTGGCTGCTGTTAGGAAAGAGATTTTCAAGGGGATATCAAGTTCCTGGAGCTTCGTTTGATCGCTCAACCTTGAAGTACGCCGGTTTGAAAGTTCATTATAATAATATATTCCCGGGTCCTTCAGCCTCAGGACATAATAAAACAATCTAGAAATTTGAGAGTGAGCGGGTAGCTTTTAGATTACGGTATGGAAAGTAGTTATTTTAGCGACTGAAGTAGAACATCTCATTTGAAGACAACGATTATGACATAGATTGAGCCACACAGTATTGAGTATGATGGGGAAAATAAAACAAGTAAACGAATGGGGTGGGGTAAGCGTATGGCTTGGAAACAGAGAGGGATGGTTTGGAAAATTTTGAGGAAGAAGAAGGAGAAGAAGAAGAAAAAGAAGATGAACAGAATATCAGCCTCAGCATGTTGTTACACTGACAATAAATATACATTGGTAACCTACGTTACATCCACAACGGGTTATTTAGGAAAGTAATAAGGTGCAGTGCCATTTGTTTTCCAGCATGGTTGTCGTATTTGCACCAAGGAAACTTTGTAAGTTCAATGAAATCTATCGTCGCAAAATGTTCACCCCAACTCAACATTTTTCCCGAGAATTTCAACGACTTGTGCCTTCCATTCAAAACATATGACCCACATCAAAACGCTTGCAATTGAGTTCTCCTTTCGCCCATTTTTCTTCTCACGTGAAACTGGTCGTATGCGAAGCTTTCAAGAATAAGCTTAACTTCTCTTGTTCATGCGAGATTTCACACATGATCAGGACGTCCCCACGAGATTTGGAAGGACCTATAAGGGTTTGTAAAGAGGGATTTTGGGCCGCAGAAGGCGAAACGTGACCGCTTTTGGAAGCGTACAAAATGAAACTCTGGATCAAGCTTATGATCGAATCAATAGTCATCCATCTTATCTGCGAGTCTGTGGTATAATCTGGAGTTCGTGTGGGATACTCCAGGGTCGGTACAAAGAGTTGAAGCGTTTTCGATGTATTAACATTAATATTTGGAAGGCGCAGTAGGGTCACGGTTGGAGTACAAGCTAGAGTATTGTTTTTGTTAAACATCAACCTGCTCAGTACTGAGTAGCCAGCTTGAATGGAAACGTGGTAAATAGATCTACTGAACGATAAAGAATGAAAAAAGGGTACAACCAACCCCAATCCACTCAGCTGTGAACGGTTACTTGGCTCTGTTTAGAGCCGGGGTAACTTAGAGCAGCTAGCGAGAAAGAGGAATTGACACCGTACTGCCCTCAAGAAGCTGAACCAAGTTGTTTCCTGTCGTCCGCCAGTGATATTTTGACACATTATTATGATTTGGGTAGTACTTATTTAAGCCTTGTGCTTTTGTGCGCCCTGATGTTTTGCCTTGTAATAATATCTGGTTTGTTTGTTGAATAAATTTATGTTAAAACAACCAAAGAAAAGGGAGGCACCAAACGCCTCTTTCCATACTCCTCCCCACACACTTCCCCACCAAAAAAAACGCACCAAAAAATCGACCAGGAGGTTACGGAAATTCGATCACCGACTTTGTACGTATATTTAAAAAACTTCTTTAAAAAAATTGAATTTCCTAACTTCTGTTTCTGTTGCATTTTCCCGCAAATCCAACCCCACGATACTTGAGAAATGTCATTAATATAAAGGTTCCAAACAATTAGTTACTCTTAACCATGTTGTTCACAAAAAATTTGTTTTCTTAATTTTATATTTGACATGAATTAACCAATGAAATTCACTTTTTTTTAGTATTCCCCCTTTAACAGAAAAACAACACAATACAGAAACCTTTATTATTATCATTTACTTAAACCAATAAACAAAGAAATCAAAACTTGTTAACAAATACAAAACAGTTAAATTGCAGTTGGACCAAACAAAAGGGAAAACCCACAAACTTCTTTCCCCAAATAAATTGAGACTGAATTGAATTACTAAAACACATTACTAGAATACTATTACAATTAATAATAATAATAATAATAATAATAATAATAATAATAATAATAATAATAATAATAATAATAATAATAATAATAATATATTGATTAAATTTGGTCGACAAAGACACTTTTCCGATTTGCATGAAGCAATCGATTCTCTTTGTTCATACGTTTCTTCCACAGCTTCGAAATCCTCATCTGCACGCCTTATCTGTTATCATCTGATGTCTAAAAAACAAAACTGCATAAACCGACAGAATGTATGGGTTTCAAATCTCCATCTATCACCCCGCATCGCACGCAACTCGTCTTTACAAGGGAGATAACTTGTATGAACTGTTGGGCAAAAGGGAGATAACTTATCTCGACCTTATATGAACTGTTGGGCCAAAAGGCAGATAAATCAGAAGGCGGCGAACTTGGATGCCAGTGGTGTGGGGATTGTTTCACGCGGAGAGAACAGGTCATAAAACTCAGAACACCTTTTTTGTGATATCATCTTCAACCACCAGGGGGTGAGGGAGTGACAACCCGTACAACGCAAAACAAGTGAGATTATTATGTGCCGTCAAAAAATAATTACGTCACAGCACACGGGGCACCAAACGCCTGTTGACCTAGTAGTAATATACGTCTTGAACTGGTTTGAAAAATAGGGTTCATAGGTGGTGGATCTTTGAAATTCAGCAGCAGGATGGCAGAGAAACACAGTGTTACGATTAAGACGCGGTCTAACATTTTGTTTGTTAATTAGTTAGTTAGTCATTGTTTATAGGGTCCAGCGGGCGGCAAATAGCCGAATCAGGATCACGGCATGGTTGAAAGAGGGTTCATCCCTGATCCGTATGTATAAAAGATCTGTTGAAACAACCCTAATGGTAACACACCAGCCGATCACTTTACAATAAATGCATCCCCATGGAGGGGATGCTGAGACTGTACTCTAGTTTATCGACCCCCGTTTACAAAGCACAAAATATAATATAAATTTAATTATAAAATATTAACAACACACATACATATAAAATGCCTACACTGCTAAATAATAATACCATAGAAAGGCATAGTGACCATTTGGCAGAAAATGTCCAATATCCCCAAGCTGACTCAACAGACCCCATACACAAATAAAGAGTTTTGGGAGAGTTTTCAAGAAAAAAAAAGGTAGGTGATTGGTCTAGCGATGAAGATAGTAAATTGATAGAGCAGAAACGAACGAGAAAGAACAAAATTAATGAAAATGACAGAAACAGTGGTAAATTAAAGCACTACATTTCCACCAAGTGGGGAAGGCCTACTATTTATACAGAAAACCCCGGCACCCCGAAGGAGGGAACAAACATTTTGTTTTGCAAAGCGCGCATGTATTTACTTTTTGCATGTAGTTTTCGTAGGTCAATATTGTTGTAGTAGCGTTCAGAACTTTCAGGAATTACTTGTTTCTTATCGATCGAATGTTCCAAATCTTTCTGGCGATAGCTTTTGGAATCCTGTAAATTCGTAAACATTCTATGACGTAAATCAGTGCGTAGTTCCGGTGACGAGTGCTATTTCGATTGGGTGTTATTGCGTCATTTTGGAATGTTCTAAGCTTGTCGGGATTGTTGAGAGGCTGATAAGGCTGCTTGCGGAAAGTGATGTTTTGGAAAGCGATCTTGTATGCAGTTGTTGGTGTTTGCGGAATAAAGTTCGAAAACTATATACGACGACTCCTGCCTTGTTGCTGAGTGAACGGGCTGCGTGGATAAACGAATTCGAGCTAAACAAGATTCAAGCATCAGTATCGACCATTGATAACGTGTAAAACACAGCGTAGCGGAGACTCGCCGAGTAGCCTGCCTCTCACAAGAATTAGTGAAGAAGCTAACGTAAGCCTCGGCTAGGTTCACCTACGTAGTGTGGGTGGCAGATGCCCGCTGTACAAATGTGTACAGTGTATCTTGGACCGCACTATACATATATAGACATGTATAATCTGAACCTCCTACCTCCTTGCACTGTGAAAACAGTGCAAGGAGGTAGAAGAAGAGGGAGATCGAAAAAGAGGTGGAAAGACAACATTCGAGAATGGACTGGTTTGACACTGAGCGAAACAATCAGGGTTGCTGAGGACAGGGAAAGATGGAGTACGCTGGTTAAACGATCATGTGTGGTGCCCCTACGACCTCCGAGTTATGGGATAGGATAGGATAGGATAGGGATAATCTGAGGGGCACACACACCCAAACACACTGTACTCTATGAACTCATATGCTCAGTTTTAAAAGACATATTTAAAGTAAATGGACATAGCATAACTGAATATGGACATTCTGTAGACATTGTTCTATATCATCGAAATGTTACACACGTTGTGAAAGTTATTGCTAAATCTCCTGTCGGTAGATTTTTATAGACTGTTTTGAAATTATGTTTTGAAATAGCTAGTGTTTTAAAAGTCTACATTTTCAATGTCTAATATCACCTAAATGTGTGAACAGACATTAAATTAAAGATTGATTGATTGAACTCAAGACTGCGTTTTGAGTCTTAGGGCATTGGACCCGCGTTTCTGAGACTGGGTAATTCAGCGTGGAAAGCAGGTCTTTCAAATGCAACTAGCCTTACATCAACATCAACGTTTAAAAGGACTTCACAGTTTTCTTCACAGTCGATAACATGGAACAAGCTTTACAGTCCTCTCCAGGATCGCACAAACAACTGTTGCCATGACAAGGTTGAAGCCCATTTGGAAAGACAGGACCCTCAGTTTACATTTAAAGGTAAGGCATGGACCCTCACAGCAGACCTACAACAAAGAATGCAAAGCATGGACATATGGTGCTACCGAAGATTTCCTGTCATTTCATATGCCCAGCACATCACCGATGGCGAAGTCCGAAACACCATCACACAAGCCATTGGACAACACGACGACATGCTCACAGTGGTGAAGAAACGGAAACTTCGATGGTATGGCCACGTCCCCAGAGCATCAGGCCTTGCAAAGACCATCCTGCAAGGCACGGTGCAAGGAGGCAGAAGAAGAGGGAGACAGAAAAAGAGGTGGGGGGACAACATTTAAGAATGGACTGGCTTGACACTAAGCGAAGTCATGAGGGTTGCTGAGGACAGAGAAAGATGTAGGACGCTGGTTAAATGATCATCTATGGTGCACTAGCGGCTTTCGAGTTAGGGGATAGGATAGGATAGGATAGGATAGGATAGGATAGGATAGGAATCCTCTGGCACTTTAAAATGGAATAAAACAATCTCCTCTTCCCCTTCCCATCCCCTGTACTTTTACTATGTCTGTGATGATGATGAAGAAGAAGAAGAAGAAGAAGATGATGATGATGATGATGATGATGATGATGATGATGATGATGATGATGATGATGACTATCGATGAAGGTGCTTATTTAACCGTGAAACTGTACAAGTATCAACATATTATGATAGCACAGTGCAGGAAATCAGATTCAGAGAACAGCGGCGTCTTGCCCCCTGGTTAAACCAATGAGCTTATTACGGAAAGAGGAGGAACTTCCATTATATTCTATACAAAAATGCGAGACGCTCTCACGGATTATTTCCCTTTGCTCGGGCTGGCTATATTTCACCATCTGCTATATGAATGATCTGTGCGTGGTAACTTATTGAGCCTATGCCATTGCAAAAGAACATTTTTATTGCATCGTTTGCAAAAATCAAACTGTTAACTATCATTATTATTAACATTCCGCTACTGCTGTCTTTTATTTTTTGTGGTTTTTGTTTATGTTTACTTATTGACATTTATTAGGTGCTTTTATGCTGCTTATGTGTGTATGTCATAGGTTCGTTTTCTGCCCTGGGATTTATTATTTTTTAATCAATTACAGATATTTTAAAATTAAAATATGCATGACAGACTGTTTCATTTATCCGAAACTGTAAATCCGTAATCGTGTGAGAGAGAGAGAGAGAGAGAGAGAGAGAGAGAGCTCTGTCATTCAATCAATTAATCACAATAAAGCACAATAACAAAATGTTTCACTAATAGTGTGAATTTAAATTATATCAGGTGTCCCCCTACCCCCTCAACCCTCTCACCTCCCACATCACTGCTTAATAACATCAGTCACTTCATGGAAACTAATTAATTAATCAGACAGAACAATCAGAACCTAGACTACAACATTCCACGTAATATAGATCTAATGCGCAGAAATTCACAGATCAGAACAAGGACTGGAGAAAACAGACTTAGTCTAATTTAACTTGTTAACATAAGCAGTTTGACGAAGCCAAACTGCCAATCTGACATCTACTTTTGAAATATAAGCACAAATATAGTCAAACAACCTAGCAATAACGTAAACATTGAGCGACCTGTTGAACGTAAACTGTCAGCAAGCAAACTGTTTTGGATTTAGCACATAGGTATAACATGAATCATTCAAGCCGCTCTCCGATTGTTTTAACACTAACAACACTGCAGCGGTCTTAGTTTAGGCCTACATAAACACAAAAAAATGAAGTTTTTCAATTGCAATTTACCTTTCTTTGTCTCTTGGAAATTTGAAAAAGGACTTGCCAACACAACTTTTCTTGTATCTGGCATTATGGCAATTGATAGCTGTGCAAAAATCACCGCCCTGTTTCACTCGGTCGCCTTTTGACTTTCTGCCACGAGCCATTTTCAGCATGTCGACAAGGGAGCATAACTCGTACATTTCGTCTCGCGGTTCTGTACCAAGTTCCCCCTCTTTCTATCATTAAGCTCTTTGGTTAAACTATGAAAATGTAGCTTTGGTAGTTACTCATTGTTTATAGGATCCAGGGAACTGCAAAGAGCCGAATCAAGACCACTATAGCTTTGTTGAATTTAATTTAATTTTCTTTCATTTAATCTTTTTTTTAAATTTTAACTTCCTTTAATATAATTGGTTTTTTTTTGACAGTTATATTTATTTTATTTTATTTTAATTTTAATTTTATTCAACGCCTGTTTATTGAGCTTGTCTGCCTATTTACAGCACTGTTGTTGAAAGAGTAACAGGGTTATCTTTTTTTTATAGGGGTGGGGGCGTGGTGGTAGAAGGGTTCTCTTTCTGTGCAGTAGGTGCCTTTCGGTTCCAAGTTTCACCTGCTGAGGCCTGCTGCTTGATGGAAAGCGCACACTAAAATGGACCCAGATGTACCGAGGAAGTCACTGCTGGACTCGCCAACATCAATGTGAGTCTTTCGTATGATTTATGGCGCATGCAATAATAGTCTTAGTGCAGATTTCAGAGTAGCGTCCTTCTTCAGTGGGAACCAGAAGAGCAACTCTTCTTTCTGATTCTGTCTTTTTATATTGTTCTTATGCAACCCTTTCCCATCTCAAAGAGCCGCTCGAGGCAGAAAGCAGGAAGCTCAATTACAAAGTCGCCCAAGGTGCCAACTTGCTGCTTAACGCGTAGCGTCTTACGCCTCATACAGCTGAGCGGTTAAAAACATTTTTTTTAAAAATACACGACTTATGGCTATTTTGCACTTTGTGTGTGTATGTGTGTGTGGGTGTTTGAGTGTGTGTTTTTGTGTGTTTTAACCTGCTCTTAGTGCTGTTTCAGACTTTTTTGTTTTAAAACTTGCAATTATTTCTGTTTTGGACTTTTACAAAAACTGGCCTTAGTGCTATTTTAAACTTTTTGTGTCGTTTTAACTTGGCCTTAGTGCTATTTTAGACTTTTTCTGTCGTTTTAACCTGGCCTTGGTGCTATTTTTTTGCGTTGTTTTAACCTAACCTTAAAGCTATTTCAGACTTTTTTGCTTTAACTTAGCCTTGGAGCTATTTTAGACTATTTTGGATTTGACCTGGCCTTAGCGCCATTTTAGACTTTTTTAGAAACCTGGCATGAGTGATATTTGAAACTTTTTATTTTACAAACTAGCCTTAGTTATGTTTTAGACTTTTTTGTTTGAACCTGGCCTTGGAGCTATTTTAGACTTTTTGTTTTAAAACCTAGCCTTGGTTCTAATTTATACTTTTTTTGTTTGAACCTGGTCTTAGAGGTGGGAGGACAACTTTCGTAAATGGACTGGCTTGATACTGAGAGAAGCCATGAGGGTTGCTGATGGCAGAGAAAGATGGATTACGCTGGCTAACCGATCATCTGTGGTGCCCCAACGACTTTCGAGTTACGGGATAGGATAGGATAGGTCTTAGAGCTATTTTAGACTTTTTTGTTTTGTTTTAATCATCTGGCCTTAGTGCTATTTGGGACTGAAGTCTAGACTAGGCTGGATGGGTTAAGGAGAGTATTTAAGAGAACAGTGGTGGGATAAGCTTGGATGACCCAGGCACACCGATGACACAAGTTCGAATCCCGAGGAGGGCGATATAAAATGTGGCAATTTTTACTGTCCATTTTAGCAGTATGATTGCTTTGGTCGTTCAGTGTTGATTCAGGTCCCTACCCCTCCTTCCCTGGGATGGTTATCCCCGTCTGCCATATCGCCAATGGTGGGTGTAGACGTTAAACCTCAATGTTCATAAGCTTGGATGCTAAATTGGAATGTTGGAGTGTTTGCAATGAGTGAATTCATTAATTAAAACGTATTAAGCGCATAATGTCGGGGTGTCGGATAGTGCAGTGGTTGGAGCACTCGCTACTGTGTCGAAAGTGAAGCACCGTCCGGTGCGGTTAGCACTTGGATGGGTGACCGCTAAGGTATGAAGCGACAAACAACAACGCCCCCAGTTGACTCAACTGTGATTGAGTACCTACTCTCTTGAGGGTGGGGAAGGTAAAGCAGCGAGGGAGAGAGTTGGGCATCACCCTCATTACGCTGGCCCAAGATAAGTGTGATCTCCAACATCACGCTCCCCTACGGCCACAAGGCTATGGGACTACCTTTACCTTTACCTTTTAAGCGCATAAACATTTCCACACAAAAAGCATGATCACAGCGCTGGGGTAAAAATGTTTTTAAAAGTTAATTCTCTTTCGTTTATGGCCACCAACAAAAGCGCCCGCTTTTGACGAGCTTATGTTACACTCGTTGTTGGTTTTTATCAGTAGTTGATTCAGCCCCGATGCTTGAATCCTGACAAGTGTAACTCGGATTCGTTTATCCGCGCAACCTGTTCACTCAGCAACAAGGCAGGAGTCGTGGTATGAAGTTTTCCAACTTTATTCAGCGTACATCAACAACTGCATACTATCGCTTTTTCCACTTTCTCTCCATTTCAGACACAGTGCGTCAATTATATATTCTCCAGATTACGTTAGAACATTCCAGCGTGACGCAATTACACCCAATCAAAATAAACTTCCTCATCATTGTCTTACGTCATACAACTTTCGTCATCATAAAAGAATCTCTCAGCTTCTAGTGGATCTATCTAGATGCTTCGATCGATAGTAAACAAGCAATCTTAGAGATTTCTCCAATAATATCGACCAACGAAAATCATCAACATTATATCAAGCTTCTTCTAACTACAACGCAAAATCAAATCAAAGGTAAATACACTCTATTATTGCATGCTTTGCAAAACAAAACGATCGGATCTATCGTGCGCGTCTCACACGTAAGCCTACTATCGTGCGCGTGTCAACGTAACAGCTTAGCACGAAGACTGAACGGCCTCACTCATTTTCATCAATGTGTGGCGTAAAGTCTGGACTGTCCTTACATAGCGCGTCGCAAGCTTTCAAAATGCTGCTCAAGGCGCTCGCCCGAGAATCACAGAATCTACCTCGCTCATGCTGCCCAAGGCGCCAACGTGCTACTTGATGCGGCACTCTGTGTAATGCCACAGTCAATTGTGCGATTGCGTTTGTGGTCCTGATTCGGCTCTTTGCAAGTCCGCTGGACCCGATAAACAATGACTAACTAACTAAGTACCCCCGTTGAGGTGCCGGGGGTTTCAGTATAAATAGTATCCCCACTTTCTGGAAATTTAGTGCTTTAAATTCCCACTGTCGATGTCTTTCTCATTTGTTCTTTCTCATTTCTGCCCTGTTATATCAATCTGCTATATTATTTTACTTCTTCGCTAGACCAGTCACCTACCTTTTTTTCTTGAAAACTCTTCCGGGACAAGCCTCCTTATTTGTGTGTGAGGTCTGTTGGATCAGCTTGGAAATATTGGACGCTTTCTGCCAGGTGGTCACTAGGGCTTCCTATGATGTTATTATTTAGCAATGTAGACATTTTATATGTATGTATTTTGTTGATATTTTATAATGATATTTGTATTCTATTTTGTTTTTGTAAACGGGGGTTCGATAAATTAAAGTATAGCCTCAACGTCCCCTGCGTGGGATGTCTTTATTGTAAAGTGACTGGCTGGTGGAGTGCCTTCAGTTTTACCACTAGGATTGTTTCGGCAGATCTTTTATGCGGATCGGGGATTGTCTGGTCCTGATTTGGCTCGGAAGAGTCCGCTGGACCTAAAGCAATAATCATGTAATGTAATGTAACTAACTAAGTAACCAACGTTCGAACGACCGAAGGACCTAATTGATACAGTACAAAATATTGCATATGCTACAAAGAGCAGAGAGGACGGAGGGAAAGAGGAGGGGGAGGAGGTGGGGGGGGGGGAGACGCTCGTGTTGGTGTTTATATAAATCTAGTGACTGTTTCTTGTACTTCCTTTGTGGCTTGATTATATCATGCATAAGATCCACCTTTGGTGCAGTGTGACACCTATTGCACGGACAGGGTTAAGACGCATTCGTAAGAAATCATTCAGTCTTAAATTTAAATTGTGTTTAAACTGAATGCGCTGAAGAAGAAAACTATCACTTGCAGCATAGGAATATTTTGACGAAAGCTGACGGCGCCTTCGCCGCTCTGCCTTGTGACGGATCGGAACAGATGCTTAGTCTCTTTTACTCTTAAAGTAACCCGAGCTTTTTGCAAACACAAACCATACGCCCATCCAGCAAATCCTCCAGCAGGGCTCACATATATAATACAAAATTGTTCACAAGCTCTATTTCCCATGTTTCCATCCAGTAAACAGCTCCAGTGTTCTGGATGGATTCTGGGACTCGTTCGGGGAAGTTCCTGCATCAACGCTTCAGCAGTCACGCGACACTTGATGACGTGAAACAGATGATGACGACACAACATGTCGCAACAGATGATGACGACACAACACGATTCAACAGATGCGTGACGAGGATTATGTCTGAAGGGTGGGTCGACACCACCATTTCGCCGCAACATGCCTTTGTTATTGTGAGAAGTATATGTTTTCCTGTAACTCTTCGGTCCTATGAGGGAGCGAGGAGCGAAGGGAGGAGATAGAGAGAGAGAGAGACAGAGATTTATGGAGAGAGACAGACAGACAGAGAAAGAAAAAGAGAGAGAGAGAGGCAGGGATAGATTTATGGAGAGAAAAAAAGAGAGAGAGACAGAAAAAGAGAGAGACGGAGAGACAGAGAAAGAGAGATTTATGAACTTCCTTTTCTCAGGACCAGTTTCGTGAGAATAGTGATCATGTCACTCTTCGTTTGTTATTATTTTTTTTAAACCTTCCACGAATCTAACGCTAGGCGCCAGGTACCAATCACAGTTACCGAGGGAATGTGCGATATTTTTATATTTTTTGTTCATTTGGCGGTCATCAATCCAAAAAAAGTAACAAGACTGCTTGCTGCATAACGAAGCCTATTAAAGCAAAAGCATGTTCCTTAAAGGGCCACAATTCCAAGACTTTGGTTACTTTTGGCAAAACCGGAGATACCTTAAATTCGCATTGTTATAACATAAAACAATTTTTTAAAGTGTGCATTCTGTTGCTCAAACCTACCGCTACGGTCTGAATTTTTCATTTCTGTTATGACAAGGAGTGATTCCCCTTTGTTTAACAGTACACTAATACGCTCAACGATCTACAAAGCGTAGCGTTTAGAGCTCAAGGCCGCGGGCCAAGGTCAAGCCCCATGTTAAAAATAGATTCATTCCCACAATCCTTTGCGTCATCGACACAAACATGCCGGTAGCCACGGTACTTGCAATAGCGATGAACGCTATTCATTCAAGGATTACACGAACGCTGTTCCGATTTCCTGACTCGGAAAAGAAAAGAACAGAGTTTGAAAGATGGGTACATGCCTGCGGATGTAAAGGTTTTACTCCTCAAACGGCTAAATTAACACCAAAGAATCCGAAGTTTTTGTGTATCAAGCGCTTCGTATTTGACCGAACGACTGCAAGAAATCCCGATCCTTTCAATTCAATTCAATACAACTTTATTTATCCACATAATGCAATTACAAGATTTAGAAGCAGCTCAGTTTTTGTAAAAAAGTTTAAAAACAGTTAAATGTGAAACAAGGTATCACAACATTGTCACACGATCTTATAAGCACATGTCCTACCATACAAGCATAAACCAAACACACAACACACACATACACACACGCACACATTACAAACACTCACCGCCGACAGTTAAATAAAAACATGAAGGTAATATAATACGGTAATAAAGAATATCAATTAATCATCAAATCAATCAGTCGATAAACAATCTGAATCGGGCCATATCGTCTTTCCCATCCCACTACACTCCAGATCAGGTAAGAAGCGAACAAGGTTATTACATTGTTCGATACTTTTGTTTCTCATGTGATAAACTAAGTTGCATCTCGCAAAGTTTGCAGTCCGTACACTCGTAAATTATGAAAGCAACATAACTCCATAGGCCTACTGTCTGCACAATATAGGCCTAGCTGTATGATGATATTCTAAAATTCTTGCAACTGCAGCGTTCTTGTTAGGTGCTTTTTGGGTTCAGATTTTCCCTCTCTCTCTCTCTCTCTCTCTCTCTCTCTCTCTCTCTCTCTCTCTCTCTCTCTCTCTCTCTCTCTCTCTCTCTCTCTCTCTCTGTGTCTGTCTGTCTGTCTCTCTCTAGTATATAGCACTTACTGGTTACGGCCTGCATTTGTATGTATACCCTGGGATTTTTTAAATTTGATTTGGGATTTCCACTTCCAGATTTCACTTTCTGTCATAATAGGCTAACTTGGGAAAATGTTCAGTATTGCCTTAACACTTGTGAATAAATACTGTGTGTTTTCATGTAGCCTGATGTGTTAAAAAAGTAATGCCACGCTCAAGACAACCACAGGAAATCTTTCAAACGTCGCCATTATTCCGCGTGTTTGTGTCTATGTGGCCACGTGGCTAATTTTCGTGACGTAGCAAGTCTTGACCTTGGCTCGCGGCCTTGAGTTCTAAACGCTACGCTATGATTATGTTTTTAGCGTTAGAAAAGTATAGGCTATAGCAAGCGGTTGCTATAAATGAGCACAAAACGTACGGAATTTATTTATTTTAAAAAAATAACGATACTTTCCAAAGAGTTGTATGACGACCTTCTAGCGCCAAAACCGAGAGTTACCATTATCACTAGATTATTGAAATTAACACGTGTTCTGTGTAATTTACAGACATGCCGGTAATCCACAGTGTTAATTAATAAATGTCAGTATTGGCCACGCCTTCCTAGCGCCAAAACCTGATAATTACAATTATCATGAAATAATACAAATATCATAGGAAAATTACAATTATCAAGGGATAATTACAATTATCATTGACAAATTACAAATATCTTCGTGTGATCATGTTTAAGTTTTAGTTTTGGCTTTAGGAATCCATCTGGAAATGTGCCAAAACAGAAAATTGCAATTTTCACTTGATAATTACAATTTTTTACGTGTTAATTGTAAATATACCGTTGATATGTATAATGATCTCATGATATTTGTAATTATCAGGTTTTTGGCGCTAGTAAACCGTCATTATGTGATATACACAGAACACGGGTTAATTACTATTATCACTAATATCTGTAAATACACGTTTTGGGGCTAGTAAGCCACCTTTGTCAGAATTAGGCATGATGACGTAAAAATTGTAATTATGAAGTGAAAACTGTATTTATTATGTGATAATTACAATTTTCGGTTTTGCCGCATTTCCAAGCGGATTGCTAGAGCCAAAACTGAAAATTAAACAAGATCACGCGAAGATATATTTCTAATTTTTCAAGGATAATTGTAATTATCCCTTGATAATTGTAAATATCCCATGATATTTGTAATGATGTCATGATATTTGTAATGATGTCATGATATTTGTAATTATCAGGTTTTGGCGCTAGTAGGCCGTCATAGAGTTGCGGGATTTTGTTGTTGTAGCAAGCCAATTTTCTTCAGAGGGGCAACACTCACTGTGAATGTTAAAGGGATCTATATAGGAGGCGTGGTCAAAGTGGGTCCCTTTAAACACTGCACTGTCGTGCCACCCAATGTCAATTGCTCTAATAAAGCGCACTTAACAGTTCAAAGGGCTACTGAAGGCTCTGTCAGAAAATATGATATAATTCAAGCCGTTCATGACGTTAACTTAGCAGCATCAAGCGCACTGTCAAAGCACCCCGAACAACTCAGCCACCCTGAGCGATTTCAAATTTTCATTCCTTGATGCACAATTGCACTACACACATCCACCCCACTCCCCCCCCCCCCACACTAACCCGCCCACACACACCGCATTGCCCCAACTCTCCCCCCCCCTCTTTTCCT